>OX424572.1:169769216-170216716 GCA_949152435.1 Gastracanthus pulcherrimus | reverse complement strand
TGTTATAACTGGTACGTCAGGGAAATATTTCTGAAACCTTGCTATCGTAACATCCCATGTGGGATATCACAGAAATGTTAGGGGTGAAAGCTCATTTTTCTATTATTTATGAAACCTGTCTGAAATATTTCTGACATATAACACTTGCAACATTACGTAGGGAATGTTTCGGAAACATATTGCGTGCAATGGAATTGAAATGTTAGAACTGGTACGTAAGGGAAATATTTCTTAAACCTTGCTATCGTAACATCCCATGTGGGATATCACAGAAATGTTAGGGGTGAAAGCTCATTTTTCTATTATTTATCAAACCTTTCTGAAATATTTCTGACATATAACACTTGTAACATTTTGTTGGTAATATTTCAGAAACTTTTCACGTGCAACGGGAGTGAAACATTATAACTGATACGTTAGGGAAATGTTTCTGAAACCTTGCAAACGTATGATCTCATGTGAGATATTACAGAAATGTTAGGGATGAAAGCTCATTTTTCTATTATTTAGGAAACTTTTTGAAATATTTATGATATATAACACTTGCAACATTTTGTTGGTAATATTTCAAAAACTTTTCACGTGCAACGGGAGTGAAACATTATTACTGATACGCCAAGGAAACATTTCTGAAACATTGCAAACGCAAGATCTCATGTGAGATATTACAGAAATGTTAGGGATGAAAGCTCATTTTTCTATTACTCGTGAAACCTTTCTGAAACATTTCTGACGTATAACACCTCCAACATTAGATCGAAAATGTTGCAAAAACATTTTGCGTGCAACATGATTGATACATAACAATTAGTATATTTCTGTAACGTTACTGCAATGTTTCTATGGATGAAATTCATATGAAGCCTTTTTGAAAGGTTTCTGAAAGATATCAGTTGAAACAATTCGATTGAACGATACCTGAAACATTACCAATGAGCGCATACCTTTCGGTAACATTACGTGCCGTGTGGGTTGTTACAGATTGACACAATTCGGCACAGTATGGCATGATTTGGCATAACGTGGCACATTATGAATTTAAACAAAATTACTTTTCTAAATTATTTACAGAAAAGCACTTACAGAAGTAGTACACTTTGACACAAGATGGCACAGTCTGTCACAAAATGGCACAATTTGGCACGATGTGGCATAATATGGCATATCTGAGCATAATCTGGCACATCCTTTAATTGTAGCTTCCAACCTGGCGTAATGCACATAATCTGACATTTTATGGCATAGCTTGACATGTTATGGCAATAGACTATAAATAAATAGACTATAACTTTGGTCAATAATTTTTAAATACAAATTCTCACACTCATACATTTACTCGATTACGAAAAAATTGATAAAAATCCAGGACTTAGAGCTGTAGCAAAGCTCTGCTTGAATTCATTTTGGGGTAAATTCGGACAGCGAGATAATATACCGTAAACTGAATAGCTTGGCATAAAATAGCATAGTTTGGCATAAAATGGCATAGTTTACCATGTTATGTCATGATATGGTGTAATTAAGCGCATTTGTGTATATTTTTTAATCAATTATTTGTATATAATTATTAAATCAACCATATTTCTACAAATAGTCAGATATAAATTTTATTATAAAAAAAATTACATAATAATAGTTATAATGTTATTACAATACGTAATACATATATTGAATTAATTAGTGTGTCGCCCTAAAATACCTTTTACAATATTGACAATAATAAATTGCTTACGTAATTTTAATAATATACATGGTCTGTGTAATTGAGAGTATTTTACAACATTAACATTAACTTTTTCTTCAGCATTGACAACTTTCAAATGTGTAATATCAATATTGTCAACAAAAAAGTTACTTGCAATTTTTAGACCTTGAAAAAAATTACTATTTTGTAGTCATTATCATACTTAATTTTACATATTTTTGAAATAATTCCAAATGTCCCATCAGTCGTTTGAAAAAGAGAGTTATTTGTTCGCTCACAACGCAAATATTTATTAGTAGTATAACGATTTCCATTAAAGATCATTTTTTTTAATATTTTACATTCGGTCACAGTAGTTACGTCAACTATTTTCTGAAGCGATTGTAATTCTGTTTTTGTTAATGTGTGTGCTTTGCCGCGTCCTATTAGAATACATTCTTCAATTTTACAAATATTTTTTAGTTTAGCTTTATCCAATTTATTGCAATATGACTGAACTCTTTCAGAAATTAATTGATTTTGTTGTAAAAGAGGCAATTGTTGATATATTAACATTTTAGAGACAATTTGTGTAGCAATACGATAATTACATTTCTTCATTCGCAGTAATAATTTATTTTCATTTTCACATGGAAAAGTACTTGCATTGTACAGCGGCCCCCAATTTTTAACAGTTTCAGTAAGATGATTTAATAAATGCACATTGTAATACATGTACTTCTTTCCGTATAAAAATTTAAAATTCACAATAAAATTTATTAACAATTTTCTATCATTTTCTAACATTTCAGGTGTTATAGAGTCTTCTAACAAAATATTCATAGCACAAACAAACGTAGCCAAGTTATTATAATATTTTTTTGGAAGTATTCCATGCAGACAAATCAAGGAATAAAATATTAACCATGTTAGCCATTCTGACGCAGTCCACTTTGCTCTTTCCTTGATACTTCTTGAAATTTTTGCGATACAATTCGGAGGCCTTATAGACAATAAACGCTGATCGATAATGTGCAATTTATTTGGAGAGCCAACATAATATTTCTCTTTAGCAATTGCTTAATATAATTGTTGTATAAAGTTTCGTGACACCTAAAAGACACGCATGCATTAAGTCAACAATCATTCCATTAACTAGATCAAAATATTTGAGATTCATTAGAGATGATGGGCCTTTAAATCCAGTAATATCCTGTGAGTTACTCCTATGTGCGAAAAGCATTTTTCTTTTATTGAATCATCAGTTCTTGGAACAGGAACTGGTAGTATTATAGGATACTTTCTTACGCCATCAACTGATACAGTTGGATGTTCACAGTATGTGCATCCATCAGTTCCGTTAAATTTTTTCATTGACAGCATAGCACAACGACCTACTGAATCGATGCAGCAACCAAGTGGAAATACTTTACTGATTATTTCTTCTCCATTCCAATGCCACTTAAATTCTTCTGATGATAACTGATTAGCCTGATCAACAAATGATTTTAAATATAGATTCATGGTGGGTTCTTTTTTTGCAACCCATAAACCAGCAAGTAGCATATGATTCCTTCGTAGATAATCCGGTAGTTCATGTATCATAATGTAGATAGGCCAAATAGATATTTTTGAACAATCCGATACCTGGCAACATTTGGTATTTATCGCATAAGAGAAATTAAACTTATTGCCTAAGAGATCATATTTTTCTGCACAATTTTTATAAATGTTTCCATCATAAATATCTTCTAATGCATCTCCATTTTGTTTTTTTCTATGAAATCTGTGAAAAATATTTTTCTGTACATTTTCATTTAAAAAGTGACTTTCTAATTGTTTACAAATGTCTAATTCAATGAAAAAAGATGTAGCTTGTCCTGAATCCTGCTTAGCGCCACACTTGCATATAGAGTTTGGTGTTTTGTCAATACGTCTATTGCATTTAGTACATAACATATGATAAGTAACTAAATCGTTGTTAACATCCAATAACTTTTTTACCATATACTTTGTTACTGGTAGAACGCCCAACAAGCACACTTTTTTGAAAAAGAATTCTTTAAGAGTTAACGAATGTCCGCAAAATTAGAATACTTAAAATATTCAATAAGAGGTAAAAAAGTATACTTTTTGAATAAATTTATCTTTTTAATAAAGGTATTCAGTATTTTAAAAGTATTGAGTATGCGTATTATAAGTAATTTAAAAGTATTTAAAAAGTATTCTTTTTATAAAATAAGTTTTTGTTTCTTATGAATAGAAGTATTAAAAAAGTATTCTTTTAAAACATTTATGTATTTTAAAGAAAATACTATTAACATTTTATGTTTATAATATGTAATTGTAAAGTATATCAAAAAGTATTCTTTTGTGTTGAGCATTTCAAAGATATCAAGTATTGTATTCCACGTCAATGCGTGTTTTCTTGCAATTTTTAGAGTCATTAGAAGCAGTTCTGCAACATTAACATTTCCACAAGCACAAACAGGTTTACAAAGTTGGTCGTTGTGCTGTTTATTATGACTGGATACATCATTCACCTAATAGATAAAAAGTTTGCATAAATTATTAGTAGATTTTAAAAAATATAAAATAAATTTATAATAAATATATATACTATAATAATGTAGTTGTATAGTTAAATATTCATTGGACATTGGACATATTCACATTTTATATAATATTTTAATAATAAACTTTACATTGACAGGCTGGTCTTCAGTAGTTTTATGAAAATCAATTGGCTCCGATATGTTCATACTATTATTAGAAGTTGTGCACTTATCATAGTTTTCAACTTCGTCTGCAATTAATAACTTATGTCTCTACAATAATTATTTAAATATAAGTAAATACAAGCTAGATCAATAAATTAAGTGTCCAAAAACTGTAAATATTAAAATCTTACATGTACAATATTAGTAGATTTAATTCTACATCGTTTCAATAGTTTCATTTTACGGGAATTAATCTTAGAGCGAGGAATTGTTTTATTAGAAAACCTATCACAGTATGTTCGATAGCTCATAATGCTGAATATATCTGTGAATACGACAAAATTTTTCATAAAAATCTTTTAATACAACGGAGCTTAAAGTACAATTCACTTATAAAAAATGTTAACTTACTTTGAAAATAGAATATATTAATAAATTTACTCGTTGGTCAACATAACCTTTTTTCATTAATACGCTTTTTATATATACTTCTTTTTTCTTAATAATTTTTTATCAGACTTAGTCAGTTTTTATCTGATTTATTCATACCAAAAACTCGACAAAAATGATTTGAATACTTTTTTGTTGCACAAAATTATAGCACAAAAATAAACTGTATATATGCATATATGTATCGTGTCTATCCCATGCATACATAGTACCGCAAACGGCTTTTCGATTGTTGAATTTTACAAAATTTCTTGGTTTATATAGTCTTGCTGTGATTAATACAATTAACTTTTTTTATATTCTTATATTATACGTCCGATTTCAGATGGCAAAATCCCTAGGTCCTAGTAATAAAATTTGACATAGTGGTTAGCTATGTTCAAATCGTTGGCGCGAAATGCCGCGGATTCTGCCATCTGAAATCTAACCTCAAGTGGCGCCGCTGACCGTGTGCTAAATGCAGCCGCCACACCAGTCGGTGCCACCACACGCCCAAAGGTTTTTTCGTATACATCAGACATGGATACAGTGTACAGATATATATGAGAGAGCGTGAGAGAGAGAGAGATTCTTTTATTCAATTATTATAGTAACGACTTTTTGATAATAATTATTAAACCCCCTCATATACATTCAATTTAATGCACACAGAAATATCCATCAATTAATTAAATTAATGAAATTTACACATGCGAATTTGCAAAATTTTTTTATTTGCTTACAATAGAAAAATATTTTCTTAATAATTCTATTATGCCTGGTCATACCAAACTGTGTAAAACTATGTCGCCCTCTGCCAATATGTACCGTACTGTGCTAATCTGTGCCAGACTGAGTAGATTCATGCTAAGCCATGCCAATCTTAAAAAAACAGTCGACAAAGTATTTTCTTTCAAATTGTGACTATGCCACAAAGTGCCACAATGTGCGACACTATGCCAAAGTGTGCCGAAATATGCAAAACTGTGCCAAACTGTGCGAAACGTCCGAAATGGCATAGGTTTAGCATGACTTGACATAGTTTGGCACAGTTTGACACAATTGTGCAAAGTTTGGCACACTTTGGCACAATTTTCATTTCCACTAGGGTATGTAAGGTATAATGACACGATTTAGAAATTTAACATTATGAAATATAACATGAATTTCTCCTGGAAACTTAATGGTAAGATGACGGCAAACTGTCTTGAGATAATAATATGTTATATTTTTTACAATCCTCCAAACAGCTACCCATATCCTTCCAATAAATATTCCTTCTAACCTTCCTAGAATCTTTTATGAAAATTTTAGGTAAAGTTTAATGAAACGAATTTGAAATATAACATGAATTTCTCCTGGAAGCTTAATGGAAAGATTACGGTAAGCTTTCTTGAGATAATAAACAGTTATATTTATTACAATCCTCCAAACAGCTACCCGTATCCTTCCAATAAATATTCCTTCTAACCTCCCTAGAATCTTTTATGAAAATTTTAGGTAAAGTATAATGAAACGAATTTGAAATATAACATGAATTTCTCCTGGAACCTTAATCGAAAAATAACGGTAAGCTTTCTTGAGATAATAAACAGTTATATTTTTGCAATCTTCCAAAAAGCTTCCAATATCCGTCTAATAAATATCTCATTAAACCTTACTAGAATCTTTCATGAAAGATTTAGGTAATGTATAATGAATAGATCCAGAAATCCAACATGAATTTGTCCTGGAATCTTAATGGATCTATTACGGTAAGCTTTCTTGAGATAATAAAAAGTTATATTTTTAACAATCTTACAAACATCTTCTCGTACCTTTCCAATAAATATTCCTTCTAACCTTCCTAGAATCTTTCATGAAAGATTTAGGTAAGGTGTAATGAAAGTATCCAGTAATCTAACATAAATTTCTCGAGTAAGCTTAATGGATAGATTACGGTAAGCTTTCTTGAGATATTAAAAAGTTATATTTTTGACAATCTGCCAAAAAGCTTTCCGTCTCCTTCCAATAAATATTTATTTTAAACTTTACTAAAATCTTTCATGAAAGATTTAGGTAAGGCATAATGAAAAGATCCAGTAATCTAACATGAAATTCTCCTTGAAGCTTAATGAAAAGATTACGGTAAGCTTTCTTGAGATAATAGAAAGTTATATTTTTTAAAATCTTCCAAACAGCTTCCTGTATCCTTCCAATAAATATTCCTTCTCACGCTACTAGATCCTTCATGAAATACTTAGGTAAGGTATAATGAGACAATTTCGAAATTTAACACGAATTTCTCCTGGTTACTTAATGGGAAAATTACGGTAAGCTTTCTTAAGATAATAAAAAGTTATATTTTTTACAATCTTCCAAACAGCTTCCCATATCCTTCCAATAAATATTCCTTCTAACCCTACCTGATTTTTCATGAAATACTTAGGTAAGGTATAATGAAACGATTTCGAAATTTGACATGAATTTCTCCTTGAAATTTAATGGAAAGATGACGGCAATCTCTCTTGAGATAATAAAAAGTTATATTTCTTACAACCCTCCAAACAGCTGCCCGTACCCTTCCAATAAATAGGTAAGGAATAATGAAAAGATTCCGAAGTCTAACATGAATTTCTCCTGGAAGCTTAATGGAAAGATTACGGTAAGCTTTCTTGAGATAATAGAAAGTTATATTTTTTACAATCTTCCAAAATGCTTCCCGTATCCTTCCAATAAATATTCCTTCTAACCTTCCTAGAATCTTTCATGAAAGATTTAGGTAAGGTGTAATGAAAGTATCCAGAAATCGAACATGAATTTCTCGAGGAAGCTTAATGGAAAGATTACGGTAAGCTTTCTTGAGATATTAAAAAATTATATTTTTGACAATCTGCCAAAAAGCTTTCCGTCTCCTTCCAATAAATATTTATTTTAAACTTTACTAAAATCTTTCATGAAATATTTAGGTAAGGCATAATGAAAAGATCCAGAAATCTAACATGAAATTCTCCTTGAAGCTTAATGCAAAGATTACGGTAAGCTTTCATGAGATAATAAACAGTTATATTTATTACAATCTTGCAAACAGCTACCCGTATCCTTCCAATAAATATGCCTTCTAACCCTACTAGAATTTTTCGTGCAATACTTAGGTAAGGTATAATGAAACTATTTCGAAATTTAACATGAATTTCTCCTGGAAACTATTTGGAAAGATGACGGCAAACTCTCTTGAGATACTAAAAAGTTATATTTTTTACAATCTTCCAAACAGCTTCCTTTATCCTTCCAATAAATATTCCTTCTAACCTTCCTAGAATCTTTTATGAAAATTTTAGGTAAAGTATAATAAAGGATTCCGAAGTCTAACATGAATTTCTCCTGTAAGCTCAATGGAAAGATTATGGTAAGCTTTCTTGAGATAATAAAAAGTTATATTTTTTACAATCTTCTAATCTGCATCCCGTATCTTTCCAATAAATATTCCTTCTAACCCTACCTGATTTTTCATGAAATACTTAGGTAAGGTATAATGAAACGATTTCGAAATTTAACATGAATTTCTCCTGGAAACTATTTGGAAAGATGACGGCAAACTCTCTTGAGATAATAAAAAGTTATATTTTTTACAATCTTCTAATCTGCATCCCGTATCTTTCCAATAAATATTCCTTCTAACCTTACTAGAATCTTTCATGAAATACTTAGGTAAGGTATAATGAAACGATTTCGAAATTTGACATGAATTTCTCCTTGAAACTTAATGGAAAGATGACGGCAATCTCTCTTGAGATAATAAAAAGTTATATTTCTTACAACCCTCCAAACAGCTGCCCGTACCCTTCCAATAAATATTCCTTCTAACCTTACTAGAATTTTTCGTGCAATACATAGGTAAGGAATAATGAAAGGATTCCGAAGTCTAACATGAATTTCTCCTGGAAGCTTAATGGAAAGATTACGGTAAGCTTTCTTGAGATAATAGAAAGTTATATTTGTACAATCTTCCAAATAGCGTCCCGTATCCTTCCAATAAATATTCCTTCCAAACTCCCTTGAATCTTTCATGAAATAGTTAGGTAAGGTATAATGATACGATTTCGAAATTTAACATGAATTTCTCCAGGAAGCTTAATGTAAAGATTACGGTAACATTTCTTGAGATATTAAAAATATAAATTTTGACAATCTTCCAAAAAGCTTCTAATATCCTTCCAATAAATATTCCTTCTAACCTTACTAGAATCTTTAATGAAATACTTAGGTAAGGTATAATGAAACGATTTCGAAATTTAACATGAATTTTTCCTGGAAACTTAATGGTAAGATGACGGCAAACTGTCTTGAGATAATAATATGTTATATTTTTTACAATCCTCCAAACAGCTACCCATATCCTTCCAATAAATATTCCTTCTAACCTTCCTAGAATCTTTTATGAAAATTTTAGGTAAAGTTTAATGAAAGTATCCAGAAATATAACATGAATTTCTCCTGGAAGCTTAATGGAAAGATTACGGTAAGCTTTCTTGAGATAATAAACAGTTATATTTATTACAATCCTCCAAACAGCTACCCGTATCCTTCCAATAAATATTCCTTCTAACCTTCCTAGAATCTTTTATGAAAATTTTAGGTAAAGTATAATGAAACGAATTTGAAATATAACATGAATTTCTCCTGGAACCTTAATCGAAAAATAACGGTAAGCTTTCTTGAGATAATAAACAGTTATATTTTTGCAATCTTCCAAAAAGCTTCCAATATCCGTCTAATAAATATCTCATTAAACCTTACTAGAATCTTTCATGAAAGATTTAGGTAATGTATAATGAATAGATCCAGAAATCCAACATGAATTTGTCCTGGAATCTTAATGGATCTATTACGGTAAGCTTTCTTGAGATAATAAAAAGTTATATTTTTTAAAATCTTCCAAACAGCTTCCTGTATCCTTCCAATAAATATTCCTTTTCAGGCTACTAGATCCTTCATGAAATACTTAGGTAAGGTATAATGAGACAATTTAGATATTTAACATGAATTTCTCCTGGTTACTTAATGGAAAAATTACGATAAGCTTTCTTAAGATAATAAAAAGTTATATTTTTTACAATCTTCCAAACAGCTTCCCATATCCTTCCAATAAATATTCCTTCTAACCCTACCTGATTTTTTATGAAATACTTAGGTAAGGTATAATGAAACGATTTCGAAATATAACATGAATTTCTCCTGGAAACTTAATGGTAAGATGACGGCAAACTGTCTTGAGATAATAATAAGTTATATTTTTTACAGTCCTCCAAACAGCTACCCGTATCCTTCCAATAAATATTCCTACTAACCTTCCTACAATCTTTTATGAAAATTTTAGGTAAAGTATAATGAAACGAATTTGAAATATAACATGAATTTCTCCTGGAAGCTTAATGGAAAGATTACGGTAAGCTTTCTTGAGATAATAAACAGTTATATTTATTACAATCTTCCAAAATGCTTCCCGTATCCTTCCAATAAATATTCCTTCTAACCTTCCTAGAATCTTTCATGAAAGATTTAGGTAAGGTGTAATGAAAGTATCCAGAAATCTAACATGAATTTCTCGAGGAAGCTTAATGGAAAGATTACGGTAAGCTTTCTTGAGATATTAAAAAGTTATATTTTTGACAATCTGCCAAAAAGCTTTCCGTCTCCTTCCAATAAATATTTATTTTAAACTTTACAAAAATCTTTCATGAAATATTTAGGTAAGGCATAATGAAAAGATCCAGAAATCTAACATGAAATTCTCCTTGAAGCTTAATGAAAAGATTACGGTAAGCTTTCTTGAGATAATAAACAGTTATCTTTATTACAATCTTGCAAACAGCTACCCGTATCCTTCCAATAAATATGCCTTCTAACCCTACTAGAATTTTTCGTGCAATACTTAGGTAAGGTATAATGAAACGATTTCGAAATTTAACATGAATTTCTCCTGGAAATTTATTGGAAAGATGACGGCAAACTCTCTTGAGATACTAAAAAGTTATATTTTTTACAATCTTCCAAACAGCTTCCTTTATCCTTCCAATAAATATTCCTTCTAACGCTACTAGATCCTTCATGAAATACTTAGGTAAGGTATAATGAGACAATTTAGAAATTTAACATGAATGTCTCCTGGTTACTTAATGGAAAAATTACGGTAAGCTTTCTTAAGATACTAAAAAGTTATATTTTCTACAATCTTCCAAACAGCTTCCTTTATCCTTCCAATAAATATTCCTTCTAACGCTACTAGATCCTTCATGAAATACTTAGGTAAGGTATAATGAAACAATTTAGAAATTTAACATGAATTTCTCCTGGTTACATAATGGAAAAATTACGGTAAGCTTTCTTGAGATAATAAACAGTTATATTTATTACAATCCTCCAAACAGCTACCCGTATCCTTCCAATAAATATTCCTTCTAACCTTCCTAGAATCTTTTATGAAAATTTTAGGTAAAGTATAATAAAGGATTCCGAAGTCTAACATGAATTTCTCCTGTAAGCTCAATGGATAGATTATGGTAAGCTTTCTTGAGATAATAAAAAGTTATATTTTTTACAATCTTCTAATCTGCATCCCGTATCTTTCCAATAAATATTCCTTCCAACCTTACTAGAATTTTTTATGAAATACTTAGGTAAGGTATAATGAAACGATTTCGAAATATAACATGAATTTCTCCTAGAAGCTTAATGGAAAGATTACGGTAAGATTTCTTGAGATATTAAAAATATAAATTTTGACAATCTTCCAAAAAGCTTCTAATATCCTTCCAATAAATATTCCTACTAACTTTACTAGAATCTTTCATGAAATACTTAGGTAAGGTATAATGAAACGATTTCGAAATTTGACATGAATTTCTCCTTGAAACTTAATGGAAAGATGACGGCAATCTCTCTTGAGATAATAAAAAGTTATATTTCTTACAACCCTCCAAACAGCTGCCCGTACCCTTCCAATAAATATTCCTTCTAACCTTACTAGAATTTTTCGTGCAATACATAGGTAAGGAATAATGAAAGGATTCCGAAGTATAACAGGAATTTCTCCTGGAAGCTTAATGGAAAGATTACGGTAAGCTTTCTTGAGATAATAGAAAGTTATATTTTTTACAATCTTCCAAAATGCTTCCCGTATCCTTCCAATAAATATTCCTTCTAACCTTCCTAGAATCTTTCATGAAAGATTTAGGTAAGGTGTAATGAAAGTATCCAGAAATCTATCATGAATTTCTCGAGGAAGCTGAATGGAAAGATTACGGTAAGCTTTCTTGAGATATTAAAAAGTTATATTTTTGACAATCTGCCAAAAAGCTTTCCGTCTCCTTCCAATAAATATTTATTTTAAACTTTACTAAAATCTTTCATGAAATATTTAGGTAAGGCATAATGAAAAGATCCAGAAATCTAACATGAAATTCTCCTTGAAGCTTAATGAAAAGATTACGGTAAGCTTTCTTGAGATAATAAACAGTTATATTTATTACAATCTTGCAAACAGCTACCCGTATCCTTCCAATAAATATGCCTTCTAACCCTACTAGAATTTTTCGTGCAATACTTAGGTAAGGTATAATGAAACGATTTCGAAATTTAACATGAATTTCTCCTGGAAACTTATTGGAAAGATGACGGCAAACTCTCTTGAGATACTAAAAAGTTATATTTTTTACAATCTTCCAAACAGCTTCCTTTATCCTTCCAATAAATATTCCTTCTAACCTTCCTAGAATCGTTTCTGAAAATTTTAGGTAAAGTATAATGAAACGAATTTGAAATATAACATGAATTTCCCCTGGAAGCTTAATGGAAAGATTCCGGTAAGCTTTCTTGAGATAATAAACAGTTATATTTATTACAATCCTCCAAACAGCTACCCGTATCCTTCCAATAAATATTCCTTCTAACCTTCCTAGAATCTTTCATTAAAGATTTAGGTAAGGTGTAATGAAAGTATCCAGAAGTCTAACATGAATTTCTCGAGGAAGCTTAATGGAAAGATTACGGTAAGCTTTCTTGAGATATTAAAAAGTTATATTTTTGGCAATCTGCCAAAAAGCTTTCCGTCTCCTTCCAATAAATATTTATTTTAAACTTTACTAAAATCTTTCATGAAATATTTAGGTAAGGCATAATGAAAACATCCAGAAATCTAACATGAAATTCTCCTTGAAGCTTAATGAAAAGATTTCGGTAAGCTTTCTTGAGATAATAAACAGTTATATTTATTACAATCTTGCAAACAGCTACCCGTATCCTTCCAATAAATATGCCTTCTAACCCTACTAGAATTTTTCGTGCCATACTTAGGTAAGGTATAATGAAACGATTTCGAAATATAACATGAATTTCTCCTGGAAACTTAATGGTAAGATGACGGCAAACTGTCTTGAGATAATAATATGTTATATTTTTTACAATCCTCCAAACAGCAACCCGTATCCTTCCAATAAATATTCCTACTAAACTTCCTACAATCTTTTATGAAAATTTTAGGTAAAGTATAATGAAACGAATTTGAAATTTAACATGAATTTCTCCTGGAAACTTATTGGAAATATGACGGCAAACTCTCTTGAGATACTAAAAAGTTATATTTTCTACAATCTTCCAAACAGCTTCCTTTATCCTTCCAATAAATATTCCTTCTAACGCTACTAGATCCTTCATGAAATACTTAGGTAAGGTATAATGAGACAATTTAGAAATTTAACATGTATTTCTCCTGGTTACTTAATGGAAAAATTACGGTAAGCTTTCTTAAGATAATAAAAAGTTATATTTTTTACAATCCTCCAAACAGCTACCCGTATCCTTCCAATAAATATTCCTTCTAACCCTACTAGAATTTTTTATGAAATACTTAGGTAAGGTATAATGAAACGATTTCGAAATATAACATGAATTTCTCCTGGAAACTTAATGGTAAGATGACGGCAAACTGTCTTGAGATAATAATATGTTATATTTTTTACAATCCTCCAAACAGCTACCCGTATCCTTCCAATAAATATTCCTTCTAACCCTACTAGAATTTTTCGTGCAATACTTAGGTAAAGTATAATTAAACGAATTTGAAATATAACATGAATTTCTCCTGGAAGCTTAACGGAAAGATTACGGTAAGCTTTCTTTAGATAATAAACAGTTATATTTATTACAATCTTCCAAACAGCTACCCGTATCCTTCCAATAAATATTCCTTCTAACCTTACTAGAATTTTTCGTGCAATACTTAGGTAAGGTATAATGAAACGAATTTGAAATATAACATGAATTTCTCCTGGAACCTTAATCGAAAAATAACGGCAAACTCTCTTGAGATACTAAAAAGTTATATTTTCTACAATCTTCCAAACAGCTTCCTTTATCCTTCCAATAAATATTCCTTCTAACGCTACTAGATCCTTCATGAAATACTTAGGTAAGGTATAATGAGACAATTTCGAAATTTAACATGAATTTCTCCTGGTTACTTAATGGGAAAATTACGGTAAGCTTTCTTAAGATAATAAAAAGTTATATTTTTTACAATCTTCCAAACAGCTTCCCATATCCTTCCAATAAATATTCCTTCTAACCCTACCTGATTTTTTATGAAATACTTAGGTAAGGTATAATGAAACGATTTCGAAATATAACATGAATTTCTCCTGGAAACTTAATGGTAAGATGACGGCAAACTGTCTTGAGATAATAATAAGTTATATTTTTTACAGTCCTCCAAACAGCTACCCGTATCCTTCCAATAAATATTCCTACTAACCTTCCTACAATCTTTTATGAAAATTTTAGGTAAAGTATAATGAAACGAATTTGAAATATAACATGAATTTCTCCTGGAAGCTTAATGGAAAGATTACGGTAAGCTTTCTTGAGATAATAAACAGTTATATTTATTACAATCTTCCAAAATGCTTCCCGTATCCTTCCAATAAATATTCCTTCTAACCTTCCTAGAATCTTTCATGAAAGATTTAGGTAAGGTGTAATGAAAGTATCCAGAAATCTAACATGAATTTCTCGAGGAAGCTGAATGGAAAGATTACGGTAAGCTTTCTTGAGATATTAAAAAGTTATATTTTTGACAATCTGCCAAAAAGCTTTCCGTCTCCTTCCAATAAATATTTATTTTAAACTTTACTAAAATCTTTCATGAAATATTTAGGTAAGGCATAATGAAAAGATCCAGAAATCTAACATGAAATTCTCCTTGAAGCTTAATGAAAAGATTACGGTAAGCTTTCTTGAGATAATAAACAGTTATATTTATTACAATCTTGCAAACAGCTACCCGTATCCTTCCAATAAATATGCCTTCTAACCCTACTAGAATTTTTCGTGCAGTACTTAGGTAAGGTATAATGAAACGATTTCGAAATTTAACATGAATTTCTCCTGGAAACTTATTGGAAAGATGACGGCAAACTCTCTTGAGATACTAAAAAGTTATATTTTTTACAATCTTCCAAACAGCTTCCTTTATCCGTCCAATAAATATTCCTTCTAACGCTACTAGATCCTTCATGAAATACTTAGGTAAGGTATAATGAGACAATTTAGAAATTTAACATGAATGTCTCCTGGTTACTTAATGGAAAAATTACGGTAAGCTTTCTTAAGATACTAAAAAGTTATATTTTCTACAATCTTCCAAACAGCTTCCTTTATCCTTCCAATAAATATTCCTTCTAACGCTACTAGATCCTTCATGAAATACTTAGGTAAGGTATAATGAGACAATTTAGAAATTTAACATGAATTTCTCCTGGTTACATAATGGAAAAATTACGGTATGCTTTCTTAAGATAATAAAAAGTTATATTTTTTACAATCCTCCAAACAGCTACCCGTATCCTTCCAATAAATATTCCTTCTAACCGTCCTAGAATATTTTATGAAAATTTTAAGTAAAGTATAATGAAACGAATTTGAAATATAACATGAATTTCTCCTGGAAGCTTAATGGAAAGATTACGGTAAGCTTTCTTGAGATAATAAACAGTTATATTTATTACAATCCTCCAAACAGCTACCCGTATCCTTCCAATAAATATTCCTTCTAACCTTACTAGAATTTTTCGTGCAATACTTAGGTAAGGTATAATGAAACGATTTCGAAATATAATATGAATTTCCCCTGGAAGCTTAATGGAAAGATTCCGGTAAGCTTTCTTGAGATAATAAACAGTTATATTTATTACAATCCTCCAAACAGCTACCCGTATCCTTCCAATAAATATTCCTTCTAACCTTCCTAGAATCTTTCATGAAAGATTTAGGTAAGGTGTAATGAAAGTATCCAGAAATCTAACATGAATTTCTCGAGGAAGCTTAATGGAAAGATTACGGTAAGCTTTCTTGAGATATTAAAAAGTTATATTTTTGACAATCTGCCAAAAAGCTTTCCGTCTCCTTCCAATAAATATTTATTTTAAACTTTACTAAAATCTTTCATGAAATATTTAGGTAAGGCATAATGAAAACATCCAGAAATCTAACATGAAATTCTCCTTGAAGCTTAATAAAAAGATTACGGTAAGCTTTCTTGAGATAATAAACAGTTATATTTATTACAATCTTGCAAACAGCTACCCGTATCCTTCCAATAAATATTCCTTCTAACCCTACTAGAATTTTTTATGAAATACTTAGGTAAAGTATAATTAAACGAATTTGAAATATAACATGAATTTCTCCTGGAAGCTTAATGGAAAGATTACGGTAAGCTTTCTTGAGATAATAAACAGTTATATTTATTACAATCTTCCAAAATGTTTCCCGTATCCTTCCAATAAATATGCCTTCTAACCCTACTAGAATTTTTCGTGCAGTACTTAGGTAAGGTATAATGAAACGATTTCGAAATTTAACATGAATTTCTCCTGGAAACTTATTGGAAAGATGACGGCAAACTCTCTTGAGATACTAAAAAGTTATATTTTTTACAATCTTCCAAACAGCTTCCTTTATCCTTCGAATAAATATTCCTTCTAACGCTACTAGATCCTTCATGAAATACTTAGGTAAGGTATAATGAGACAATTTAGAAATTTAACATGAATATCTCCTGGTTACTTAATGGAAAAATTACGGTAAGCTTTCTTAAGATACTAAAAAGTTATATTTTCTACAATCTTCCAAACAGCTTCCTTTATCCTTCCAATAAATATTCCTTCTAACGCTACTAGATCCTTCATGAAATACTTAGGTAAGGTATAATGAGACAATTTAGAAATTTAACATGAATGTCTCCTGGTTACTTAATGGAAAAATTACGGTAAGCTTTCTTAAGATACTAAAAAGTTATATTTTCTACAATCTTCCAAACAGCTTCCTTTATCCTTCCAATAAATATTCCTTCTAACGCTACTAGATCCTTCATGAAATACTTAGGTAAGGTATAATGAGACAATTTAGAAATTTAACATGAATTTCTCCTGGAAGCTTAACGGAAAGATTACGGTAAGCTTTCTTTAGATAATAAACAGTTATATTTATTACAATCTTCCAAACAGCTACCCGTATCCTTCCAATAAATATTCCTTCTAACCTTACTAGAATTTTTCGTGCAATACTTAGGTAAGGTATAATGAAACGAATTTGAAATATAACATGAATTTCTCCTGGAACCTTAATCGAAAAATAACGGCAAACTCTCTTGAGATACTAAAAAGTTATATTTTCTACAATCTTCCAAACAGCTTCCTTTATCCTTCCAATAAATATTCCTTCTAACGCTACTAGATCCTTCATGAAATACTTAGGTAAGGTATAATGAGACAATTTCGAAATTTAACATGAATTTCTCCTGGTTACTTAATGGGAAAATTACGGTAAGCTTTCTTAAGATAATAAAAAGTTATATTTTTTACAATCTTCCAAACAGCTTCCCATATCCTTCCAATAAATATTCCTTCTAACCCTACCTGATTTTTTATGAAATACTTAGGTAAGGTATAATGAAACGATTTCGAAATATAACATGAATTTCTCCTGGAAACTTAATGGTAAGATGACGGCAAACTGTCTTGAGATAATAATAAGTTATATTTTTTACAGTCCTCCAAACAGCTACCCGTATCCTTCCAATAAATATTCCTACTAACCTTCCTACAATCTTTTATGAAAATTTTAGGTAAAGTATAATGAAACGAATTTGAAATATAACATGAATTTCTCCTGGAAGCTTAATGGAAAGATTACGGTAAGCTTTCTTGAGATAATAAACAGTTATATTTATTACAATCCTCCAAACAGCTACCCGTATCCTTCCAATAAATATTCCTTCTAACCTTCCTAGAATCTTTCATGAAAGATTTAGGTAAGGTGTACGGTAAGTATCCAGAAATCTAACATGAATTTCTCGAGGAAGCTTAATGGAAAGATAACGGTAAGCTTTCTTGAGATATTAAAAAGTTATATTTTTGACAATCTGCCAAAAAGCTTTCCGTCTCCTTCCAATAAATATTTATTTTAAACTTTACTAAAATCTTTCATGAAATATTTAGGTAAGGCATAATGAAAACATCCAGAAATCTAACATGAAATTCTCCTTGAAGCTTAATAAAAAGATTACGGTAAGCTTTCTTGAGATAATAAACAGTTATATTTATTACAATCTTGTAAACAGCTACCCGTATCCTTCCAATAAATATTCCTTCTAACCCTACTAGAATTTTTTATGAAATACTTAGGTAAAGTATAATTAAACGAATTTGAAATATAACATGAATTTCTCCTGGAAGCTTAATGGAAAGATTACGGTAAGCTTTCTTGAGATAATAAACAGTTATATTTATTACAATCTTCCAAAATGTTTCCCGTATCCTTACAATAAATATTCCTTCTAACCCTACTAGAATCTTTCATGAAATACTTCGGTCAGGTATAGTGAAAGGATCCAGAAATCTAACATGTATTTGTCCTGGAATCTTAATGGAACTGTTACGGTAAGCTTTCTTGAGATACTAAACAGTTATATTTATTACAATCCTCCAAACAGCTACCCGTATCCTTCCAATAAATATTCCTTCTAACATTCCTAGAATCTTTCATGAAAGATTTAGGTAAGGTGTAATGAAAGTATCCAGAAATCTAACATGAATTTCTCGAGGAAGCTTAATAGAAAGATTACGGTAAGCTTTCTTGAGATATTAAAAAGTTATATTTTTGACAATCTGCCAAAAAGCTTTCCGTCTCCTTCCAATACATATTTATTTTAAACTTTACTAGAATCTTTCATGAAAGATTTAGGTAAGGTATAATGAAATGATCCAGAAATCTAACATGAAATTCTCCTTGAAGCTTAATGAAAAGATTACGGTAAGCTTTCTTTAGATAATAAACAGTTATATTTATTACAATCCTCCAAACAGCTACCCGTATCCTTCCAATAAATATTCCTTCTAACCTTACTAGAATTTTTCGTGCAATACTTAGGTAAGGTATAATGAAACGATTTCGAAATATAATATGAATTTCTCCTGGAAACTTAATGGTAAGATGACGGCAAACTGTCTTGAGATAATAATATGTTATATTTTTTACAATCCTCCAAACAGCTACCCGTATCCTTCCAATAAATATTCCTTCTAACCCTACTAGAATTTTTCGTGCAATACTTAGGTAAAGTATAATTAAACGAATTTGAAATATAACATGAATTTCTCCTGGAAGCTTAACGGGAAGATTACGGTAAGCTTTCTTTAGATAATAAACAGTTATATTTATTACAATCTTCCAAACAGCTACCCGTATCCTTCCAATAAATATTCCTTCTAACCTTACTAGAATTTTTCGTGCAATACTTAGGTAAGGTATAATGAAACGAATTTGAAATATAACATGAATTTCTCCTGGAACCTTAATCGAAAAATAACGGCAAACTCTCTTGAGATACTAAAAAGTTATATTTTCTACAATCTTCCAAACAGCTTCCTTTATCCTTCCAATAAATATTCCTTCTAACGCTACTAGATCCTTCATGAAATACTTAGGTAAGGTATAATGAGACAATTTCGAAATTTAACATGAATTTCTCCTGGTTACTTAATGGGAAAATTACGGTAAGCTTTCTTAAGATAATAAAAAGTTATATTTTTTACAATCTTCCAAACAGCTTCCCATATCCTTCCAATATATATTCCTTCTAACCCTACCTGATTTTTTATGAAATACTTAGGTAAGGTATAATGAAACGATTTCGAAATATAACATGAATTTCTCCTGGAAACTTAATGGTAAGATGACGGCAAACTGTCTTGAGATAATAATAAGTTATATTTTTTACAGTCCTCCAAACAGCTACCCGTATCCTTCCAATAAATATTCCTACTAACCTTCCTACAATCTTTTATGAAAATTTTAGGTAAAGTATAATGAAACGAATTTGAAATATAACATGAATTTCTCCTGGAAGCTTAATGGAAAGATTACGGTAAGCTTTCTTGAGATAATAAACAGTTATATTTATTACAATCTTCCAAAATGCTTCCCGTATCCTTCCAATAAATATTCCTTCTAACCTTCCTAGAATCTTTCATGAAAGATTTAGGTAAGGTGTAATGAAAGTATCCAGAAATCTAACATGAATTTCTCGAGGAAGCTGAATGGAAAGATTACGGTAAGCTTTCTTGAGATATTAAAAAGTTATATTTTTGACAATCTGCCAAAAAGCTTTCCGTCTCCTTCCAATAAATATTTATTTTAAACTTTACTAAAATCTTTCATGAAATATTTAGGTAAGGCATAATGAAAAGATCCAGAAATCTAACATGAAATTCTCCTTGAAGCTTAATGAAAAGATTACGGTAAGCTTTCTTGAGATAATAAACAGTTATATTTATTACAATCTTGCAAACAGCTACCCGTATCCTTCCAATAAATATGCCTTCTAACCCTACTAGAATTTTTCGTGCAATACTTAGGTAAGGTATAATGAAACGATTTCGAAATTTAACATGAATTTCTCCTGGAAACTTATTGGAAAGATGACGGCAAACTCTCTTGAGATACTAAAAAGTTATATTTTTTACAATCTTCCAAACAGCTTCCTTTATCCTTCCAATAAATATTCCTTCTAACGCTACTAGATCCTTCATGAAATACTTAGGTAAGGTATAATGAGACAATTTAGAAATTTAACATGAATGTCTCCTGGTTACTTAATGGAAAAATTACGGTAAGCTTTCTTAAGATACTAAAAAGTTATATTTTCTACAATCTTCCAAACAGCTTCCTTTATCCTTCCAATAAATATTCCTTCTAACGCTACTAGATCCTTCATGAAATACTTAGGTAAGGTATAATGAGACAATTTAGAAATTTAACATGAATGTCTCCTGGTTACTTAATGGAAAAATTACGGTAAGCTTTCTTAAGATACTAAAAAGTTATATTTTCTACAATCTTCCAAACAGCTTCCTTTATCCTTCCAATAAATATTCCTTCTAACGCTACTAGATCCTTCATGAAATACTTAGGTAAGGTATAATGAGACAATTTAGAAATTTAACATGAATTTCTCCTGGAAGCTTAACGGAAAGATTACGGTAAGCTTTCTTTAGATAATAAACAGTTATATTTATTACAATCTTCCAAACAGCTACCCGTATCCTTCCAATAAATATTCCTTCTAACCTTACTAGAATTTTTCGTGCAATACTTAGGTAAGGTATAATGAAACGAATTTGAAATATAACATGAATTTCTCCTGGAACCTTAATCGAAAAATAACGGCAAACTCTCTTGAGATACTAAAAAGTTATATTTTCTACAATCTTCCAAACAGCTTCCTTTATCCTTCCAATAAATATTCCTTCTAACGCTACTAGATCCTTCATGAAATACTTAGGTAAGGTATAATGAGACAATTTCGAAATTTAACATGAATTTCTCCTGGTTACTTAATGGGAAAATTACGGTAAGCTTTCTTAAGATAATAAAAAGTTATATTTTTTACAATCTTCCAAACAGCTTCCCATATCCTTCCAATAAATATTCCTTCTAACCCTACCTGATTTTTTATGAAATACTTAGGTAAGGTATAATGAAACGATTTCGAAATATAACATGAATTTCTCCTGGAAACTTAATGGTAAGATGACGGCAAACTGTCTTGAGATAATAATAAGTTATATTTTTTACAGTCCTCCAAACAGCTACCCGTATCCTTCCAATAAATATTCCTACTAACCTTCCTACAATCTTTTATGAAAATTTTAGGTAAAGTATAATGAAACGAATTTGAAATATAACATGAATTTCCCCTGGAAGCTTAATGGAAAGATTCCGGTAAGCTTTCTTGAGATAATAAACAGTTATATTTATTACAATCTTCCAAAATGCTTCCCGTATCCTTCCAATAAATATTCCTTCTAACCTTCCTAGAATCTTTCATGAAAGATTTAGGTAAGGTGTACGGTAAGTATCCAGAAATCTAACATGAATTTCTCGAGGAAGCTTAATGGAAAGATAACGGTAAGCTTTCTTGAGATATTAAAAAGTTATATTTTTGACAATCTGCCAAAAAGCTTTCCGTCTCCTTCCAATAAATATTTATTTTAAACTTTACTAAAATCTTTCATGAAATATTTAGGTAAGGCATAATGAAAACATCCAGAAATCTAACATGAAATTCTCCTTGAAGCTTAATAAAAAGATTACGGTAAGCTTTCTTGAGATAATAAACAGTTATATTTATTACAATCTTGTAAACAGCTACCCGTATCCTTCCAATAAATATTCCTTCTAACCCTACTAGAATTTTTTATGAAATACTTAGGTAAAGTATAATTAAACGAATTTGAAATATAACATGAATTTCTCCTGGAAGCTTAATGGAAAGATTACGGTAAGCTTTCTTGAGATAATAAACAGTTATATTTATTACAATCTTCCAAAATGTTTCCCGTATCCTTACAATAAATATTCCTTCTAACCCTACTAGAATCTTTCATGAAATACTTCGGTCAGGTATAGTGAAAGGATCCAGAAATCTAACATGTATTTGTCCTGGAATCTTAATGGAACTGTTACGGTAAGCTTTCTTGAGATACTAAACAGTTATATTTATTACAATCCTCCAAACAGCTACCCGTATCCTTCCAATAAATATTCCTTCTAACATTCCTAGAATCTTTCATGAAAGATTTAGGTAAGGTGTAATGAAAGTATCCAGAAATCTAACATGAATTTCTCGAGGAAGCTTAATAGAAAGATTACGGTAAGCTTTCTTGAGATATTAAAAAGTTATATTTTTGACAATCTGCCAAAAAGCTTTCCGTCTCCGTCCAATACATATTTATTTTAAACTTTACTAGAATCTTTCATGAAAGATTTAGGTAAGGTATAATGAAATGATCCAGAAATCTAACATGAAATTCTCCTTGAAGCTTAATGAAAAGATTACGGTAAGCTTTCTTTAGATAATAAACAGTTATATTTATTACAATCCTCCAAACAGCTACCCGTATCCTTCCAATAAATATTCCTTCTAACCTTACTAGAATTTTTCGTGCAATACTTAGGTAAGGTATAATGAAACGATTTCGAAATATAATATGAATTTCTCCTGGAAACTTAATGGTAAGATGACGGCAAACTGTCTTGAGATAATAATATGTTATATTTTTTACAATCCTCCAAACAGCTACCCGTATCCTTCCAATAAATATTCCTTCTAACCCTACTAGAATTTTTCGTGCAATACTTAGGTAAAGTATAATTAAACGAATTTGAAATATAACATGAATTTCTCCTGGAAGCTTAACGGGAAGATTACGGTAAGCTTTCTTTAGATAATAAACAGTTATATTTATTACAATCTTCCAAACAGCTACCCGTATCCTTCCAATAAATATTCCTTCTAACCTTACTAGAATTTTTCGTGCAATACTTAGGTAAGGTATAATGAAACGAATTTGAAATATAACATGAATTTCTCCTGGAACCTTAATCGAAAAATAACGGCAAACCCTCTTGAGATACTAAAAAGTAATATTTTCTACAATCTTCCAAACAGCTTCCTTTATCCTTCCAATAAATATTCCTTCTAACGCTACTAGATCCTTCATGAAATACTTAGGTAAGGTATAATGAGACAATTTCGAAATTTAACATGAATTTCTCCTGGTTACTTAATGGGAAAATTACGGTAAGCTTTCTTAAGATAATAAAAAGTTATATTTTTTACAATCTTCCAAACAGCTTCCCATATCCTTCCAATAAATATTCCTTCTAACCCTACCTGATTTTTTATGAAATACTTAGGTAAGGTATAATGAAACGATTTCGAAATATAACATGAATTTCTCCTGGAAACTTAATGGTAAGATGACGGCAAACTGTCTTGAGATAATAATAAGTTATATTTTTTACAGTCCTCCAAACAGCTACCCGTATCCTTCCAATAAATATTCCTACTAACCTTCCTACAATCTTTTATGAAAATTTTAGGTAAAGTATAATGAAACGAATTTGAAATATAACATGAATTTCTCCTGGAAGCTTAATGGAAAGATTACGGTAAGCTTTCTTGAGATAATAAACAGTTATATTTATTACAATCTTCCAAAATGCTTCCCGTATCCTTCCAATAAATATTCCTTCTAACCTTCCTAGAATCTTTCATGAAAGATTTAGGTAAGGTGTAATGAAAGTATCCAGAAATCTAACATGAATTTCTCGAGGAAGCTTAATAGAAAGATTACGGTAAGCTTTCTTGAGATATTAAAAAGTTATATTTTTGACAATCTGCCAAAAAGCTTTCCGTCTCCTTCCAATAAATATTTATTTTAAACTTTACTAGAATCTTTCATGAAAGATTTAGGTAAGGTATAATGAAATGATCCAGAAATCTAACATGAAATTCTCCTTGAAGCTTAATGAAAAGATTACGGTAAGCTTTCTTGAGATAATAAACAGTTATATTTATTACAATCCTCCAAACAGCTACCCGTATCCTTCCAATAAATATTCCTTCTAACCTTACTAGAATTTTTCGTGCAATACTTAGGTAAGGTATAATGAAACGATTTCGAAATTTAACATGAATTTCTCCTGGAAACTTAATGGAAAGATGACGGCAAACTCTCTTGAGATACTAAAAAGTTATATTTTTTACAATCCTCCAAACAGCTACCCGTATCCTTCCAATAAATATTCCTTCTAACCTTCCTAGTATCTTTTCTGAAAATTTTAGGTAAAGTATAATGAAACGAATTTGAAATATAACATGAATTTCCCCTGGAAGCTTAATGGAAAGATTCCGGTAAGCTTTCTTGAGATAATAAACAGTTATATTTATTACAATCTTCCAAAATGCTTCCCGTATCCTTCCAATAAATATTCCTTCTAACCTTCCTAGAATCTTTCATGAAAGATTTAGGTAAGGTGTACGGTAAGTATCCAGAAATCTAACATGAATTTCTCGAGGAAGCTTAATGGAAAGATAACGGTAAGCTTTCTTGAGATATTAAAAAGTTATATTTTTGACAATCTGCCAAAAAGCTTTCCGTCTCCTTCCAATAAATATTTATTTTAAACTTTACTAAAATCTTTCATGAAATATTTAGGTAAGGCATAATGAAAACATCCAGAAATCTAACATGAAATTCTCCTTGAAGCTTAATAAAAAGATTACGGTAAGCTTTCTTGAGATAATAAACAGTTATATTTATTACAATCTTGTAAACAGCTACCCGTATCCTTCCAATAAATATTCCTTCTAACCCTACTAGAATTTTTTATGAAATACTTAGGTAAAGTATAATTAAACGAATTTGAAATATAACATGAATTTCTCCTGGAAGCTTAATGGAAAGATTACGGTAAGCTTTCTTGAGATAATAAACAGTTATATTTATTACAATCTTCCAAAATGTTTCCCGTATCCTTACAATAAATATTCCTTCTAACCCTACTAGAATCTTTCATGAAATACTTCGGTCAGGTATAGTGAAAGGATCCAGAAATCTAACATGTATTTGTCCTGGAATCTTAATGGAACTGTTACGGTAAGCTTTCTTGAGATACTAAACAGTTATATTTATTACAATCCTCCAAACAGCTACCCGTATCCTTCCAATAAATATTCCTTCTAACATTCCTAGAATCTTTCATGAAAGATTTAGGTAAGGTGTAATGAAAGTATCCAGAAATCTAACATGAATTTCTCGAGGAAGCTTAATAGAAAGATTACGGTAAGCTTTCTTGAGATATTAAAAAGTTATATTTTTGACAATCTGCCAAAAAGCTTTCCGTCTCCTTCCAATACATATTTATTTTAAACTTTACTAGAATCTTTCATGAAAGATTTAGGTAAGGTATAATGAAATGATCCAGAAATCTAACATGAAATTCTCCTTGAAGCTTAATGAAAAGATTACGGTAAGCTTTCTTTAGATAATAAACAGTTATATTTATTACAATCCTCCAAACAGCTACCCGTATCCTTCCAATAAATATTCCTTCTAACCTTACTAGAATTTTTCGTGCAATACTTAGGTAAGGTATAATGAAACGATTTCGAAATATAATATGAATTTCTCCTGGAAACTTAATGGTAAGATGACGGCAAACTGTCTTGAGATAATAATATGTTATATTTTTTACAATCCTCCAAACAGCTACCCGTATCCTTCCAATAAATATTCCTTCTAACCCTACTAGAATTTTTCGTGCAATACTTAGGTAAAGTATAATTAAACGAATTTGAAATATAACATGAATTTCTCCTGGAAGCTTAACGGAAAGATTACGGTAAGCTTTCTTTAGATAATAAACAGTTATATTTATTACAATCTTCCAAACAGCTACCCGTATCCTTCCAATAAATATTCCTTCTAACCTTACTAGAATTTTTCGTGCAATACTTAGGTAAGGTATAATGAAACGAATTTGAAATATAACATGAATTTCTCCTGGAACCTTAATCGAAAAATAACGGCAAACTCTCTTGAGATACTAAAAAGTTATATTTTCTACAATCTTCCAAACAGCTTCCTTTATCCTTCCAATAAATATTCCTTCTAACGCTACTAGATCCTTCATGAAATACTTAGGTAAGGTATAATGAGACAATTTCGAAATTTAACATGAATTTCTCCTGGTTACTTAATGGGAAAATTACGGTAAGCTTTCTTAAGATAATAAAAAGTTATATTTTTTACAATCTTCCAAACAGCTTCCCATATCCTTCCAATAAATATTCCTTCTAACCCTACCTGATTTTTTATGAAATACTTAGGTAAGGTATAATGAAACGATTTCGAAATATAACATGAATTTCTCCTGGAAACTTAATGGTAAGATGACGGCAAACTGTCTTGAGATAATAATAAGTTATATTTTTTACAGTCCTCCAAACAGCTACCCGTATCCTTCCAATAAATATTCCTACTAACCTTCCTACAATCTTTTATGAAAATTTTAGGTAAAGTATAATGAAACGAATTTGAAATATAACATGAATTTCTCCTGGAAGCTTAATGGAAAGATTACGGTAAGCTTTCTTGAGATAATAAACAGTTATATTTATTACAATCTTCCAAAATGCTTCCCGTATCCTTCCAATAAATATTCCTTCTAACCTTCCTAGAATCTTTCATGAAAGATTTAGGTAAGGTGTAATGAAAGTATCCAGAAATCTAACATGAATTTCTCGAGGAAGCTGAATGGAAAGATTACGGTAAGCTTTCTTGAGATATTAAAAAGTTATATTTTTGACAATCTGCCAAAAAGCTTTCCGTCTCCTTCCAATAAATATTTATTTTAAACTTTACTAAAATCTTTCATGAAATATTTAGGTAAGGCATAATGAAAAGATCCAGAAATCTAACATGAAATTCTCCTTGAAGCTTAATGAAAAGATTACGGTAAGCTTTCTTGAGATAATAAACAGTTATATTTATTACAATCTTGCAAACAGCTACCCGTATCCTTCCAATAAATATGCCTTCTAACCCTACTAGAATTTTTCGTGCAATACTTAGGTAAGGTATAATGAAACGATTTCGAAATTTAACATGAATTTCTCCTGGAAATTTATTGGAAAGATGACGGCAAACTCTCTTGAGATACTAAAAAGTTATATTTTTTACAATCTTCCAAACAGCTTCCTTTATCCTTCCAATAAATATTCCTTCTAACGCTACTAGATCCTTCATGAAATACGTAGGTAAGGTATAATGAGACAATTTAGAAATTTAACATGAATTTCTCCTGGTTACATAATGGAAAAATTACGGTATGCTTTCTTAAGATAATAAAAAGTTATATTTTTTACAATCCTCCAAACAGCTACCCGTATCCTTCCAATAAATATTCCTTCTAACCGTCCTAGAATATTTTATGAAAATTTTAAGTAAAGTATAATGAAACGAATTTGAAATATAACATGAATTTCTCCTGGAAGCTTAATGGAAAGATTACGGTAAGCTTTCTTGAGATAATAAACCGTTATATTTATTACAATCCTCCAAACAGGTACCCGTATCCTACCAATAAATATTCCTTCTAACCTTCCTAGAATCTTTTCTGAAAATTTTAGGTAAAGTATAATGAAACGAATTTGAAATATAACATGAATCTCCCCTGGAAGCTTAATGGAAAGATTCCGGTAAGCTTTCTTGAGATAATAAACAGTTATATTTATTACAATCCTCCAAACAGCTACCCGTATCCTTCCAATAAATATTCCTTCTAACCTTCCTAGAATCTTTCATGAAAGATTTAGGTAAGGTGTAATGAAAGTATCCAGAAATCTAACATGAATTTCTCGAGGAAGCTTAATAGAAAGATTACGGTAAGCTTTCTTGAGATATTAAAAAGTTATATTTTTGACAATCTGCCAAAAAGCTTTCCGTCTCCTTCCAATAAATATTTATTTTAAACTTTACTAGAATCTTTCATGAAAGATTTAGGTAAGGTATAATGAAATGATCCAGAAATCTAACATGAAATTCTCCTTGAAGCTTAATGAAAAGATTACGGTAAGCTTTCTTGAGATAATAAACAGTTATATTTATTACAATCCTCCAAACAGCTACCCGTATCCTTCCAATAAATATTCCTTCTAACCTTACTAGAATTTTTCGTGCAATACTTAGGTAAGGTATTATGAAACGATTTCGAAATTTAACATGAATTTCTCCTGGAAACTTAATGGAAAGATGACGGCAAACTCTCTTGAGATACTAAAAAGTTATATTTTTTACAATCCTCCAAACAGCTACCCGTATCCTTCCAATAAATATTCCTTCTAACCTTCCTAGTATCTTTTCTGAAAATTTTAGGTAAAGTATAATGAAACGAATTTGAAATATAACATGAATTTCCCCTGGAAGCTTAATGGAAAGATTCCGGTAAGCTTTCTTGAGATAATAAACAGTTATATTTATTACAATCTTCCAAAATGCTTCCCGTATCCTTCCAATAAATATTCCTTCTAACCTTCCTAGAATCTTTCATGAAAGATTTAGGTAAGGTGTACGGTAAGTATCCAGAAATCTAACATGAATTTCTCGAGGAAGCTTAATGGAAAGATTACGGTAAGCTTTCTTGAGATATTAAAAAGTTATATTTTTGACAATCTGCCAATAAGCTTTCCGTCTCCTTCCAATAAATATTTATTTTAAACTTTACTAAAATCTTTCATGAAATATTTAGGTAAGGCATAATGAAAACATCCAGAAATCTAACATGAAATTCTCCTTGAAGCTTAATAAAAAGATTACGGTAAGCTTTCTTGAGATAATAAACAGTTATATTTATTACAATCTTGCAAACAGCTACCCGTATCCTTCCAATAAATATTCCTTCTAACCCTACTAGAATTTTTTATGAAATAGTTAGGTAAAGTATAATTAAACGAATTTGAAATATAACATGAATTTCTCTTGGAAGCTTAATGGAAAGATTCCGGTAAGCTTTCTTGAGATAATAAACAGTTATATTTATTACAATCCTCCAAACAGCTACCCGTATCCTTCCAATAAATATTCCTTCTAACCTTCCTAGAATCTTTTCTGAAAATTTTAGGTAAAGTATAATGAAACGAATTTGAAATATAACATGAATCTCCCCTGGAAGCTTAATGGAAAGATTCCGGTAAGCTTTCTTGAGATAATAAACAGTTATATTTATTACAATCCTCCAAACAGCTACCCGTATCCTTCCAATAAATATTCCTTCTAACCTTCCTAGAATCTTTTCTGAAAATTTTAGGTAAAGTATAATGAAACGAATTTGAAATATAACATGAATCTCCCCTGGAAGCTTAATGGAAAGATTCCGGTAAGCTTTCTTGAGATAATAAACAGTTATATTTATTACAATCCTCCAAACAGCTACCCGTATCCTTCCAATAAATATTCCTTCTAACCTTCCTAGAATCTTTCATGAAAGATTTAGGTAAGGTGTAATGAAAGTATCCAGAAATCTAACATGAATTTCTCGAGGAAGCTTAATAGAAAGATTACGGTAAGCTTTCTTGAGATATTAAAAAGTTATATTTTTGACAATCTGCCAAAAAGCTTTCCGTCTCCTTCCAATAAATATTTATTTTAAACTTTACTAGAATCTTTCATGAAAGATTTAGGTAAGGTATAATGAAATGATCCAGAAATCTAACATGAAATTCTCCTTGAAGCTTAATGAAAAGATTACGGTAAGCTTTCTTTAGATAATAAACAGTTATATTTATTTCAATCCTCCAAACAGCTACCCGTATCCTTCCAATAAATATTCCTTCTAACCTTACTAGAATTTTTCGTGCAATACTTAGGTAAGGTATAATGAAACGATTTCGAAATATAACATGAATTTCTCCTGGAAACTTAATGGTAAGATGACGGCAAACTGTCTTGAGATAATAATATGTTATATTTTTTACAATCCTCCAAACAGCTACCCGTATCTTTCCAATAAATATTCCTTCTAACGCTACTAGATCCTTCATGAAATACTTAGGTAAGGTATAATGAGACAATTTAGAAATTTAACATGAATTTCTCCTGGTTACGTAATGGAAAAATTACGGTAAGCTTTCTTAAGATAATAAAAAGTTATATTTTTTACAATCCTCCAAACAGCTACCCGTATCCTTCCAATAAATATTCCTTCTAACCTTCCTAGAATCTTTCATGAAAGATTTAGGTAAGGTGTAATGAAAGTATCCAGAAATCTAACATGAATTTCTCGAGAAAGCTTAATGGAAAGATTACGGTAAGCTTTCTTGAGATATTAAAAAGTTATATTTTTGACAATCTGCCAAAAAGCTTTCCGTCTCCTTCCAATAAATATTTATTTTAAACTTTACTAAAATCTTTCATGAAATATTTAGGTAAGGCATAATGAAAACATCCAGAAATCTAACATGAAATTCTCCTTGAAGCTTAATGAAAAGATTACGGTAAGCTTTCTTGATATAATAAACAGTTATATTTATTACAATCTTGCAAACAGCTACCCGTATCCTTCCAATAAATATGCCTTCTAACCCTACTAGAATTTTTCGTGCAATACTTAGGTAAGGTATAATGAAACGATTTCGAAATATAACATGAATTTCTCCTGGAAACTTAATGGTAAGATGACGGAAAACTGTCTTGAGATAATAATATGTTATATTTTTTACAATCCTCCAAACAGCTACCCGTATCCTTCCAATAAATATTCCTACTAACCTTCCTACAATCTTTTATGAAAATTTTAGGTAAAGTATAATGAAACGAATTTGAAATTTAACATGAATTTCTCCTGGAAACTTATTGGAAAGATTACGGTAAGCTTTCTTGAGATAATAAAAAGTTATATTTTTTACAATCTTCCAAACAGCTACCCGTATCCTTCCAATAAATATGCCTTCTAACCCTACTAGAATTTTTCGTGCAATACTTAGGTAAGGAATAATGAAACGATTTCGAAATATAACATGAATTGCTCCTGGAAACTTAATGGTAAGATGACGGCAAACTGTCTTGAGATAATAATATGTTATATTTTTTACAATCCTCCAAACAGCTACCCGTATCCTTCCAATAAATATTCCTACTAACCTTCCTACAATCTTTTATGAAAATTTTAGGTAAAGTATAATGAAACGAATTTGAAATTTAACATGAATTTCTCCTGGAAACTTATTGGAAAGATGACGGCAAACTCTCTTGAGATACTAAAAAGTTATATTTTCTACAATCTTCCAAACAGCTTCCTTTATCCTTCCAATAAATATTCCTTCTAACGCTTCTAGATCCTTCATGAAATACTTAGGTAAGGTATAATGAGACAATTTAGAAATTTAACATGAATTTCTCCTGGTTACTTAATGGAAAAATTACGGTAAGCTTTCTTAAGATAATAAAAAGTTATATTTTTTACAATCCTCCAAACAGCTACCCGTATCCTTCCAATAAATATTCCTTCTAACCCTACTAGAATTTTTTATGAAATACTTAGGTAAGGTATAATGAAACGATTTCGAAATATAACATGAATTTCTCCTGGAAACTTAATGGTAAGATGACGGCAAACTGTCTTGAGATAATAATATGTTATATTTTTTACAATCCTCCAAACAGCTACCCGTATCCTTCCAATAAATATTCCTTCCAACCCTACTAGAATTTTTTATGAAATACTTAGGTAAAGTATAATTAAACGAATTTGAAATATAACATGAATTTCTCCTGGAAGCTTAATGGAAAGATTACGGTAAGCTTGCTTGAGATAATAAACAGTTATATTTATTACAATCTTGCAAACAGCTACCCGTATCCTTCCAATAAATATGCCTTCTAACCCTACTAGAATTTTTCGTGCAATACTTAGGTAAGGTATAATGAAACGATTTGGAAATATAACATGAATTTCTCCTGGAAACTTAATGGTAAGATGACGGCAAACTGTCTTGAGATACTAAAAAGTTATATTTTTTAGAATCCTCCAAACAGCTACCCGTATCCTTCCAATAAATATTCCTTCTAACCTTCCTAGAATCTTTTCTGAAAATTTTAGGTAAAGTATAATGAAACGAATTTGAAATATAACATGAATTTCCCCTGGAAGCTTAATGGTAAGATGACGGCAAACTGTCTTGAGATAATAATATGTTATATTTTTTACAATCCTCCAAACAGCTACCCGTATCCTTCCAATAAATATTCCTTCTAACCCTACTAGAATTTTTTATGAAATACTTAGGTAAAGTATAATTAAACGAATTTGAAATATAACATGAATTTCTCCTGGAAGCTTAATGGAAAGATTACGGTAAGCTTTCTTGAGATAATAAACAGTTATATTTATTACAATCTTCCAAAATGTTTCCCGTATCCTTGCAATAAATATTCTTTCTAACCCTACTAGAATCTTTCATGAAATACTTCGGTCAGGTATAGTGAAAGGATCCAGAAATCTAACATGAAATTCTCCTTGAAGCTTAATGAAAAGATTACGGTAAGCTTTCTTGAGATAATAAACAGTTATATTTATTACAATCTTCCAAAATGCTTCCCGTATCCTTCCAATAAATATTCCTTCTAACCTTCCTAGAATCTTTCATGAAAGATTTAGGTAAGGTGTACGGTAAGTATCCAGAAATCTAACATGAATTTCTCGAGGAAGCTTAATGGAAAGATTACGGTAAGCTTTCTTGAGATATTAAAAAGTTATATTTTTGACAATCTGCCAAAAAGCTTTCCGTCTCCTTCCAATAAATATTTATTTTAAACTTTACTAAAATCTTTCATGAAATATTTAGGTAAGGCATAATGAAAACATCCAGAAATCTAACATGAAATTCTCCTTGAAGCTTAATGAAAAGATTACGGTAAGCTTTCTTGAGATAATAAACAGTTATATTTATTACAATCTTGCAAACAGCTTTGTATCCTTCCAATAAATATTCCTTCTAACCCTACTAGAATTTTTTATGAAATACTTAGGTAAAGTATAATTAAACGAATTTGAAATATAACATGAATTTCTCCTGGAAGCTTAATGGAAAGATTACGGTAAACTTTCTTGAGATATTAAACAGTTATATTTATTACAATCTTCCAAAATGTTTCCCGTATCCTTCCAATAAATATTCCTTCTAACCCTACTAGAATCTTTCATGAAATACTTCGGTCAGGTATAGTGAAAGGATCCAGAAATCTAACATGTATTTGTCCTGGAATCTCCTTTCCGTCTCCTTCCAATAAATATTTATTTTAAACTTTACTAGAATCTTTCATGAAAGATTTAAGTAAGGTATAATGAAATGATCCAGAAATCTAACATGAAATTCTCCTTGAAGCTTAATGAAAAGATTACGGTAAGCTTTCTTGAGATAATAAACAGTTATATTTATTACAATCTTCCAAAATGCTTCCCGTATCCTTCCAATAAATATTCCTTCTAACCTTCCTAGAATCTTTCATGAAAGATTTAGGTAAGGTGTACGGTAAGTATCCAGAAATCTAACATGAATTTCTCGAGGAAGCTTAATGGAAAGATTACGGTAAGCTTTCTTGAGATATTAAAAAGTTATATTTTTGACAATCTGCCAAAAAGCTTTCCGTCTCCTTCCAATAAATATTTATTTTAAACTTTACTAAAATCTTTCATGAAATATTTAGGTAAGGCATAATGAAAACATCCAGAAATCTAACATGAAATTCTCCTTGAAGCTTAATGAAAAGATTACGGTAAGCTTTCTTGAGATAATAAACAGTTATATTTATTACAATCTTGCAAACAGCTTTGTATCCTTCCAATAAATATTCCTTCTAACCCTACTAGAATTTTTTATGAAATACTTAGGTAAAGTATAATTAAACGAATTTGAAATATAACATGAATTTCTCCTGGAAGCTTAATGGAAAGATTACGGTAAGCTTGCTTGAGATAATAAACAGTTATATTTATTACAATCTTCCAAAATGTTTCCCGTATCCTTCCAATAAATATTCCTTCTAACCCTACTAGAATCTTTCATGAAATACTTCGGTCAGGTATAGTGAAACGATTTGGAAATATAACATGAATTTCTCCTGGAAACTTAATGGTAAGATGACGGCAAACTGTCTTGAGATACTAAAAAGTTATATTTTTTAGAATCCTCCAAACAGCTACCCGTATCCTTCCAATAAATATTCCTTCTAACCTTCCTAGAATCTTTTCTGAAAATTTTAGGTAAAGTATAATGAAACGAATTTGAAATATAACATGAATTTCCCCTGGAAGCTTAATGGTAAGATGACGGCAAACTGTCTTGAGATAATAATATGTTATATTTTTTACAATCCTCCAAACAGCTACCCGTATCCTTCCAATAAATATTCCTTCTAACCCTACTAGAATTTTTTATGAAATACTTAGGTAAAGTATAATTAAACGAATTTGAAATATAACATGAATTTCTCCTGGAAGCTTAATGGAAAGATTACGGTAAGCTTTCTTGAGATAATAAACAGTTATATTTATTACAATCTTCCAAAATGTTTCCCGTATCCTTGCAATAAATATTCTTTCTAACCCTACTAGAATCTTTCATGAAATACTTCGGTCAGGTATAGTGAAAGGATCCAGAAATCTAACATGAAATTCTCCTTGAAGCTTAATGAAAAGATTACGGTAAGCTTTCTTGAGATAATAAACAGTTATATTTATTACAATCTTCCAAAATGCTTCCCGTATCCTTCCAATAAATATTCCTTCTAACCTTCCTAGAATCTTTCATGAAAGATTTAGGTAAGGTGTACGGTAAGTATCCAGAAATCTAACATGAATTTCTCGAGGAAGCTTAATGGAAAGATTACGGTAAGCTTTCTTGAGATATTAAAAAGTTATATTTTTGACAATCTGCCAAAAAGCTTTCCGTCTCCTTCCAATAAATATTTATTTTAAACTTTACTAAAATCTTTCATGAAATATTTAGGTAAGGCATAATGAAAACATCCAGAAATCTAACATGAAATTCTCCTTGAAGCTTAATGAAAAGATTACGGTAAGCTTTCTTGAGATAATAAACAGTTATATTTATTACAATCTTGCAAACAGCTTTGTATCCTTCCAATAAATATTCCTTCTAACCCTACTAGAATTTTTTATGAAATACTTAGGTAAAGTATAATTAAACGAATTTGAAATATAACATGAATTTCTCCTGGAAGCTTAATGGAAAGATTACGGTAAACTTTCTTGAGATATTAAACAGTTATATTTATTACAATCTTCCAAATTGTTTCCCGTATCCTTCCAATAAATATTCCTTCTAACCCTACTAGAATCTTTCATGAAATACTTCGGTCAGGTATAGTGAAAGGATCCAGAAATCTAACATGTATTTGTCCTGGAATCTCCTTTCCGTCTCCTTCCAATAAATATTTATTTTAAACTTTACTAGAATCTTTCATGAAAGATTTAAGTAAGGTATAATGAAATGATCCAGAAATCTAACATGAAATTCTCCTTGAAGCTTAATGAAAAGATTACGGTAAGCTTTCTTGAGATAATAAACAGTTATATTTATTACAATCTTCCAAAATGCTTCCCGTATCCTTCCAATAAATATTCCTTCTAACCTTCCTAGAATCTTTCATGAAAGATTTAGGTAAGGTGTACGGTAAGTATCCAGAAATCTAACATGAATTTCTCGAGGAAGCTTAATGGAAAGATTACGGTAAGCTTTCTTGAGATATTAAAAAGTTATATTTTTGACAATCTGCCAAAAAGCTTTCCGTCTCCTTCCAATAAATATTTATTTTAAACTTTACTAAAATCTTTCATGAAATATTTAGGTAAGGCATAATGAAAACATCCAGAAATCTAACATGAAATTCTCCTTGAAGCTTAATGAAAAGATTACGGTAAGCTTTCTTGAGATAATAAACAGTTATATTTATTACAATCTTGCAAACAGCTTTGTATCCTTCCAATAAATATTCCTTCTAACCCTACTAGAATTTTTTATGAAATACTTAGGTAAAGTATAATTAAACGAATTTGAAATATAACATGAATTTCTCCTGGAAGCTTAATGGAAAGATTACGGTAAGCTTTCTTGAGATAATAAACAGTTATATTTATTACAATCTTCCAAAATGTTTCCCGTATCCTTCCAATAAATATTCCTTCTAACCCTACTAGAATCTTTCATGAAATACTTAGGTAAGGTATAATGAAACGATTTCGAAATATAACATGAATTTCTCCTGGAAACTTAATGGTAAGATGACGGCAAACTGTCTTGAGATAATAATATGTTATATTTTTTACAATCCTCCAAACAGCTACCCGTATCCTTCCAATAAATATTCCTTCTAACCCGACTAGAATTTTTTATGAAATACTTAGGTAAAGTATAATTAAACGAATTTGAAATATAACATGAATTTCTCCTGGAAGCTTAATGGAAAGATTACGGTAAGCTTTCTTGAGATAATAAACAGTTATATTTATTACAATCTTCCAAAATGTTTCCCGTATCCTTCCAATAAATATTCCTTCTAACCCTACTAGAATCTTTCATGAAATACTTAGGTAAGGAATAATGAAACGATTTCGAAATATAACATGAATTTCTCCTGGAAACTTAATGGTAAGATGACGGCAAACTGTCTTGAGATAATAATATGTTATATTTTTTACAATCCTCCAAACAGCTACCCGTATCCTTCCAATAAATATTCCTACTAACCTTCCTACAATCTTTTATGAAAATTTTAGGTAAAGTATAATGAAACGAATTTGAAATTTAACATGAATTTCTCCTGGAAACTTATTGGAAAGATGACGGCAAACTCTCTTGAGATACTAAAAAGTTATATTTTCTACAAACTTCCAAACAGCTTCCTTTATCCTTCCAATAAATATTCCTTCTAACGCTTCTAGATCCTTCATGAAATACTTAGGTAAGGTATAATGAGATAATTTAGAAATTTAACATGAATTTCTCCTGGTTACTTAATGGAAAAATTACGGTAAGCTTTCTTAAGATAATAAAAAGTTATATTTTTTACAATCCTCCAAACAGCTACCCGTATCCTTCCAATAAATATTCCTTCTAACCCTACTAGAATTTTTTATGAAATACTTAGGTAAGGTATATTGAAACGATTTCGAAATATAACATGAATTTCTCCTGGAAACTTAATGGTAAGATGACGGCAAACTGTCTTGAGATAATAATATGTTATATTTTTTACAATCCTCCAAACAGCTACCCGTATCCTTCCAATAAATATTCCTTCCAACCCTACTAGAATTTTTTATGAAATACTTAGGTAAAGTATAATTAAACGAATTTGAAATATAACATGAATTTCTCCTGGAAGCTTAATGGAAAGATTACGGTAAGCTTGCTTGAGATAATAAACAGTTATATTTATTACAATCTTGCAAACAGCTACCCGTATCCTTCCAATAAATATGCCTTCTAACCCTACTAGAATTTTTCGTGCAATACTTAGGTAAGGTATAATGAAACGATTTGGAAATATAACATGAATTTCTCCTGGAAACTTAATGGTAAGATGACGGCAAACTGTCTTGAGATACTAAAAAGTTATATTTTTTAGAATCCTCCAAACAGCTACCCGTATCCTTCCAATAAATATTCCTTCTAACCTTCCTAGAATCTTTTCTGAAAATTTTAGGTAAAGTATAATGAAACGAATTTGAAATATAACATGAATTTCCCCTGGAAGCTTAATGGTAAGATGACGGCAAACTGTCTTGAGATAATAATATGTTATATTTTTTACAATCCTCCAAACAGCTACCCGTATCCTTCCAATAAATATTCCTTCTAACCCTACTAGAATTTTTTATGAAATACTTAGGTAAAGTATAATTAAACGAATTTGAAATATAACATGAATTTCTCCTGGAAGCTTAATGGAAAGATTACGGTAAGCTTTCTTGAGATAATAAACAGTTATATTTATTACAATCTTCCAAAATGTTTCCCGTATCCTTGCAATAAATATTCTTTCTAACCCTACTAGAATCTTTCATGAAATACTTCGGTCAGGTATAGTGAAAGGATCCAGAAATCTAACATGAAATTCTCCTTGAAGCTTAATGAAAAGATTACGGTAAGCTTTCTTGAGATAATAAACAGTTATATTTATTACAATCTTCCAAAATGCTTCCCGTATCCTTCCAATAAATATTCCTTCTAACCTTCCTAGAATCTTTCATGAAAGATTTAGGTAAGGTGTACGGTAAGTATCCAGAAATCTAACATGAATTTCTCGAGGAAGCTTAATGGAAAGATTACGGTAAGCTTTCTTGAGATATTAAAAAGTTATATTTTTGACAATCTGCCAAAAAGCTTTCCGTCTCCTTCCAATAAATATTTATTTTAAACTTTACTAAAATCTTTCATGAAATATTTAGGTAAGGCATAATGAAAACATCCAGAAATCTAACATGAAATTCTCCTTGAAGCTTAATGAAAAGATTACGGTAAGCTTTCTTGAGATAATAAACAGTTATATTTATTACAATCTTGCAAACAGCTTTGTATCCTTCCAATAAATATTCCTTCTAACCCTACTAGAATTTTTTATGAAATACTTAGGTAAAGTATAATTAAACGAATTTGAAATATAACATGAATTTCTCCTGGAAGCTTAATGGAAAGATTACGGTAAACTTTCTTGAGATATTAAACAGTTATATTTATTACAATCTTCCAAAATGTTTCCCGTATCCTTCCAATAAATATTCCTTCTAACCCTACTAGAATCTTTCATGAAATACTTCGGTCAGGTATAGTGAAAGGATCCAGAAATCTAACATGTATTTGTCCTGGAATCTCCTTTCCGTCTCCTTCCAATAAATATTTATTTTAAACTTTACTAGAATCTTTCATGAAAGATTTAAGTAAGGTATAATGAAATGATCCAGAAATCTAACATGAAATTCTCCTTGAAGCTTAATGAAAAGATTACGGTAAGCTTTCTTGAGATAATAAACAGTTATATTTATTACTATCTTCCAAAATGCTTCCCGTATCCTTCCAATAAATATTCCTTCTAACCTTCCTAGAATCTTTCATGAAAGATTTAGGTAAGGTGTACGGTAAGTATCCAGAAATCTAACATGAATTTCTCGAGGAAGCTTAATGGAAAGATTACGGTAAGCTTTCTTGAGATATTAAAAAGTTATATTTTTGACAATCTGCCAAAAAGCTTTCCGTCTCCTTCCAATAAATATTTATTTTAAACTTTACTAAAATCTTTCATGAAATATTTAGGTAAGGCATAATGAAAACATCCAGAAATCTAACATGAAATTCTCCTTGAAGCTTAATGAAAAGATTACGGTAAGCTTTCTTGAGATAATAAACAGTTATATTTATTACAATCTTGCAAACAGCTTTGTATCCTTCCAATAAATATTCCTTCTAACCCTACTAGAATTTTTTATGAAATACTTAGGTAAAGTATAATTAAACGAATTTGAAATATAACATGAATTTCTCCTGGAAGCTTAATGGAAAGATTACGGTAAGCTTTCTTGAGATAATAAACAGTTATATTTATTACAATCTTCCAAAATGTTTCCCGTATCCTTCCAATAAATATTCCTTCTAACCCTACTAGAATCTTTCATGAAATACTTCGGTCAGGTATAGTGAAACGATTTGGAAATATAACATGAATTTCTCCTGGAAACTTAATGGTAAGATGACGGCAAACTGTCTTGAGATACTAAAAAGTTATATTTTTTAGAATCCTCCAAACAGCTACCCGTATCCTTCCAATAAATATTCCTTCTAACCTTCCTAGAATCTTTTCTGAAAATTTTAGGTAAAGTATAATGAAACGAATTTGAAATATAACATGAATTTCCCCTGGAAGCTTAATGGTAAGATGACGGCAAACTGTCTTGAGATAATAATATGTTATATTTTTTACAATCCTCCAAACAGCTACCCGTATCCTTCCAATAAATATTCCTTCTAACCCTACTAGAATTTTTTATGAAATACTTAGGTAAAGTATAATTAAACGAATTTGAAATATAACATGAATTTCTCCTGGAAGCTTAATGGAAAGATTACGGTAAGCTTTCTTGAGATAATAAACAGTTATATTTATTACAATCTTCCAAAATGTTTCCCGTATCCTTGCAATAAATATTCTTTCTAACCCTACTAGAATCTTTCATGAAATACTTCGGTCAGGTATAGTGAAAGGATCCAGAAATCTAACATGAAATTCTCCTTGAAGCTTAATGAAAAGATTACGGTAAGCTTTCTTGAGATAATAAACAGTTATATTTATTACAATCTTCCAAAATGCTTCCCGTATCCTTCCAATAAATATTCCTTCTAACCTTTCTAGAATCTTTCATGAAAGATTTAGGTAAGGTGTACGGTAAGTATCCAGAAATCTAACATGAATTTCTCGAGGAAGCTTAATGGAAAGATTACGGTAAGCTTTCTTGAGATATTAAAAAGTTATATTTTTGACAATCTGCCAAAAAGCTTTCCGTCTCCTTCCAATAAATATTTATTTTAAACTTTACTAAAATCTTTCATGAAATATTTAGGTAAGGCATAATGAAAACATCCAGAAATCTAACATGAAATTCTCCTTGAAGCTTAATGAAAAGATTACGGTAAGCTTTCTTGAGATAATAAACAGTTATATTTATTACAATCTTGCAAACAGCTTTGTATCCTTCCAATAAATATTCCTTCTAACCCTACTAGAATTTTTTATGAAATACTTAGGTAAAGTATAATTAAACGAATTTGAAATATAACATGAATTTCTCCTGGAAGCTTAATGGAAAGATTACGGTAAACTTTCTTGAGATATTAAACAGTTATATTTATTACAATCTTCCAAATTGTTTCCCGTATCCTTCCAATAAATATTCCTTCTAACCCTACTAGAATCTTTCATGAAATACTTCGGTCAGGTATAGTGAAAGGATCCAGAAATCTAACATGTATTTGTCCTGGAATCTCCTTTCCGTCTCCTTCCAATAAATATTTATTTTAAACTTTACTAGAATCTTTCATGAAAGATTTAAGTAAGGTATAATGAAATGATCCAGAAATCTAACATGAAATTCTCCTTGAAGCTTAATGAAAAGATTACGGTAAGCTTTCTTGAGATAATAAACAGTTATATTTATTACAATCTTCCAAAATGCTTCCCGTATCCTTCCAATAAATATTCCTTCTAACCTTCCTAGAATCTTTCATGAAAGATTTAGGTAAGGTGTACGGTAAGTATCCAGAAATCTAACATGAATTTCTCGAGGAAGCTTAATGGAAAGATTACGGTAAGCTTTCTTGAGATATTAAAAAGTTATATTTTTGACAATCTGCCAAAAAGCTTTCCGTCTCCTTCCAATAAATATTTATTTTAAACTTTACTAAAATCTTTCATGAAATATTTAGGTAAGGCATAATGAAAACATCCAGAAATCTAACATGAAATTCTCCTTGAAGCTTAATGAAAAGATTACGGTAAGCTTTCTTGAGATAATAAACAGTTATATTTATTACAATCTTGCAAACAGCTTTGTATCCTTCCAATAAATATTCCTTCTAACCCTACTAGAATTTTTTATGAAATACTTAGGTAAAGTATAATTAAACGAATTTGAAATATAACATGAATTTCTCCTGGAAGCTTAATGGAAAGATTACGGTAAGCTTTCTTGAGATAATAAACAGTTATATTTATTACAATCTTCCAAAATGTTTCCCGTATCCTTCCAATAAATATTCCTTCTAACCCTACTAGAATCTTTCATGAAATACTTCGGTCAGGTATAGTGAAAGGATCCAGAATTCTAACATGTATTTGTCCTGGAATCTTAATGGAACTGTTACGGTAAGCTTTCGTGAGATAATAAAAATTTATATTTGTAAGAATCTTACAAACATCTTCTCGTACCTTTTCAATAAGTATTCCTTCTAATCTTCCTAGAATCTTTCATGAAAAATTTAGGTAAGGTGTAATTAAAGGATCCAGAAATCTAACATGAATTTCTCGAGGAAGCTTAATGCAAAGATTACGGTAAGCTTTCTTGAGATATTAAAAAGTTATATTTTTGACAATCTGCCAAAAAGCTTTCCGTCTCCTTCCAATAAATATTTATTTTAAACTTTACTAGAATCTTTCATGAAAGATTTAGGTAAGGTATAATGAAATGATCCAGAAATCTAACATGAAATTCTCCTTGAAGCTTAATGAAAAGATTACGGTAAGCTTTCTTGAGATAATAAACAGTTATATTTATTACAATCCTCCAAACAGCTACCCGTATCCTTCCAATAAATATTCCTTCTAACCTTACTAGAATTTTTAGTGCAATACTTAGGTAAGGTATAATGAAACGATTTCGAAATTTAACATGAATTTCTCCTGGAAACTTAATGGAAAGATGACGGCAAACTCTCTTGAGATACTAAAAAGTTATATTTTTTACAATCTTCCAAACAGAGTAGATAGGCTATAGGCATACTGGCTCACGCGGGTTCTGTATCACCCCCCTGCCCTCTCAAAGTGATCCAGAACCCGTTCGGATTCTAAATCACCCAGAATGATCCAGAATCCGAAATCGAGAGAGTGGGAGAGCTTCCCTTTCTCTCACGTGAACCAGAATGCCTATAGTGTTTTCTACTTTTTTTCTTTATTTTCTTTGCAAATGTTTACAGGAGTGATAGAATAATTTTATGAGTTTGATGGTGTGAAGTGCGCAGGCAGTCTTGTACTTTTAAAACATAATCATCTCTCATTAGCCTGAAACCAATCATGTCTACTGCATACTCCATCTTGGAATGAGTGTTGAAACGAAAGTGTGTTAGATAATATGCTGTTTAGACAAGCTTCTTGATATCCCCACTGATGGGATTGTACTGAACGATGCGATCGTGTAAGATCATGCAATAAGCTGAAGTGTTAGCTGGAAAGTCTTTTTTAGACTCAAACTCTAGACGTACATCGACAGGAGCGCTCTTTATAGATTCGTTTTGCCGTGAACAGTCAATAACTATGAGTGGTTCAAGGTTGATAAATTCAGACTTTGTCAGCAGTGGCTGTGGATCTCTTCCATAGTAGGTGATTTGAAAATTGGCATACATATCATAGAGAACAGCGAACTGATTCTTAGATATGTCGAGATTCATATTGTTATATGGATAATATTGAGAATTCAAGAAAAGTCTCACATTACTAATCTCACAATGGTCAAATCGACTGGCATTTTCAGTTTTCAAATTTTTTTTCTTGGTTTGTAGTCCGAGAATGACAAAACGAGGTTTTTCTAACTGATTTGAAGTTTTCACTGTCCAGACATGTTTATTCGTGCTCGGAAGTAGAGGATATTCAAATAACTCCCAAGATCGATAGCACATAGAGATAGGATTATCTTTGCCAATGAAATTCAGCAGCTGGATCTTTTGTTTATCAGATGCAATAACATATGGCATTAACCACTCTATCTTCGTTATTTTTACCTGGTAGTCTTCATATGTAGTTACACTATTTGCTATAGTACCTTCTTGAATTATTGCATTCAAGTCATTTCTTGATCTTGTGAGAATGAGTTCATGCTTCACATTAACTATAATTTTTTTATAGTCTTCTGCAAAGCCCAAGATCATACTCAGAGGAATGGAAACGTCAAAGTTGCCGTGTGCATCTACCAAAGTTTTGCTTTCTTCTCTAACGTCAAGCCAGCCTGCATTTTCTAACATGAGAGTCTGATTCGGATTGAATGATGTCCATCCTTTCATGAGACTGCTTAAACCAACATTTTTACTTTTATCTATCTCCACAGCATTAATTTCGTAACGAATTTCATCAAACAAATGGCAAATGCCATTGTTCACGAATTTAGTTTTATTTAGTGCTGTTCCATCTGGTTTTTGCAGTTTTCCACATACATGGATAGAACTGCGCGATGGTAAGAGACATAGATCTTGATGTTGGATAGAAATACGAATTTCATCACTATTATCAAAGCTTAGTGTTGAGTAAGGTTGATGTGCGTGAACCTCGTAATGAGCAATAGATTCATCGAATACGACACCTGATTGAATGCTTAGAATTTCGTCCATTTTTCTGGAAGCAGCAGAGAATTATACACGTGAATTTACTCCACGAACTTTTAGACCTAGGCTTCTGAGGAACTGAATGCTCTTCCGTGTTAACGGTTTGAGTTTCTTCGGTCGACTGATGACCGATTGACATGTTGGTTGACTTATATGCACTCTAGAATTGTAAACGATGCCCATTATACAGATTTGATGTGGAGTCTAATAGTAATTTCTTCTCCACGGAAATTCACTAAATTTCCATCTTGATCTACGATTTGAATTTGAAGATGATCTATGCACTTGACACTGAGTGGTAGATATATGACATGAGATGGAACTTCCAAGATTTTATATCCTGGTGGAACTCTGGGAAAGAACTCATGGATTGTATGAACTTTTTTGTTGTTGATGTAAGCACCTGCGGTAATATTGCACTCCACTCTGAGTGCGTTGATTTTCAATATTTTCACAGGTAAATCAGAACTGTGATGAGTTTTTTCCTTGAGAATGCGAGGAGTAAAGCCAAGAAGACGACCTATTGAATCGTGAGGAGTGAGATCTAACGAATGACTGCAATTAATTTCACTTCTGAGAGTATTGTTGTTAGCTCTCAAAGAAAATTCAATTCCTTTAGATTTCAAAGTTTCTTGTAAAAATTTATTAATAGCATTAATCTCGTAACTGCCAGTAGGGATAGTAATAATATTTCCATTCACATGAAGTTTATTATTCGAATAGTCCACATTGGGAATCGAGTTGAATGTTAAAAGTTCAACTAAACCCAAAACAAAATTTTTATGCTGAGGTAGTTCAATTGAAGGAAAATATTGTGCCTCTAGAACAGAAGATTTTCCTGAAAGACTCAAAGTGAAACTGTCTTCCATGACTGATTGGAAGAGAATGATTCCCATTCGTTTGCAATCTTCTCTTTTATAGTCTTCCGGTTAAAAATTGAAGACAAAGATGACCACAAATGAATGAGTCAAAATTTTGATATCTTTTATAGTTATATTTTACTTCTTTCACGTTGAAATATAACATGAGCTCTATGGGAGGTTTCAGATCACCAAAACTGTCAAAGTAAATTACTTTGAAACCATGTTTTCGATAACACACCCAGTGAGTGCCTTTATTTTTCATGTCATCCAAGTTAACAATAGCAGATTCATTACTCCATGGACCATCGGAAGGCAGATTATTTCTCATAAAAACACCTCGGAAATGTGGAATTTGCAACATACGAGCATATTTTAGAAGATCATAGTCAGTCAGTGGACGATTTGGCAAAGTTAAATCGAAGTTTTTTTTTTTTAGTAAGTTGACCATGACCAACATGAGGTTTCATAAATAATCCCATTCCAGTTTTATATGGTTTAAGATAGAGACCTTCGCCTAAAGCAATATCTTCCATTGCCTTATTATGTCTCTTACTTTCTTCATGGTTTTTCTGTGCAGCTTTAGCATCATTTACTGCTTTAGCTATTCCTGCAGCTCCCCCTGCCAGAGCACCGGTCGCACTTAGTCCTGCGAACAACGGTATGAGAAACGGAAGAACTCCACCAATTTTTGATGGAATTGGAAGAACACGTGGAATGATAACTTTCCTTTTACCACCAACTTTCTTAACAGCTTGACGTGCACCTTTCAAGGCGGATTGAATAACCTTGCGGGAACATTTACTTGGTGTCATTGATTTTTTAGCAGCCGTCACTAACTTACTAAATTTTAGACCCATTCCAGTTATTCCTTTTAATTTCATAGCATTTGTAACAGCAAAAGCATATGCTTTTTCACCAAGACTGGCATCCTTGGCTTTAACACGTTGCCAAGCTTTATCAGCGAGCTTCATGTCAGCTGCTTTACGGTCTCCATTTTTATCAGAGTACACTATGTCATGTTCTTTGCATGCCTGATCAAGCGGATTAATTCCAGGATCACCTCTTTTCAATCGTTTTTTCAATTTAGTTCCGGGACCACAGTATTGATATCCAGGAAGATGCATTTCAATCGGCAAGTTATTGATCACTTTATCAAGCAATCCATAACCTTTCGGTTGTTTCCGAGATTTATGTACGATCATCTCTCTTCGAGTGTTGTTTTAAAACTAAAGATCAAAATATAAAACATGCGTTTATATTTCCACAGTTCAATATCAAACTAGACTTTGACACGTGAACATGGATTTTAGCGAGCAGAACGTCAAACTCCCCGTCACAAACTTTGATTTCGGAAAACAGAAGAGAAGGAAGCGTCATGGAGAATTACTACCTGATACTATACCAGCAGTATTCTGCGGGCCATCTAACTGTGGAAAAACAAATAGTTTATTGGCTCTAATTACACATCCCAATGGTCTTAGATTTGAAAATTTGTATGTATACTCTAAATCCTTGAATCAGCCAAAGTATCAATTTCTCGAAAAAGTTTTGGAACCGATAAAAGGTGTATCATATCTACCTTTTAGTGAGCATGAATCTGTAGTATCTCCAGATGAAGCCCGACCAAATTCAATTATGATTTTTGATGATGTGGCTTGTGAGAAGCAGGACAACGTCAGAGCATTTTTCTGTATGGGAAGACATAAAAGTGTAGACAGCTTTTATCTATGTCAGTCGTACGCTCATATACCGAAACACCTCGTAAGGGACAATATTAATATGTTAGTAATTTATCGTCAAGACGATGTTAATCTAAAACATATCTATGAAGATCATGTCAATACTGATTTAACTTTCAATGAATTTCGAAATCTTTGTTCTGAATGCTGGAAGAATGATAAGTATGGATTTGTTGTTATCGACAAAGATAGAGTGATGGATGATGGTAGATACAGAAAAGGATTTGACTGTTTTGCAATAAAAAAGAAGTTATGAATCCGAAACTTACAGTTCAATTGTAGACAGCATCTCGTTAGCATGTCAGACTTCAAGAAAGAAAAGAATATTCTCAGCGAGCTCTTGCGAGCACGTGAGGCTATTAAACAAAAATACTCTTTATTGAAAAAGGAGAGAGAAGATTTTGAAAAAGTTATTGGTGATACATTGAAACCAGTCATTACACCACTCGAGAAGCTCGTCGATTCGAAAGTCGAAAGCTTGCCACCTTCTAATCACATTTTGAATATAGACAGCAACAGGAAACCGAGGAAGAAATTGAGATTCGATCGATCAAGTTATATAGTAAATGATATAAATGAGTCGGGTTCCGCATATGATGATGATGATGATGCAGATTTTTCTTCGATGGATGGCACAATGATGAATTCAACATTCAAATCTGCGCTTGAAGAAAATGAATCAAGTGACTTTTTATCATTGTTAAATGAAAGCCGCAGCAAAATCGATAACATATACGGAGTACGGAACGTCAATGGAGTGTATATGATTGGCGATTCAGAAATTCAATTTCATGATAAAATGGTAAAAGTGAGAGATAAAAGTTATCCTAAAAGTGGGGGTCTAATGGAATTACTCTTCAAGAAACAACCAGATGACAATCTTATAAGTTCAACAGATCGAAAAAATTATCGCAGCATCCTGGAAGCATCAAATGCTCATCGGAAAAGATACAGCAAAGATGAGAGTATACGCACTTCGAAGAGTAGAAAATATATGAATATCATAGGACCCATGTTCCGCAGCGATCGTAAAAATAAATCCACCACCGGAAGAGGCCTCATACCTAAATATAAAATAGCAAAGAAAAATTCTTCTATAGATCTAGTCTACTGGGATGATCCAAACGAGCTTATCGAGCGACTGCGATTATTAGTTGCGGAACGATCTGCTGGAAATAACAATCACGACAATGAAATACAATCGATCATTGAGGAACTACGTGAAGCTGGACATATATATTGAAATGCATGTTTTCTTATAAGATCAGTAGCATCATGAGTCTCGACGTGTTCGGAAGAAAACTTGAGGGCACGCAAGAAGCGAGTCGCGGTCCACCAGGCATTGGTTATAATCTTACATTAGATGGTAATTTTGATTTACAAAATAAAAGGTTATGTAACCTTGCTTATCCAAGTCAGCCTAATGATGCAGTCACCTTGGAAGTGCTTCTGACAACTATAAGTAAAGAAGTTAGAAATCTAACTAACATAATGGCTGTAACGAAAGTTGACTTAGAGATTCCCATAAACACTGAATTAAATACAATCAATAAGGTTCTTTCCCATCTTAAAATTCGATTAGATAATCTTGAGACAAAATTGAAAGAATGCTTTGAAAAAAAAAAAAGATTCTGACTCAATAAAAGTTTTTCTTAAACCTTAAACATATTATCAAAAAAAAAAAAAATGGAGCGACAAAAAATAGCTGAAGAGTTGCACAAACCAGCTCGCCGCATCTACAAGCGAAGAAAATATGATATACGTGGAATAGATGAGACTTGGCAAGCTGATCTTGTAGAAATGATTCCATACGCCAGCGAAAACAAAGGTTTTCGCTACTTACTTACTGTCATAGATACATTTTCAAAGTATGCATGGGCTATACCAATCAAGTGAAAGAGTGGTAATGATGTTACTCTAGCTGTGGAGTCAATACTGAAACAAGAACGCGTACCGACAAATCTACATACTGACCAAGGAAAAGAATTTTACAATTCAAACTTTCAGAAACTCATGAAGAAGTACTAGATAAACCTATACTCTTCGCATAGTAATCTTCATGCAAGCATATGTGAGCGTTTTAATAGAACGTTAAAAAATGCAATGTGGATAGAGTTCAGCAAACAAGGGAGCTATAAATGGTGGGATATCCTGCCTGAGTTGGTGAAAGCTTACAATTCAAGAAAACATCGGACAATAGGAATTGAGCCTAAAAATGTTACGCAGGCAAATGAAAGAGAGGTCAAGAAGCATTTTCCAAATGAAAAGTTACCTGTGAAAAAACCGAAATTTAAAGTAGGAGATAAAGTGTGGATAAGTAAGATAAAACATGTTTTTGAAAAAGGTTATACACCAAATTGGTCTACTGAAATTTTCACAATATCACGAGTTGTAAAAACCAATCCGGTAACTTATCATGTCAAAGATTATTATGATAAACCCATCTCTGGCGGCTTTTATGAAACGGAAATTCAGAAAACTATGTATCCAGAAATTTATCTAGTAGAAAAAGTTTTAAAGAAAAGTGGAAATCGTGCATATGTTAAATGGTTAGGCTTTAGTAATGAGCATAATAGTTGGATAGATAAAAAAAAAATTATTTGATTTAGCCAAGATTTAACCAAAAATATTAATGTAAACGCAATAATGTAGGTACTAGTAAATAAGAAAGCAATCATATTATGTTATTGTATTTATTTATGTATTATTATGTACAAGTTTTAATCTGAATAAAATAAGTATTATAATCAAAGCAAGCTGCGTATTTCATTCAAACTTAAAGGAAGATCCACCCTGATATGTCACAAATAAATTCATTTTATTTGCAGTATTGGAGAGTCTGTCAAAAAACTCTTGATCTCTTAGGATGGCTGATGAAATCTTCTCCGGTAAAAAGATTTGAAAACTTTCGTCGAGTTCGGCTACGACCTTCGTACCGAATCTCGTCTTCACCTCCTTAAGTGCTGTCACCATGTACTGATGATCTTTTTCCAAGTCTGTTACTTTCTTCCTTGGCAAGAAGTCGCGTTCAGCAATCTTATTAAGTGTAGATAGATCCATTCTGGAAAAAGTAAAAAAATAAGAACTTCTAATAGAGAAAAGATTTGTTAGAGCAAAAAAAAAAAAGAAAATTGGTGAGAATTAACTGTGAACTTACTTAGAAATTTAGTTGAGTCTTGGTTTCTTCCCAAAAGGATGATAATTCTCGAACTCTTCGATTGCTCGAATGTGCTCCTCGTCGTGGTCTGTCTGTTGATATAGTTCATTCCCCACCACAATTTCTGTCCTTTCCATTGCCTCCTGTAATATATCCCTTCTCTCTCCTCCCTCAGAGCGTATCCCCTCCATTGATGGATCCCAGTCATGCATAAACTCCTCTAACACATCATATTCAATTCTGATTTGTTCACCTTCATTGTCATAAAGTGTCATCCCCTCTCGCCTTTCACCATTTTCATTGGCTGCATCACCCCTACCTCGTATTTCCCCCTCTCTTTCATCTTCTGCAACATCCATCCCCACTTGCGTTGCCCCACTTTCATTGGATACTTCATACCCCCTCTCCACTTCCATCCCTACCACTATTTCTTGTTTTTCAGCATCCTCCTCTATTCGAAGTGCAGCTTGCGCCATCTGCTCATCCATGATTCGAAAATGACCCCAAGGTAAAGTGTCTGTACTCTGAGGCAATAAGAATCTCTTATCATCGTGAGGACTAAGAGCAATTTTATTCTGTCTTTCAGTATGCACTATGTGCAATTTTGAACGAATGTTGCATTGATCACGTTTTACAATAATAAGATCGTGAAGACATCTTCTATAATCCTCGAAAGTTATTGTCTTCTTCACAACGCTGGATTTTATACCTTTGGCTTTTTTCACTGTCTCTCCTCCATCAACTAAAATACTGTACATTTTGCTTCGTAAACCTATAAATTCCATCATGATCTTGCCACAGCATTCGTCTTTCATTAATCCTGGGACTTTTTTATTGACACGTGGAATGTTAAACTGATTATTCTCATCATAATCAGAAGTATCAAACCTGTGAATGTCTTCTTTCATTATTTTATACATATCAATGTCCTCAACTTCATATATCAAACTATCAGTATCTGTATAAAGAAGTTTACATTTTTCTCCTACTCGCTGTTTCATATACGAGTAATGGAAATCATAAACTAATGTCTTGGACAAATCAAGGATACAAAGACCAACGTATATCGGTTTCTTGATTGTGATACTTGTTCTCTTTAGCTGAATAGCAACTAAATTTTCATCAAAGATTGCACAGCTGTGAAAATGTGGTTGAGCTATGCGTGCTTCTGCCCCATATCTGCCTGTGAATTTATTTACTAATCGTACATCAACACGAGACCGCTCTCGCTCGATACACTTTCCATAGACAGCGTTAATTAATAATTTATAGAAGAGTTTTTCAAACTCATTCTTCGCTTGCTTTCTCTTCTCAGTATTTAATTCGACATAAGGTTTAAACCAGGCCTTCTGCTCGAAACTCAGAATTCTATGCACCTTTTTCAAACGAAGTCCATTATCCAGCGCCTGTTTGAGTGTTCGATAGTGAATCAAATACCTTTTTTTATCGTTTTTTATCATATTTTTGACAATCTGCCAAACAGCTTTCCGTCTCCTTCCAATAAATATTTATTTTAAACTTTACTAGAATCTTTCATGAAAGATTTATGTAAGGTATAATGAAATGATCCAGAAATCTAACATGAAATTCTCCTTGAAGCTTAATCAAAAGTTTACGGTAAGCTTTCTTGAGATAACAAACAGTTATATTTATTACAATCCTCCAAACAGCTACCCGTATCCTTCCAATAAATATTCCTTCTAACCTTACTAGAATTTTTCGTGCAATACTTAGGTAAGGTATAATGAAACGATTTCGAAATTTAACATGAATTTCTCCTGGGAACTTAATGGAAAGATGACGGCAAACTCTCTTGAGATACTAAAAAGTTATATTTTTTACAATCTTCCAAACAGCTTCCTGTATCCTTCCAATAAATATTCCTTCTAACGCTACTAGATCCTTCATGAAATACTTAGGTAAGGTATAATGAGACAATTTCGAAATTTAACATGAATTTCTCCTGGTTACTTAATGGAAAAATTACGGTAAGCTTTCTTAAGATAATAAAATTTATACTTTTTACAATCTTCCAAACAGCTTCCCATATCCTTCCAATAAATATTCCTTCTATCCCTACTAGAATTTTTTATGAAATACTTGGGTAAGGTATAATGAAACGATTTCGAAATATAACATGAATTTCTCGAGGAAGCTTAATGGAAAGATTACGGTAAGCTTTCTTGTGATAATAAACAGTTATATTTATTACAATCTTCCAAAATGTTTCCCGTATCCTTCCAATAAATATTCCTTATAACCCTACTAGAATCTTTCATGAAATACTTCGGTCAGGTATTGTGAAAGGATCCAGAAATCTAGCATGTATTTGTCTTCGAATCTTAATGGAACTGTTACGGTAAGCTTTCGTGAGATAATAAAAATTTATATTTGTAACAATCTTACAAACATCTTCTCGTACCTTTTCAATAAATATTCCTTCTAATCTTCCTAGAATCTTTCATGAAAAATTTAGGTAAGGTGTAATTAAAGGATCCAGAAATCTAACATGAATTTCTCGAGGAAGCTTAATGCAAAGATTACGGTAAGCTTTCTTGAGATATTAAAAAGTTATATTTTTGACAATCTGCCAAAAAGCTTTCCGTCTCCTTCCAATAAATATTCCTTCTAACCTTACAAGAATTTTTCGTGCAATACTTAGGTAAGGTATAATGAAACGATTTCGAAATTTAACATGAATTTCTCCTGGAAACTTAATGGAAAGATGACGGCAAACTCACTTGAGATACTAAAAAGTTATATTTTTTACAATCTTCCAAACAGCTTCCCGTATCCTTCCAATAAATATTCCTTCTAACGCTACTAGATCCTTCATGAAATACTTAGGTAAGGTATAATGAGAAAATTTCGAAATTTAACATGAATTTCTCCTGGTTACTTAATGGAAAAATTACGGTAAGCTTTCTTAAGATAATAAAAAGTTATATTTTTTACAATCTTCCAAACAGTTTCCTGTATCCTTCCAATAAATATTCCTTCTAACGCTACTAGATCCTTCATGAAATACTTAGGTAAGGTATAATGAGACAATTTCGAAATTTAACATGAATTTCTCCTGGTTACTTAATGGAAAAATTACGGTAAGCTTTCTTAAGATAATAAAATTTATACTTTTTACAATCTTCCAAACAGCTTCCCATATCCTTCCAATAAATATTCCTTCTAACCCTACTAGAATTTTTTATGACATACTTAGGTAAGGTATAATGAAACGATTTCGAAATATAACATGAATTTCTCCTGGAAACTTAATGGTAAGATGCCGGCAAACTGTCTTGAGATAATAATATGTTATATTTTTTGCAATCCTCCAAACAGCTACCCGTATCCTTCCAATAAATATTCCTTCTAACCTTCCTAGAATCTTTTCTGAAAATTTTAGGTAAAGTATAATGAAACGAATTTGAAATATAACATGAATTTCCCCTGGAAGCTTAATGGAAAGATTCCGGTAAGCTTTCTTGAGATAATAAACAGTTATATTTATTACAATCCTCCAAACAGCTACCCGTATCCTTCCAATAAATATTCCTTCTAACCTTCCTAGAATCTTTCATGAAAGATTTAGGTAAGGTTTAATGAAAGTATCCAGAAATCTAACATGAATTTCTCGAGGAAGCTTAATAGAAAGATTACGGTAAGCTTTCTTGAGATATTAAAAAGTTATATTTTTGACAATCTGCCAAAAAGCTTTCCGTCTCCTTCCAATAAATATTTATTTTAAACTTTACTAGAATCTTTCATGAAAGATTTAGGTAAGGTATAATGAAATGATCCAGAAATCTAACATGAAATTCTCCTTGAAGCTTAATGAAAAGATTAAGGTAAGCTTTCTAGAGATAATAAACAGTTATATTTATTACAATCCTCCAAACAGCTACCCGTATCCTTCCAATAAATATTCCTTCTAACATTACTAGAATTTTTCGTGCCATACTTAGGTAAGGTATAATGAAACGATTTCGAAATTTAACATGAATTTCTCCTGGAAACTTAATGGAAAGATGACGGCAAACTCTCTTGAGATACTAAAAAGTTATATTTTTTACAATCCTCCAAACAGCTACCCGTATCCTTCCAATAAATATTCCTTCTAACCTTCCTAGAATCTTTTCTGAAAATTTTAGGTAAAGAATAATGAAACGAATTTGAAATATAACATGAATTTCCCCTGGAAGCTTAATGGAAAGATTCCGGTAAGCTTTCTTGAGATAATAAACAGTTATATTTATTACAATCTTCCAAAATGCTTCCCGTATCCTTCCAATAAATATTCCTTCTAACCTTCCTAGAATCTTTCATGAAAGATTTAGGTAAGGTGTACGGTAAGTATCCAGAAATCTAACATGAATTTCTCGAGGAAGCTTAATGGAAAGATTACGGTAAGCTTTCTTGAGATATTAAAAAGTTATATTTTTGACAATCTGCCAAAAAGCATTCCGTCTCCTTCCAATAAATATTTATTTTAAACTTTACTAAAATCTTTCATGAAATATTTAGATAAGGCATAATGAAAAGATCCAGAAATCTAACATGAAATTCTCCTTGAAGCTTAATGAAAAGATTACGGTAAGCTTTCTTGAGATAATAAACAGTTATATTTATTACAATCTTGCAAACAGCTACCCGTATCCTTCCAATAAATATTCCTTCTAACCCTACTAGAATTTTTTATGAAATACTTAGGTAAAGTATAATTAAACGAATTTGAAATATAACATGAATTTCTCCTGGAAGCTTAATGGAAAGATTACGGTAAGCTTTCTTGAGATAATAAACAGTTATATTTATTACAATCTTCCAAAATGTTTCCCGTATCCTTCCAATAAATATTCCTTCTAACCCTACTAGAATCTTTCATGAAATACTTCGGTCAGGTATAGTGAAAGGATCCAGAAATCTAACATGTATTTGTCCTGGAATCTTAATGGAACTGTTACGGTAAGCTTTCGTGAGATAATAAAAATTTATATTTGTAACAATCTTACAAACATCTTCTCGTACATTTTCAATAAATATTCCTTCTAATCTTCCTAGAATCTTTCATGAAAAATTTAGGTAAGGTGTAATTAAAGGATCCAGAAATCTAACATGAATTTCTCGAGGAAGCTTAATGCAAAGATTACGGTAAGCTTTCTTGAGATATTAAAAAGTTATATTTTTGACAATCTGCCAAAAAGCTTTCCGTCTCCTTCCAATAAATATTTATTTTAAACTTTACTAGAATCTTTCATGAAAGATTTAGGTAAGGTATAATGAAATGATCCAGAAATCTAACATGAAATTCTCCTTGAAGCTTAATGAAAAGATTACGGTAAGCTTTCTTGAGATAATAAACAGTTATATTTATTACAATCCTCCAAACAGCTACCCGTATCCTTCCAATAAATATTCCTTCTAACCTTCCTAGAATCTTTTCTGAAAATTTTAGGTAAAGTATAATGAAACGAATTTGAAATATAACATGAATTTCCCCTGGAAGCTTAATGGAAAGATTCCGGTAAGCTTTCTTGAGATAATAAACAGTTATATTTATTACAATCCTCCAAACAGCTACCCGTATCCTTCCAATAAATATTCGTTCTAACCTTCCTAGAATCTTTCATGAAAGATTTAGGTAAGGTGTAATGAAAGTATCCAGAAATCTAACATGAATTTCTCGAGGAAGCTTAATAGAAAGATTACGGTAAGCTTTCTTGAGATATTAAAAAGTTATATTTTTGACAATCTGCCAAAAAGCTTTCCGTCTCCTTCCAATAAATATTTATTTTAAACTTTACTAAAATCTTTCATGAAAGAATTAGGTAAGGCATAATGAAAAGATCCAGAAATCTAACATGAAATTCTCCTTGAAGCTTAATGAAAAGATTACGGTAAGCTTTCTTGAGATAATAAACAGTTATATTTATTACAATCTTGCAAACAGCTACCCGTATCCTTCGAATAAATATTCCTTCTAACCTTACTAGAATTTTTCGTGCAATACTTAGGTAAGGTATAATGAAACGATTTCGAAATTTAACATGAATTTCTCCTGCAAACTTATTGGAAAGATGACGGCAAACTCTCTTGAGATACTAAAAAGCTATATTTTTTACAATCTTCCAAACAGCTTCCAGTATCCTTCCAATAAATATTCCTTCTAACCTTACTAGAATCTTTCATAAAATACTTAGGTGAGGTGTAATGAAACGATTTCGAAATTTAACATGAATTTCTCCTGGAAACTTAATGGAAAGATGACGTAAGCTTTTTTAAGATAATAAAATTTATACTTTTTACAATCTTCCAAACAGCTTCCCATATCATTCCAATAAATATTCCTTCTAACCCTACTAGAATTTTTTATGAAATACTTAGGTAAGGTATAATGAAACGATTTCGAAATATAACATGAATTTCTCCTGGAAACTTAATGGTAAGATGACGGCAAACTGTCTTGAGATAATAATATGTTATATTTTTTACAATCCTCCAAACAGCTACACGTATCCTTCCAATAAATATTCCTTCTAACCTTCCTAGAATCTTTCATGAAAGATTTAGGTAAGGTGTAATGAAAGTATCCAGAAATCTAACATGAATTTCTCGAGGAAGCTTAATAGAAAGATTACGGTAAGCTTTCTTGAGATATTAAAAAGTTATATTTTTGACAATCTGCCAAAAAGCTTTCCGTGTCCTTCCAATAAATATTTATTTTAAACTTTACTAAAATCTTTCATGAAAGAATTAGGTAAGGCATAATGAAAAGATCCAGAAATCTAACATGAAATTCTCCTTGAAGCTTAATGAAAAGATTACGGTAAGCTTTCTTGAGATAATAAACAGTTATATTTATTACAATCTTGCAAACAGCTACCCGTATCCTTCGAATAAATATTCCTTCTAAACTTACTAGAATTTTTCGTGCAATACTTAGGTAAGGTATAATGAAACGATTTCGAAATTTAACATGAATTTCTCCTGCAAACTTATTGGAAAGATGACGGCAAACTCTCTTGAGATACTAAAAAGTTATATTTTTTACAATCTTCCAAACAGCTTCCTGTATCCTTCCAATAAATATTTCTTCTAACGCTACTAGATCCTTCATGAAATACTTAGGTAAGGTATAATGAGACAATTTCGAAATTTAACATGAATTTCTCCTGCTTACTTAATGGAAAAGTTTACGGTAAGCCTTCTTGAGAAAATAAACAGTTATATTTATTACAATCTTCCAAACAGCTACCCGTATCCTTCCAATAAATATTCCTTCTAACCTTACTAGAATCTTTCATAAAATACTTAGGTAAGGTGTAATGAAACGATTTCGAAATTTAACATGAATTTCTCCTGGAAACTTAATGGAAAGATGACGGCAAACTCTCTTGAAATACTAAAAAGCTATATTTTTTACAATCTTCCAAACAGCTTCCAGTATCCTTCCAATAAATATTCCTTCTAACTCTACTAGATCCTTCATGAAATACTTAGGTAAGGTATAATGAGACAATTGCGAAATTTAACATGAATTTCTCCTGGAAGCTTAATGGAAAGGTTTCTGTAAGCTTTCTTCAGATAATAAAATGATATATTTTTTACAATCATCCAATCTGCTTGCCGTATCTTTCCAATAAATATTCCTTCTAACCTTCCTAGAATCTTTTATGAAAATTTTAGGTAAAGTATAATGAAGCGAATTTGAAATGTAACTTGTTTTTCTCCTGGAAGGTTTATGGAAAGATTGCGGTAAGGTTTCTTGACATATTAAAAATTTATATTTTTTACTGCCTTCCCAATAGCTTACCGTAATCCTTCAAATAAATATTCCCTTTAAACCTTAATATATAATCTTTCATGAAAGATTTAGGTAAGGTATAATGAAGGGATCCAGTGATCTAACATAAACATCTCCCGGAAGCTTAATAGAAAGATTACGGTAAGCTTTCTAGAGATAATAATAAGTTATATTTTTGCAATCTTCCAAAAAGCTTCCAATATCCGTCCCATAAATATCTCTTTATGCCTTACTATAAACTTTCATGTAATACTTAGGTAAGATATAATGAAAGGATACAGAAGTCTAACATGAATTTCTCCTGGAAGCTTAATGGACAGATTATGGTAAGCTTTCTTGAGATAATAAAAAGTTATATTTTTTACAATCTTCCAAACAGCTTCCCGTATCCTTCCAATAAATATTCCTTCTAACCTTACTAGAATTTTTCGTGCAATACTTAGGTAAGGAATAATGAAAGGATTCCGAAGTCTAACATGAATTTTTCCTGGAAGCTTCATGGAAAGATTACGGTAAGCTTTCTTGAGATAATAGAAAGTTATATTTTTTACAATCTTCCAAAAAGCTTCTAATATTCGTTCAATAAATATTGCTTTAAAACCTTACTAGAATCTTTCATGAAATACTTAGGTCAGTTATAGTGAAAAGATCCAGAAATCTAACATGAAATTCTCCTTGAAGCTTAATGAAAAGATTACGGTAAGCTTTCTTGAGATAATAAACAGTTATATTTATTACAATCTTCCAAACAGCTACCCGTATCCTTAAAATAAATATTCCTTATGACCTTACTAGAATCTTTCATGTAATACGTAGGTAAGGTATAATGAAACGATTTCGAAATTTAACATGAATTTCTCCTGGAAACTTAATGGAAAGATTACTGTAAGCTTTCTTCCGATAATAAAAACTTATATTTTTTACAATCTTCCAAACAGGGTCCCGTATCCGTTCAATCAATGTCCGTTTTAAACCCTACTATAAACTTTCATGAAAGACTTAGGTAAGGTATAATGAAAGGATTCCGAATTCTAACATGAATTTCTCCTGGAAGCTTAATGGAAAGATTACGGTAAGCTTGCTTGTGATAATAAAAAGTTATATTTTTTACAGTCTTCCAAATAGCTTCCCGTATCCTTCCAATCAATATCCTTTTTAAACCTTACTATTAATAATCTTTCATGAAATACTTACCCTGGTAAAAATGTTGACTAACTATTCGCCATATAATGCCTAATTTTATGGTGTGTGGTCAATTTATGGCCTATATTATGGTCAATAACCCAACTTATGGCCAACGGTTTATGGCCAAAAGGTGGTGTAATTTATATAATTATTAATAAATAAAATTTAATGATCCTAAAATAATTCAATACGAATTAGATATTTAAAAGAGAACAAATAATTAAAAAATTATACTAGTATGTTGTACACCGAGCCTATATGCTGAAAATATTCAAACCTAATCTACAAATATTTTTTCTTATATTTCTTTTAAGATATGTACGGTAAATTTTTTTTTTTTTTTTTTTATTATTTAACGTCGCTATGTTTGTGCTTCCATGTGGTGCTAATCGGCGACGGGGGTCTGCGGTGTGTTTGTAAACAAAGCACATGTAATTTTTACAGAGGTGCTTGTATCAATCGGCAGAGACTAGGATTCGAACCGGGTCACCGGCGTTGGAATCCGACACTCTACCGACTGAGCCGCCGCAGGCCCCACGGTAAATTTTAGTTTAATTTAATCGTCTGCATTAATAAATATATATTAATTAACAAATAAATACATAAATTCGAACAAATACTGCTTATTTGCGTTGAATTTGTCGAACTGCTCTAGCTCAACGACTTAAGTAAAAATTTATTTAGTGGTTAAGTAACATTTACTTAATTTTATTGGGCACATTTTACTCAGCAATCCTGCTCAACTTTTTAAGCAAAATCTGCTAAACTGCTCACAACGCAAAACTAACTTTTTCTTTATATGTTTCAAACAGATAAGGGTCTGCTCTCTCCCTAGACTCCAAGCTGTCAACACACCGTGAATGTATGCATGTCTGCATGTGTGTTGGGACACATAAGCATAAGAATAACATTGTTTGGTGTGTATGTATATATATATATATATATATATATATATATATATATATATATATATATATATATATATATATATATATATATATATATATATATACACCAAACAATGTTATTCTAATGTTTATGTTTATTGTATATACGATAAATAAGATGAATACAAACTTATATACTAATCAATGTTATTCTTGCGTCTTATGTTCTTATATGCTTTTAGCGAACAAACAACCTATAAGCGCCCAACGCCGTTCGCGTGCGCATGGATTTTTACTATACTATACTAAGCATCATGGGCATATATTTTACGTATAGAATCAGAGTTAAAATTTGTAGAATGTATGAATACTGCAACTTCGCTTATATATCTCCTCGCATCAGTAATCTAAATTTTATATTGTAAATTCGTTTAAACCAAAAAACATTGTGCGAATTTAAACTTTTATACATGTATTTGAGGTTATAGTACATTTATCTTTACTCATATTATGGTCAACTTATGGTGTAAATGTCGGCTACAAATTGACCACGGAAGTTGGTCAATAGATAGCGAACAAGCCATAAATGATGGTCAATTTTCTACCAGGGTAGGTAAGGTATAATGAAAGAAACCAGAAATCTAACAAATGCGAAAACGCCAAAAACCAAAAAGTTATCTTTAGTTTTTATCTAAACATAACTTATTTCAGTCAAAAAAATATTTAAAATGTATTAAAAAGTCGGTTAAATTATCTAATTTTTAGTAAACAAATATGATTAATCATATTTTATGAATGAATTTTACAATTATCTAGTCTAACTTTTCATCCAAATACCTCTAAGAATGTCTCCTGCCAGTTTCATCCAGATCTGTAAAAAACTTCGTCGCAAAGACACTTTTAAATAAAAAAAATATGCTTTTTGGAAAAATTATTTTTTTGTCAGAATAACATTGGATATCAACGACTGAGCGGAAGAACCGATCAACTCGGCACGCAATCGAAGAAGAGGTTAACTCGGAGCGCACCCCAAGAGTGGATCAACGAAGATGTCGCGGGAAGGGCGGCTTCGTTAGCCAATTATTCCTCGCCTTACGTTATGTTTTAGCATCTCTAAAAAAATATGAAAACGAAAATGACCGCAAAAAAAATCATTTTGCTATTTTTTTAGAGTTGCAAAAACATAACGTAAAGCATAGAATAGACTAAAGAAGCCGTCCTTTACGTGATATCTGAGTTGATCTACTCTTGGAGTGCGCTCCGAGTTGTTCTCTTCTTCGATTGCGCGCCGAGTTGATTGGTTCTTCAGCTCAGTCGTCCATATTATCATAACAAATAGAAATATGCCTAAATAAACATTGTTATGATAATATCGAATGTTATTATAATAAAAAAAAAAAATTATTTTTGTTTAAAACGTGTTTTTTTCAATTATTTTTTCAATTTTTTTTATCAAAAATCTCTGTAACCTTACCTTATGTCAATAAAATTGGCCACAGTTAAGTCGGGAGTAAAGTTCTATATGCAACGCGGGAATAAAGTCGAGTATTCTCTGAAGTGATTACTGCCCTCACTTCGCTCTGGCAGTAAACCCACCCTCGGTACTAATTTTCGACTTTATTCCCTTGTTACATAATGTACTATTTTCTACAAGTATAAAAGAATGACATTTTCTATGCTTGCAAAGCGAATGGAAAATTGGGCATTCCGAAAAAGGCATGCATGAAAAAGGCCCTATTAACATACTACTATAAAAAAATACGATGTGTAACACGGATAGAAAGGCTTTTTTCAGACTCGGAGGTTGATTTGAGCACTCGTGCTCGTCTCGGGCGCCTGCGGCGCCCTCGATTTCCGCTGGCCGTGCCCGTTTATCATTCTCGTCTAAAAAAAGACAATTTCCCCCCTAATTACACTATGTACTATTATATTTTAACAGCTTAACTGGAATTTTCCAAAAAACTTTCCGTCTCCTTCCAATAAATTTTCCAATAAATCTTACTAGGACCTTTCATGAAAGGATGCACTAAGCACTATTGGAGAGTTTCCGAAATTTACCATGGACGTTTCCTGGAAGGTTACTGGAAAGATTACGCGGAACATTCTTGAAAAATTGATAAATTTTATATTTTACAATTCTGCCCGAAATTTATCAAAAACTTCCCATATTCTTCCAAGAAATATTCCATTATAAATCGTGCCAGATCCTTTCGTGAAATATTGGGGTAAGCAAAACCGGAGGGTTTCCAAAATATGATATGGATCACTTTTGGAAGGTTACCAGCACGATTACGGTGATCTTTTACAAACGCTCTTGTATCTTTCTATGAAATATTCCATTATAAATCTTACCAGATCCTTTCGTAAATATTGGGGCAAGCAAAACCGGAGGGTTTCCAAAATATGATATGGATCACTTTTGGAAGGTTGCCAGCACGATTACGGTAATCTTTTACAAACCCTCTTGTATATTTCTATGAAATATTCCATTAAAAACTTATCATAATCTTTTATGAAAGATTTTGGGAAGCTTTGCGTTAATGTTTTTGAAGAAAAACCTGGATTCTTGTATTTTATAGTTTATCTGTTTTTTTTTTAATCTTAATTACGAAAAAGTGAGACAAAAATGTATGAACGTGTGATAAAAGTGTCACAAAGTGTTATAAATCATGTTGCAACTACAACAGAAACTCACGATTTTATCACACTTTTATCATACTAATTGCAACACACTTTATCTCGGATTCATAACATTTCCCATTTCCAATAAGGTTGTAGTGGAAACGGCTACTAGGATGATCAGACTATATATAAGCTATTATAAAAATTGAAAAATTTTGTCTACGATATCTGAAAATTAAGCTTGCTTGTGATGTTTCAAAACGATCTCTGTTAAAAATTAAGAGAAACTTGTTAAGTTTTTCTGTATACCCTGGTAACAAAAGCATCGCAATTTCGCCGCAATTCTGCTGTAATCGTGCGTGCAATCATAAAAATTCCAGCAGCCGACGTGCGGTCTGCCTCACAATTCGACTAGGTTTCTGCTGCACGATGATTGCGGATTGCAGCAGATGTGCAACCGACAAGTGCGACTAAGGGGGATGAAATAATGCACTCGCGAGTGCAGCAGAATTGCACCCGAATTGCGTACGACGATTGCAGCAGACGAGTGTGGCAGGATTGCAGCAGATGTGCAGCCGACAAGTGCTACTAAGGAGGATGAAATAATGTACTCGCAAGTGCAGCAGAATTATACCCGAATTCCGTACGACAGTAGCGACAGATGAGTGCGGCAGGATTGCAGCAGATGTGCAGTCCACAGAGCCGGTGGAAGCAAAGCATATACGACGTACGTTGCCGCCGCCAGGCGGCGAGCGCATCAGTTTTGGGCTCACTCGACTAGTTTGGCGTGGTAGATACTATAAGAGACCAGGCACAAACCGTCTGGGAGATAAAACTCTTTCGAGCTCTTTTTTTTGTTCTCGGTGTTCTGAAGATTTTCGCTACGAGCTGTATGATCGTTTTTGAAGTATATCTTAACGCACTGGCAAATGCGTTACATCATCCCCCTTAATCACACTTGTCAACTATACCGCAATTTCAACAATTATTTTTTGGGTTAAACCAATTTCTACAGTCTTCAATAAAACTATTGAATTAATATGGCTTATTTAAGTTGATTAAATTGTACAATTTAATCTTTTAAAGTCATTTTCAAATTCTCTAAAGAATAAAATCACAATTTTATACTTTTCTAAAAGAATAAAATGCTACTTTTATTCTTTCTAACGTTAATTTTTATTCTTTTAGAAGCCCCTTTTACCATTACATCATGATGCTTCCAAAACTGATAATCTTAGTAACATTATATAATTCTATTTGAACAATTTTGTTCAATATATTCTATGTTGTTAGTTTTGAAACCCTTTTCAATCGGTTTTAAACCGTTTTAATTTATATTGAACCAAAATGCGAATATTTAGCACCTTTGTAACGCGTTATAAAAACGATTTTTTAACTTATAAAAAATGTTTTTTTTAATTTAGTCCCTCGGGGGCATAGCACTGGAGTTCGATTCCCACTGCCGGCACCAATGACTTTTCTTCACAAGAAAATTTTTTTAAGTGCTTAATACCTTGGTGGCAAGGTAAGAGATGAAACTTGACTAGCAAGTTGCTTTCCTTGGCGCACCGCGTCCTGACGGAGGTATTTTCTACGGGTTTTCCTCTGTCATCGGTTACCGACATAGGTAGAAACCTGCCATTGGCGGTTAATTGAGCGAATGCGGGAACGGTGTGTGGAATTGGGATGGGGCTGGTTTAGGACCAAATACCTCAACACAGAGGTGGTGGGGGTATCCTGCAAAAGCCCGAAAGGGTATACAGGTAGGAAAGATAATATAAAAAAAAAAATATTTTTTTAATTCTTTTAAATCTTTATCAAAAAACGAAAAAATGTGCTTTGATCAGTAAAAAGTTACTACGTAATATTCAAGAAATTAGCAATCAAACAGTTTTTAAAACAAAATATAACCTCAAATATCTTAATAAATAAAGTTCTCATAATCTGAAAAAAAACTACCTTTTTCGAAATTTATAGAACGAATTATGGCGATTTACGCAAGCTATCGTTTGTCACAGAAACAATTTTTTTACCATATACTTTTTTGTCGGCAAAAGTAAATGGTAATAAATTGGCTAAAATATTGTATTGATTATTATACTTTATATTTGGTACTAATCATCTCAATTTTTTTCAATAAATTTTCATCATAGATAAACAGTGAAACCCTAAAATCGAGAAACCGCTAAAAACAAATACGTATCCGAAAAAATAAAAATATGATTGTTGTGCCCCTTTTGAAAAAAAACAAGCTTAATAAGTGATTAAACATTACATTTTACCGTGGGTTACTTAAGATATAAATACTCATATACGCGCGCGCGCGTGCACACACACACATATATAAGCGCGCGCGCACACACACACACGCACACGAACGCACGTGCACGCACGCACATGCGCGCACTTACACTCACGCATGCACGCAATGTGTAAAAATAGTGTATTTTGATTACAAATGTCCCCATGTTGTAACGTATTTTTTTACTATCGCAAAGCTTCCTCTTTGAGGAAGCAACAAAACAAAATTGTGTTTCTACCGACTATAGAGAACAACATTCCCGTCATTTAAATATTCTAAATTTTTCAATAGCATTCGGGAAATTTTTTACAATATATACCATATTATATTTTTGAATTCCTTGAATTGATTCAACAAAATGCTACTGAACAATTTATAAAACACTTTCAGTTTTTTAGATAAGTTTTAGATTAGAGTCTCGTTAAACTTTGGAGATTAGATATATGCATGCATTATATTTTCTTGTATTTTTTTTCAATTTATTTTAATATTTTGATATTCTTATAGATACTTAAATTTTAGGTTCTTTTTTTCTTTTTTTCTTTTTCTTTTTAGGTTCTTTTTCCATTCCAATAAAAACATGAAATGGGTTACACGAAAAACGTATGGACAATAATTGTCAAAAAGGCAACAGTACTCCCGCATTGCTACTGCGAGAGCTATACATAAATCTCGAATGTCTAGTCAGCAAGCACATCAAATTGGAAATATTGATACTTTAAACGAACTTCGCAGCATAGAAAATTGTATACAACGGAATCAAATTCAAAATATTGACGCTTTAAACGAACATCGCAACATAAAAAGTAACACAGAACATAATGAAATTGATGACAAAGAATATTCTAAAGAAGAATTAGCGAGTTTTTCAATTCAAGATGACGCGAATGTAGCAAAGATAGACACAATTTGTAATAATGGCGTCGTTTAAAATCGTCGTATTCCTATTTTTTTCAAAAGATTTATTGCTGATGCGCCGGCGAAGGCTCTGGTATTAAACCACTTCGGGCACAATTCCAAACGTCCATGTTCAAAATGTCAAGTCACTGGAGTAAGATTCGAAAATAGAATAATGGTATACTTGGGAACAGATCACATTAAACGGACAGATGATGAATATATCAATGCAATTGATACGGAGCATCAAAAGCGTGGTAAAAGTCCTTTAGTAGATCTTTTGATAAATCCGGTTACAGGTGTACCATTTGATGTTATGCATTTAGTTTACCCAGGTGTGACCGTTCACTTTTTAGATGCTTGGTATCTTGGAAAATTTGGTTTTGGTGCTAAATTACGAGGTTCCCTCTTAAAGAAATTATCATCGCGATATGAAAAACTTGCGCAGTCCAAGAGAATTTACGCGTCTTCCTAGGACACTCTCAAAATATTTTAAGTTTAAAGCAACTGAGCTTAGTCATTTTTTATTATATGCATCGATAATTATTTTATTAGGACTATTGCCAGAAAAATATTACTTTCATTTCTTAATGCTTTATATTGCAATGCGCATATGGACTTCATCTGTCCATTCGTTACAACATTTAGTTGAAGACGCTCGAGAGTTTGGTTCTTTGGAAAATTATTCAGCCTTTGTTTATGAAAACAATATGCCATTATTCAAAAAAAATATTCGTAACCATCCTCGCCCATTACAACAGTTCGCCAATCGTTTACAAGAAAGAAGTGACATTCAACATATACCAAAACATAAAATCAACGATAAGGTTTCAATCGTACACATAAACGGCCCTGTACCCGAAACTATCCCCCCAATAAATTACACGCAGTTCAACAAATTTTAATCAAGCAAATTTGAAATTGTAGTAGACAACTGCAATAATTTCTGCAAGATGAAAGACAAATCTATTTGTAAAGTAGAGAATATTCTGACAATCAACGAAACAGTTTTTGTATTTGTACGACAGTTTCAAGAAGTAAATCATTTTTTTGAGAATCCAATTAAATCATCTAAAATCGGTGTATGTAAATGTAAACTTTTATCACAAACTTTACACTTAATTAGTACGAATGATATCATGGCAAAATGTTATTGCATGCCAAGCTGGAAATCGTCATTTTCATCTAAATGTTGATGAATACATTGTTTCAACCTTGTTGCACAATTCAATCTAGATAATTAATGGCATTCAACTTAATAATTTATGTTTAATATTGTAAAAAAAGTAATTCAAATAAAAATTTATATTAATTGAGGAGGGGTTGAACAAAACAGGAAAATTCCATTTTTCTAAATTTGAATGAAAATTAGGAAAAACTGCATTCATTTTCTATTTGTTTAAATAGAATAATGTATTTTAGATGCTTTATTAATTGCTGATTTTTGAGTTTAGATTAAAAGTAATATCATAAATATGAAGACAACATTGTTTTTTGATAAAAAAGTATATAAAATCAATTGTTACAAGTAGAATTATCCGGTTTTGTTCGCCCCCTCATCAATTAAGAACATTTATGTCCGATAACTGTTCATATACTACTACATGTCTGTTACCCAAAATAATAATTTTTATTAATTCTGCTATTAACGGAATCAAAACATATATATCTTTTCTCTACATTATAACATAATTTCACCGCGGTCGCGTGTAAGAATCAAGGCCCGTCCTCATATCTCCGTTTTTCTACGTTATTTTGACCTATTTCTGTGAAATTTTCGTTATTTTACGTTATTTTACGTTATTCTACGTTATTCTACGTTATTTTACGTTATTTCTACGGTAGTTTACGTTATTCTACGTTATTTTACACTTTTTACTTTATTCTACACTTTTTACGTTATTCTACGCTTCTTTACATTTAAGGGGGCATACCACCTTTAAAATCTGAAACAAAAAAATTAATTAAGAATTTTTATTTTGATATTTATTTTAATAAGGGTTTTTTTTCCTGAAAGTATACATAAAAACCTACCAATTTGTATATTTTTTACCTTCGTTGGACCTTCTATGCCTCCATGGCAAACCAGACTGTTTTCGAAGACTTTAAGCACTGTCCGTAAAATTCCAAGTCTACGCATGGATGGATTGGGCTAAAAATTTTTGGAGATACTCATTATAGTAGTGCTTTAAATATGAGCGTAGGAATTTTGATTTGAACGAGTAGAAGTCTTTTTTTATATGAACATTGTCAATATAACACTTATTTTTTATAGATGTAAAAAATTTTCTACTCGTTCAAATCAAAATCCCTACGCTCATATGAAAAGTACTACTATAATGAGTATCTCCATAAATTTTTAGCCCAATCTGTACATGCGTTCACTTGGAATCTTACGGACAGTAAGCTGAAATTGATAAAAGCAACATTTAGAGTTATTTAACAATTAACCCTGGTAAAAAATTGACCATCATTTATGGCCTGTTCGCTATCTATTGACCAACTTCCGTGGTCAATTTGTAGCCGACATTTACACCATAAGTTGACCATAATATGAGTAAAGATAAATGTACTATAACCTCAAATACATGTATAAAAGTTTAAATTCGCACAATGTTTTTTGGTTTAAACGAATTATAATATAAAATTTAGATTACTGATGCGAGGAGATATATAAGCGAAGTTGCAGTATTTTCATACATTCTAGAAATTTTAACTCTGATTCTATACGTCAAATATATGCCCATGATGCTCAGTATAGTATAGTATAAGTCCATGCGCACGCGAAAGGCGTCGGGCGCTTATAGGTTGTTTGTACGCTAAGAGCATATAAGAACATAAGACGCAAGAATAACATTGATTAGTATATATATATATATAGGTACACCAGAAACATACAGATACAAGAGAAATAAGTTTGTATTCATCTTATTTATCGTATATACAATAAGCATAAACATTAGAATAACATTGTTTGGTATATATATATATATATATATATATATATATATATATATATATATATATATATATATATATGCTTGTGTCCCAACACGCATGCAGACATGCATACATTTACGGTGTGTTGACAGCTTGAAGTCTAGGGAGAGAGCAGACCCTTATCTGTTTGAAACATATAAAGAAAAACTTAGTTTTGCGTTGTGAACAGTTTAGCAGATTGTGCTTAAAAGGTTGAGCAGGATTGCTGAGTAAAATGTGCCCAATAGAATCAAGTATATGTTACTTAACCACTAAATAAATTTTTACTTAAGTCGTTGAGCTAGAGCAGTTCGACAAATTCAACGCAAATAAATAAGCAGTATTTGTTCCAATTTATGTATTTATTTGTTAATTAATATATATTTATTAATACAGACGATTAAATTAAACTAAAATTTACCGTACATATCTTAAAAGAAATATAAGAAAAAATATTTGTAGATTAGGTTTGAATATTTTCAGCATATAGGCTCGGTGTGAAACATACTAGAATAATTTTTTAATTATTTGTTCTCTTTTAAATATCTAATTCGTATTGAATTATTTTAGGATCATTAAATTTTATTTATAAATAATTCTATAAATTACACCATCTTTTGGCCATAAACCGTCGGCCATAAGTTGGGTTATTGACCATAATATAGGCCATAAATTGACCACACATCATAAAATTAGGCATTATATGGCGAATAGTTAGTCAACGTTTCTACCAGGGAAGTTACAAGTTCTAATAGATATAATTTATACTCCTCATCAATTGCAACTACTTTTTTCTTCTTTTCAACGTAGCAGACAAACATCTGCAGCAGTGTACATCAATATTTTCTGGTGCGTGGAGTCCCATGAGTCTTCCACCTCCTTGAATAACCTGAAATGAAAAAAAAACACAAAAATGAATAAATCGAGTAAACTGTACTTATCATACTTAACTCAATCAATCATGCTTATCTTTTTTTTCATCTTCATCCGAAAGCATTAGTCTTGGTAGTATGTTATGCCTCAATAACCTCACCTGTCACCTTAGAGTCAGTACAACCAGTCTGGAATAAAGAATAACAAAAAAATCAATAATTTTGATCTAGATGAAATTACATTATTTGGAAATACCTCAGTACGCTCCTGTTGCATAAGATTCCTCTGGGGTCCCTTCTCGTGCTCTTCTCCTGATAGTCCTAGCCTCTATTGTGCTGGCAAGTGCTCTTCGTTCTGCATGGAAGAGCCTGGAGTCATCGCTGATATTCACCCAAGTCACACCCTGCCCAGAAAAATCTATTTAATCCTATTTGCAAATAGATAATAAGATTGAATACGAAATTAACGTCGGAAATCCCCCTATTTAGTCTTTTTAAGCAAACACTGAAATAGGATTGAATAGATTTTTTATTTTAACCGTTAAAACGAATAGGATCAAATAGTTTAAACATTTCCAAATCTGTCAAATATATGATTGAATACGCATATTTCAAATTCCAATAAAAAAATTGTAAAATAGGGTTTAATAGAGATATAACAAACACTAAAATATATCAGATTGAATTGTAGGCCAGTCTAAAAAGGAACAAATAATTGTTCGCAAAGAAAAATTTATAGGATTAAATCGTTTCAGATATTTTTTGGTTTGAGACATATAGAATTAAATGGGATCATATTATATTTATACAGAAATTGTGAACAATTAATCAATAGGAACAAATAAAGTTTTATCTGATTATATAAGAAATGAGGTTTAATAGGAATGTAAATTAGTCCAAATGAGAAGATTGCTAATTGAACTATATTGGATTGAATCGTTTCAGATTTTCTGGTTTGTAACATATACGATTAAACAGGATCATGTTATATTTATAGAAAAAATTCGTATGATTTACTAATTGGATCAAATAAAATAAGACCTCAATTTATGAGAAATGAGGTTTAATAGGACAAATCCCGAAATGCAAATTAGTCCAAATGAGAAGATTGCTAATTGAACTATATTGGATTGAATCGTTTCAGGTTTTCCGGTTTGTAACATATAGGATTAAACAGGATCATGTTATATTTATAGAAAAAATGCGTAAGATTTACTAATTGGATCAAATAAAATAGGACCTCAATTTATGAGAAATGAGGTTTAATAGGACAAATCCCGAAATGCAAATTAGCCCAAATCAGAACATTACTGATTGATCTGTATAGGAATAAATAGTTTAAAAATTTTTCGATTCGTGGTATATAGAATTAAATGGGATCATATTATATTTATACAGATATTCGTGAAAATTCATCAATAGGATCAAATAAAGTTTTATCTGATTATATAAGAAATGAGGTTTAATAGGACAAATCCCGAAATGTAAATTAGTCTAAATGAGGAGATTGCTAATTGAACTATATTGGATTAAATCGTTTCACAATTTGTTGGGTTATGACATATAGGATTAAACAGGATTACTAACTAATTGTAGCACTTATTACACTTTACTAATTGTATCAAATAAAGTTCACCTTATTTTATATGAAATGGGGTTTAATAGGATACATCCTTAAATTCAAATGAGTCTAAATCAGGTGATTACTGAACTATAGGGGATTGAATCCTGTCAAGATTTTCTGGTTTGTGGCATACAGGATTAAACAGGATCATATTGTATTTTACCAGGTATTCTTAAAAAGTTTTTGATATGATTATGTCAAATTATATCCGATTTTTAATTAAATGTGACACGAAAGTCGAATAATTACAATAAATATCTGAATGTTATTTTAGAACATATTTATATTAAAAATCAATTTTTTTACATTATATTTAAATAGTGTCTATTTTACATATTTTAATACATAATTAATAAAATAAAAAATATGCATAAATTCTTCTTCGAAGATTTTTTCATTTTTATTATAAATGTAAATTAAAAAAATGTAGATACTTGCAGAAAGTACTTGCATATGTTAGTAATAAAGTGTAAAGTTTTATTTATTAAAATTTTATGTTGAAGCTATAGTTCCTCTTAATTCCCAGCACTGAAATAAAAAATTATAATATTTTTAATTACTATAAAACAATATACATTATTATATTATATAGAGAGAGTGGAACGCGAGTACAATGAACAAAAATTTTATCAATTTGGTTATCTTTCCAACATTCAATTTTTTTGCACATGAAAATATCGAAATAGAAATCGAAAATTCGATATACCTACCGCGATTTGATATCTCGCGTTGGATTTTAATATATAAATTAATTGACCGCAATAACTAAAATAACTGACCACTGTCACCGCTCGGTAAAACGAACACACCCATAAAATGAACTCACCCATAATTAAATATAAAACATACACATTAGTTCAGTTGTCATGTGGTGCAGCCGTAATGCTTCTGCTAGCCACATTTGCTTCTAAAATTTATTTTTATCTTATTTTGTGCAAAACTATAGGTAACAACAATGATTAAAGTAGTTTAGTGACTAAAAAAAATGCAAACCATAACTATCTTTTAAGTGTTAAGTCTCAGAAATAAACATATAAGATAGATTTTCAAAAACTACAAAAACAAAGTCTAATATAAATTTACTTGTACTGGCAAAATCATGCAATTAATCTTTGTACTTTTGAGTTTATTACTAGGTAAATCTTTCAATTTTTTTGAAATTGTTTCAAAACCAAAATTGTAATTGATCTTTTTTATCACTGGAAGTTTAATTGCTTTTGTCATTTGCAACTTTGAGGAAACCAAAAGTAAGAAGAATTATGTGTTGTGTGATTTATTGAAAGAATTTTGCAAATACAAAGCAGAGATGCACACAGTAATTTTTTTAATGGTCTCTTATATGTAAAGTCTAAAAAATAGGTATATTAAGTAGATACATTTTCAATAACTACAGGTAAAATTTTTTATAAATATCTACTTGTAACTAAAACTTGAGTTACTTTGTTACTTGATCAACAAATAATTAACAACTGATGTTCATCAACAGCAGATGATCATGATTAATCTTTTTACCTGCAAGATTCCATACTTTAACACGGTGTGTATTTTTAATTTTCATCCTCTTAACTAATTTAATGACTTATTCGTAGATTTCATGAATTATGAATGAATAATCAAAATTGTATCTAGTCTTTCAACATTAAAGTAGTTTAATTGTTCTCGTCATTTACAATTAGTGCAATATGTAATTATGTAATTACTCTATTCGTCTTTTGCTTGCACAAAAGTTGAAAAGACGACAATTAAAGTTTTAGAATCATAATAGGCTACATACAAATTAGATTGTTCTGCACTCTCATTACTAATCAATAATTGTAAATAGAAAAGTATAACCTACTCGAATAATTAATACTATCTATAGTATTAAGCATTTTATCATTAAAGTAGTATATATTGTTCTTGTCATTTACAATTTTTGTGCACTACCAAAAAGCAAGTTGTGATAATATTACTACTATTAGACGTAAGAGAGTTGTACAAATTTAATGATTCTAATTTTATGGAAAAGTCATAGTTATTTTAGCTGTGTTTTACTTGTCATTCAAAACTTTTATGCAAAACGAAAAGCCTGTCTTGATAATTTTAATGACTGAAGATGTGAATAATTAGCTTGTAGTAGATACATTTACGAAGTACAGTATAAACTGAGACATCTGCAAAGAAGTGCTCAATCCCAACATTAAAAGAATGTATAAGATGAGAGTTTTTAAACTTTAATGCGAATCTATTTGTAAGTGCAATCTGCAATTATTCAGGGGGTGTTAAAAACTTCGAATGTGTAAAGTGCCAAAAGTAAAAATATAGAAAGTTGGAAGTTTCGAAAATGAAAATTCAGAAAGTGTAAACTTTCAAAAGTAAAAATATAGAAGGTTGAAAGTGTCGAAAGTATAAATTCAGAAAAATAGAATTGTTGAAAGTATAAATTCATAAAGATTCATAAAGATTTATAAAGATGATTTTAACATGAAATGGGACAAACACATTGAACAGGGTTTACAAAAAACAAAATATCTAGTTATTTTTTCCAAAATATCTATGATAATGCAATTCAAAACATTAATGATTGTTTATTATGCATTTTTCTACAGCTATGTCAACTACGACATAATTGCTTGGGGGGAGCATATAAAAACAATCTCTATTTGTTACAAAGTCTGCAAAATAGAATTTTAAAAATTATAAGTAAGAACACATTCATATCTCAAAAATTTGTTCAATTATTTTATAGTTCTGCATGTGATTGAATCGACACTTTTATATTTCTGAATTTATATTTTCAACACTTATCTTTCTGAATTTTTACTTTCGGCACTTTTATCTTTCTGAATTTATACTTTTGACATTTTTATTTTCTGAATTTATACTTTCAACACTTTTTTCTTTATGAATTTATACTTTCAACATTTTTAAGTTTCTGTATTTTCATTTTTTACACTTTTGAGTCTTTGTATTTTCACTTTCGATACTATTCATTTTCTAAATTTTCATTTTCGTAATTTTCAACTTTGGACTTTCTGAATTTTCGTTTTTGTAACTTTCAACTTTCTATAGTTTAGAATTTCCATTGTCGAAACTTTCTACTTTCTACACTCCTGACTTAGGGCACTTTACACATTCGAAATTTTTAACACCCCCCCCCCCCCCCCAATTAATTTAGTTAGCTTGCACAAAAGTTGAAATAACGACAACAATTAAACTTTATAATCATAAGCTTTTTAAATAATAAATATTGAATTTTTAATCATAATTCTAAACTATACATTATTGAAAATAGCTACAATTACCAGTTTATCCCCTTTTGCTGGAAAAACTCTCTTCAAGTCAGGCGCTGTTTCACACAGGTTGAGTGGTGGAACTTTTGCTCGTTTAGTGTCAATTGAGTCTTTCAGTGTTTGCTCATCATCTGAAACAAAAAAATTAATTAAAATATAAATCCATACATCTATAATAAATACATAACATCAAAACTAATAAAAATTAAAATTAATTGTGTTGCTATGGCTGGGGTATAAAATTAAAAAATATTCTTTCAGTTGTGTATATTTACCATTGACAATGATTACAATTCCTTGGCAACGTTCTTCATTGACACTCATCCAATACTTCATATTTTTTTTGTTTTTCGACCAATCAAAGTTTTCAATGTTAGACGTTGCCGTCACTTCTTGTTTATTGGCAAATTTGCCATTTCTTATGGTATGCACCAATGCAAACATTTCAACCCTGAGAATTATTCAATAATATTAATTATAAAATTTTTAAATGCTATATTCTACTTATAAAAACTTCTCCTCATAAAACTAATCTAAATAAACATTTTTCAATAATTTTTTAACCTATTTCGTCTTGCGATTTATAATTAAAAACATTATATTTTGATTACGAAAAAATTTAACTTCATTATTTTCTTGACTATGAAGCATCATCAGACATGTAAGTTAGTAAATAAAACATGATGAAATTGAAATCTTCATCGGAAAACGTTTTATGACGTCTTTGTTAGTAACAATAACATTTTTCTTACTAGATATAATAAATAGAATAACGTACGACGGACGCACATATAAAAAAAAAATTAACCTGTCATTTATATCCACCTATATTAATTTTAATCTAATTTTACTAAGGAAGTTGCATCATCAAAGTAAGATAAAGCTAATAATAAAGAAGAACAAAAACATGCATTAAACAAAGATTGTAGAATAGACTTATGTAAAAATGCACATAATCGTGCATCAAAAGCTTGAATCAAACCAAATAATTTCAGTAATTTTTAAGAAATATTTATAAGATAATGAAAAAACGTGCAATCGATTGAAATTTTGACGGGGAAACTTCACGATGTCATTGTTTCTTTGTTTCACGGGGAAACTTCACGACGTCTTTGTTTTTTTGTTTCACGGGGAAACTTCACGATGTCTTTGTTTCTTTGTTTAACGATACAAGGAATACCGAGAAAATATTTACAATAAATTTTATAACGAAACTAAACTATTATTATGAATACTAATATGAAATGAAGGTTGATAAATTTATAAAAATAACGTGCATACGATGGATGAAAAACTTAATTTTGTAAGATAATATTTTCAGTAATTTTTTACGATGTATAGAATTTGTTTTGCTTACCTTGAGAAAAAGAAACGTATCTAACGAAATTCTATTTCTGGAAACGTCTTATAGGAGGCACGAAGCTTTTATATCGAGTTGGTACGAAAGGCGGGAATTTATGCTTTACGCAAATAGGCGTCTTGCGACAACATCACCGACAAAGAAAAGGCCGCGTCTATATCATTGCTCTTGAGTCCGCTGCATGCGTTGCGCGCCGTGCTTTGTACACCTCCAGTCCGCCACACACTGTATCGGAGCTGTGATTGGCTATACTTCCAAAATACTTGTCCAATCGCTGGATGCGTCACGTAGGGGAGGGCGGGCAGTTTGGGCAGTGGGGCATTTTAGGCAGTTAAATTATTTTAAATACTGTGGTTTTTTGAAATACAATTTTTTTATATATATACTGGTTAGAATTTAGCTAGAAAGAAATCATTGTAATAAACCATACAAGCATACAAAATAATGTATTTTTCATAGATGAATTCTTTAACTTTTATTTTATTTTTGTTTGTTTATATCAATTACTTTACAGTAAATAAAAAAATCAATATTTCAAAATTGAGTATAGTTTGGGGCAAAATTTATGCAGTACGGCGGGGCATTTTGGGCACACAAGTTTCCTCAAATGCACATCGCTAAATTTGTATATTATAAAAATATTTATTATTACACTTCATCAATATAACTTATTAGTTTAATAACATTTTTAACACTGTTCAAAACATTATTTTGTTCTAAGAACTATTTTTTATTTCTTGTTCTTGCTAGCATTTTGGGGTTAGAATCTGACATGTACTCATAACTATATTTAGGAATAAATTACATCTTTCATGTTTGGCCAAAAATGTCAAACAATCTTTTAATACACATAAATAAAATTGACCAAATTGCCCCGCCACCCTAGTGTAAATGGCAACTGTGAAAAACTATGAAAAAAAAATGTGAGAAAGCGTGAAAAACTGTGAAAATACACATACTTTTGGAACATTTGTTACAAACAAATTAGCACATTTTTTCACAGTTTTTCATAGTTTTTCACAGTTTCTCATACTTATAAAAAACACGTATTTTATCATAATTGAAGATACACAATTTTTCACATTTTTTCACAGTTTTACAGTTTCTTACATTTTATCACATTTTATCACAGTTGTAATTTCCTCTATGTAAGAGAATGTAATGAAAAGAAATGTGAGAAAACTTGAAAAACTGAAAAACTGAAAGTTATGTATAAACTGAAATATTGTATAATATTTTTTAAAATTCTGTTCCAAATGTAAGCCTAATTTCACAGTTTTTCACGAAATTTCATAGTTTTACACACTTTTTCACACATTTCACACAAATAAGTTTTAATTTTCAAATCATTTAATTCAAAATAAATTATGCTTAAACCCTGGTAGAAAATTGACCATCATTTATGGCTTGTTCGCTATCTATTGACCAACTTCCGTGGTCAATTTGTAGCCGACATTTACACCATAAGTTGACCATAATATGAGTAAAGATAAATGTACTATAACCTCAAATACATGTATAAAAGTTTAAATTCGCACAATGTTTTTTGGTTTAAACGAATTTACAATATAAAATTTAGATTACTGATGCGAGGAGATATATAAGCGAAGTTGCAGTATTCATACATTCTACAAATTTTAACTCTGATTCTATACGTAAAATATATGCCCATGATGCTTAGTATAGTATAGTATAAATCCATGCGCACGCGAACGGCGTTGGGCGCTTATAGGTTGTTTGTTCGCTAAAAGCATATAAGAACATAAGACGCAAGAATAACATTGATTAGTATATAAGTTTGTATTCATCTTATTTATCGTATATACAATAAACATAAACATTAGAATAACATTGTTTGGTGTATATATATATATATATATATATATATATATATATATATATATATATATATATATATATATATATATATATATATATATATATACATACATACACACCAACAATGTTATTCTTATGCTTATGTGTCCCAACACACATGCAGACATGCATACATTCACGGTGTGTTGACAGCTTGGAGTCTAGGGAGAGAGCAGACCCTTATCTGTTTGAAACATATAAAGAAAAAGTTAGTTTTGCGTTGTGAGCAGTTTAGCAGATTTTGCTTAAAAAGTTGAGCAGGATTGCTGAGTAAAATGTGCCCAATAAAATTAAGTAAATGTTACTTAACCACTAAATAAATTTTTACTTAAGTCGTTGAGCTAGAGCAGTTCGACAAATTCAACGCAAATAAGCAGTATTTGTTCGAATTTATGTATTTATTTGTTAATTAATATATATTTATTAATGCAGACGATTAAATTAAACTAAAATTTACCGTGGGGCCTGCGGCGGCTCAGTCGGTAGAGTGTCGGATTCCCACGCCGGTGACCCGGTTCGAATCCTAGTCTCTGCCGATTGATACAAGCACCTCTGTAAAAATTACATGTGCTTTGTTTACAAACACACCGCAGACCCCCGTCGCCGATTAGCACCACATGGAAGCACAAACATGGCGACGTTAAATAATAAAAAAAAAAAAAAAATTTACCGTACATATCTTAAAAGAAATATAAGAAAAAATATTTGTAGATTAGGTTTGAATATTTTCAGCATATAGGCTCGGTGTACAACATACTAGTATAATTTTTTAATTATTTGTTCTCTTTTAAATATCTAATTCGTATTGAATTATTTTAGGATCATTAAATTTTATTTATTAATAATTCTATAAATTACACCACCTTTTGGCCATAAACCGTCGGCCATAAGTTGGGTTATTGACCATAATATAGGCCATAAATTGACCACACACCATAAAATTAGGCATTATATGGCGAATAGTTAGTCAACATTTTTACCAGGGAAGTAATACGTCCTTAATTGGAAATTACAAAATGTAATAAAACGTAAGAAAAAGTTAAACTGTTGGATTTCAAACATTTTTGTACGTTTCTATACATATTTTTATGTTTTATTACGTTTGCTTACGTTTCATTACAATTCCTTATTTTAAAAAGAATATGTTTACTTTAATTTTTCACCGATAGGTGGCGAGGCATACATAAACCAATTCACCATTTACAAAATAGGAAATAAAAGTTACTTAAGAAACATTGACACTTAGAAATTTTTATTTTTGGGAATATTTGACACTACGGGTGTCTGTTTAGTGAGCGAAGTTTTTAGTGTGAAAATGTATTATAAAATAATAAAACGTAAAAAATATAACCCTGGTTAAAAAAACATAGGACCGGATTGTAAAATAAACCTATATGACCTTATCCGGATTTTGAAACCTCTTTCATATAGTCATATCCAAATCAATACGAAATAGTTGATTTTCGGATAAATGCGGACAAAACAGGATGAGATCAAAAAGTCAATTTCGAGGTCAATTTGGTCTTGTCCGGAATTCTAAACAGGTTTTATCAGGTCTTATCCGGTCTCATAAGTTTTTTTAACCAGGGAAGAAAATATAATATAAAACGGTCAGAAATCCAACAGTTTGATAAACTGTTGGAAGGTAAAGGTGGTGATAAACCCACCCGTCATTAACAATTACGAGAACTCACTTATTTCATCTAATTTTCAATTTTTAGTAAATATCTCTCTGAAATGTCGTTGTTCTAATCAAAAACAATAACTTTTCATTGAAATATTTTCTCAAAATTCAAAAATAAATTAAAAAACTGGTTCCCCGTATTTGATGATAACACGGGGATTTAGCATCACCTTAATTAAAAAATGTGTACACTACATTCGCATGTTCAAGCGAAAATGCCCCACCTGATGGTCGAACTGGGTACGGCTCAAAGTTCTACATAAACTAATAACCCTTTTCTTTAAATGAACGCAAGATGTAAACTGAACTTAAAATATGCAGTACAAAACATTGCATTAATACATAAAAATAATATTAGTAGTTAAAACAATTAAATGTTATACTAAAAATGTAAATTTAAGGCTATCAATGTAGAACATTTATCCTTCCCTCCATATCGCGTGATTTTGATATAACTTTATTTAAAGGCTCGTTTCAAATAGAAAAGTATTTTATTAGTTCCGATTGACACCAAACTGCTTCGGTATTGAACTATCGCCTATTTGATCTCATATGTGTTAAATACTAATTTATTCGGGAATAGTAATACTTAATCCTATAAAATGATGTCACATCAAAATAGGTATTGGTGCTATAAATTCCTATTAATTCTAGAGTTCTTAATGTGTAGGAAATTATCTTATTAGATCCAGTTTACATCCTAATATATATATAATGTTAAGTATCGTCTATTTGATCCCGTATGTGTTAAATACTATTCTAAAAGTGTAATATTAAATTCTGTATATTATTATAGTATTACATAAGAGTAGGTATGATTGCTATAAATTTGTATTAATTGAAGAAGTTTTACTAAATTCGAATGTCCAAGTTAAAAAGCCCCACCTGATTGTCGAAGTAGGTACTGCTCAAAGTTATACATAAACAAATAATCCTTTTTTTTTAAATGAATGCAAGATGTAAACTGAACTTTTAATATGCAGTCATAATAACATTGCATTAATAGAAAACAAATAATATTAGTATTTAAAATAATTAAAAATTATATTAAAATGTAACATTTAGGCTATCAATGTTGAACATTTACACTTCCCTCGATGTTTCACGTGATTTTGGTATAACATTATTTGAAGGCTCGTTTCAAATAGAAAAGTATCTTATTTGTTCGATTTACACCATGCTGCTTCAGTATTGAATTATTGCCTATTTGATCCCATATGTGTTAAATACTAATTTATTTGGGAATAGTAATATTTAATCCTATAAAATGATGTTACGTCAAAATAGATACGCTCCTATTAATTTCTATTAATCAAAAACTTTTTATTGTGAAGGAAACTGCCTTATTAATTCTCGTTTGTAACATAATACGGACTATCACCTATTTGATCCTATGTATGTTTTAAGTATTAATCTATTGAGAAATTGTACTGTTTAATCCTATAAGCTAACGTTTTATCAAAATACGTATTATTTCTATACATTCTTATTATTAATTAAGTTTATCTCAAATATGATGATCTATTATTTATTTCTATTTAAATATAGCTACAAATTGAATCGGTTTCATACAGAGAAGTTCGGACGAGAAAATCGTATTCAATCCTATTACGGTTTTAAATAGACATAAAATGTGACTTTTACTATTTGCAATTATCAAATTAATTCTTATTGGAACAATACGGTTCAGAAAAATTAATTATAATATTTCCATATTTGATCTGTTTTAACTAATACGTATCTTATCTTATTTATTCCTATAGGTTTCTTTAATGTGGATTGCAACGATATAACCCAAATAATATAGAATAGTTTAGAAACCGATTTATTCTGATATAATATAAATTTAATATTTGTAACGGAATTGAGTATTTTAATCCCTATTAAATTTTTAATAAATTTAAAAAACGGTATGTAATATGTACCCATTCAAACTTATTGAAAAATATGTAAATGGGATTGCATCAGCTATTTTATAATTAAATATTTTTATATATTTTGTTTTTTCTGATACATTCCTATTAATTTGAAAGAAAATTGCTTTCTTATTCAATCCTATTCATTTTGAATAGGACACTTTTTTCCAAATCGGAAATTTTATTCATTCCTATTACATTCAAATAGGAATTTAATAGGATTTAATACATTCTTCTCGGCAGGGCAGCTGCATCTCCTGGATTGACGTTAAGTTTCTTCATGATCTTGAGGAAACTGTTGCGTCCCTCATTGAAGCTGGTCACAGCAATAAAAACACCAATCTTGAGAACCGTCAAGCCACTAAAAGATGTTTTTGACACTAACTTCCACACAGAATTATTAAAACTTTCATTGGAGTTTTGAGTATAACCTCCAAGGTACTTTTCCAGCAACTCTGGTTTTGATAAGTCTTCATAAATTGGTTTCACTTCTTTCATCACAGCAGACGGAATGCTGGTCTTATGGGTAAAACTTGTTCCTGCGGCTCTTGATTTTTGCCAGCGAGCGGCACCAACTCTGGGATCCTGTTGGGCACAACTGATGTTGAGGTTTCTCGTCTGTTGATTGCATGTGATAGAAAGTTGCCCAGATTTCTTGATGCATTTTTTCAACAGAATCTGGGTACTTTCTAATGGCTTTGCCATAGTACGAGGACAATCTGTCTATAAGTTGTCCTGTCAATCTTCCTCTGCTTCCAATTGTCTTAACATCGTCCAATTTTTTTCCGCAAAAGTTTTTTTCAAATTTCTGAGACGTGTTCCCATCTTCTTCTGTACATGGAATATGCACTCTCTCTTCTCGACCACAAATGCATCACCATAAGGCTTAATTTAACTAATGCCCTTGAAAACTTTTGAGTCACCATCACCAATGTACCGATGATATTTCACATTATACTTTTCTTCAGAACGTTGAAATATTTCAACAATCCCATCCACTTCCATTTTTCCAGCACTACCTTGGTGATTGGCAGAGCAATTGGCTTCATAGTCGACGAGCCATTCTTGGTATTCAACACTGTCTTGCTTGCCTTCCCGCTTTGAACAAGGTTTACAGAAGCTATTTTTTATAGCTACATCTAAAACCTTTCCTGTCCTGTTTCCTATCACACTGGCGAGTCCTTGTACTGATGAAAATCCTCTTTTTCTCCATGATGCATCACCAGAAACATCAAGTCCAGCGCTGTTTGATGGTGTGGATTCAGTCTCTTCAAGAACGGCTTCGGTCATTGACTCTTGAGCGACATTTTCACACACTTCACTCAGCTGCTTATTTATTTCATCAAAAGCCGATTTGGCAACTGGCTTGCATAGGTCCATAATCCCACAAAAAGTTGAAAGGCCAGCGTGTCCATGTCCAAGTGCACGAGCAGACAGCACAGATCTTCTGTTCACTTCATATGCATTTCCTTTGGCTCCTACTTTGTTGCTGGAGTTGATCGCTGCTATTTCACCACACTTTGAGCACACAATATCTATGTTGAAACCAAGACCCTGCACACCAGATTCACTTAATTGAACACTGCCATGGCATAGATTACAACACAGAACACTTGTAAGTTTAGAAAATAAAATTAAAGTGTCAATGATTCTGTTTGTTGTATCACTGGTGTCTCTAGCACTAGCTGTGTTTTGGAGTTTCCTCGCTGAGCTGGTGGATAGTCTTGGCTTCTTTTGTGGGCTTTCTTCTTTTTTAGTCAAAAATTCTCTAACCCTTTTCTTGCTTCTACCTCGAGAATATTTCTGGTCAGGGTGAGTACTTTGGAATCTTCCTTTTTTATCTCTTTTAGAAGACATTTTCACTACACTGATTTACACACATTCACAAATTGTCAAATGCAATTAAAACACTGTATAAGTTCAGTACAAAATAAAAATATTAGCTGTGTTTACTAACAGGTGGTTTGTAAACATAAAAGCCAACTGTCAAAATTAGCAAAAATGTACGAGTAAGGTTAGTAAAAAGTTTCGATCTGATTTATCGACTTTTATCTCAAACGCATGTAAGTTCAACTATTCACCTGTAGTGGCGCTGAAGGATTCTAGCCTTCAAATTGGTTCCAATTATATTATATTTTATTGCTTAAAACTAAATAAAATAATAAATGAAACATTTAGTTATAAATAATAATAAAATAAATAATAATTGATAAAATACCGAATGTACGCAAAATCGGCAAAAAAGCTGTCTCAGTATTTATATTGTAACTTTAAAAGGAATTATGATATCTTAAAACGGTTTCGGGAGCTTATTCTACAGGAAATTTTCTATAAATAAGGTAAATAAAAAAAAACGATTTTTTGACAATTTAAAGGTGTTTGCCCCCTTAACAATCAGAACCTTCTCCATATCTCTCTTTTTCTACTACTTTGGACTATTTCTTGGAAATTTTTGTTATCCTTACGTGAATTATGCGCTATTTTACGTTATTTCACGTTATTCTGCGTTATTTTACATCTAAGATATTGGACCTTCTCTAAATCTCCACTTTTCTACGTTATTTTGACCTACTTTTCGAAAATTTTCGATATTTTTAGTTATATTAAGCCTAATAATTTAGACCCTCTCTATGTCTCCGTTATTTCTACATTATTATGGCGTGTTTTTAGAATTTTCTATTATATTATCGATATTTTTGCAATATTTAACGATATTCAATTTATTTTATGTTATCTTACGTTATTTTATGCTATTTTACACTATTTTATGTTATTTCCGACGTAACTTTCCAACTTTGCGTCCATGCCTCTTAGACACTTATACATTCGAAAAAAATTCTTTCTCTATTTTTATACATATACGGCATAACCAACTATAATTGTTAAAAGCTAAAAACGTAAATAAGTGCGATCTTTTAAAACAAATCAATAAATTAGTTCTCAGATGTCAATTTCGTAACATGTCCATGTACATAGTAAACTATAGAGTTAACAATATACATTTGTATCTGTTTTAAACTAAAAATTCGCTAATTATTATTAAAGCAAGGTGCATACTCTTTGTCCAGCATATTGCGATAAGATATTGATGATAACAGTATCTACGCCAAAAAGCGAAGTAGTTTGCTATAATAGACTATCCTGACGGCGGATATTTATAAACTATATATTATGATTCATCAAACGTACCCAGAAAAATATCTGGGAATTCAAATTATGCGAGTACAAACAGTTTTCTCACTTCAGATTTAAGTAAAAAGCAGTAAAGGTCAGTTCCGTAACACTACTAAATTACTATCTAGATGCTGTATACCAGACGTTTTACTACAAGTAAAAAGTGTTTTTAGTTACTGAATAGTAAAGTATATAAAACTTATTTACAAAAAGTTTGTACGTGAAGTCTAAGAGTTATGAGAGCAGTTTCAAAATAAAATGTCAGTTCCGTAATTGGCCAGTTCCGTAAAACCCAACACAAATTATTATGAAAATAAAAGGCAATTTCAATCACTTTCATAAAAAAACTAATTACACCACACGATTCTTCAGTTAAAAATACATAAAAAGTCATGCGAAGTTATCTCTGATCAATTCAAGGGTGGTCCAGTCGCGGTAAGCCCCTGCATACCCCTCACCCTCTATACAGAGAAAGCAATGCTCCCCGCCTCCCCATGCAAGCTATCGACTTAAGGAGAGCGCGCGAGGGCGCGGGTGCGTATGCTTTCTCCCACCTTTTGACCCGCGAGGACCGCTCAGAACAAAAGCGATTGTCGCGGGCTACTCGGCCTCTGTTCCGGCCTTGACTCCCAGTCGATTACACCAGCACGCTCCTCGCGACTTTACAGCACTACGCGACCGCGTGTTACAAGCCAATCAGTTACACACACACACACACACACACACACACATCCTCACGAAGTTACAGCGAAAGTGGAAGAAAGATTTTAATGTAAGAAGAGACGGAGCAATAAAAGCTCAAATTGTTATTGTTAACCGAGTTTACAATAAATTATTCAGTCTCCTATTCTCAGTTACCCTTCCCCCGTGTCCGCGCTTAAATATCGCACGTTCTAAGTGCACAGCGAATCGAATATCGCTACAACCATAATTAATAATAATTCGGGCTCGCGCTCGCGTTAAATAAAAGCGATTCGGTCGCAATAAAGGGAATTAATGGAGGCTAGGGGTAAAAATCGACAATTTTCACTCATCCGCCGTTTTTAGGCTTGTTTTGGGCAAGTTACACCGGAATCAACCATATATCAAAGTTCTAACAACAAATATTCGTTTTATTATTAGATTGCTGTCGCAAGTTTCAGCTGATATAAAGTTAATTTAAGTATTCTTAAATCAAACTATTATTGTGAAAATAAATTTGTCAATAATTGTTATTTTTAATCATTTATCTATTGTACCAGTTTACCACAGATATATTCTTTATTTCTTATTTTTTAAAGAACGTTTCGTTACGATAAAGCCAAAAAAATTATAGAAATTTCAATACGCTGTATGTGGTTGTATCGACCAGTAAATATTTTAGAGGTTTAAATTTTGGGTAAATAATTTTTTTGTTATGCTTAAAAATGTCCTGTATTTACTGGTGTCATAGGGTCTGTTATTGCAAAAATGACAAAATATTCATAAATACGGACTATTGCTTAAAAGCCCCTTGGTATCACGTATATGCTAAATTTGTACTACATACGTTAGATGAAAAATTTTTGATTAAAGTTTCTAAATATTTTTATAAATAGATGTTTGTGAACATTTATGGGGCTCTGATCCAAAAATTACGACCCAGAGTATAAGTTCCTCCTCAAAAACACAACATTTTCATTCTACTATTCTTTTAGTGTCGGTACAATATCATTTTTACAATAAATTATAAAAAAGATTTTTTTTTAAAAGCTACAATCTGTATTTTATAAAAATGAATAATTAATTCTTGATTGTATAAATATAATTTTCTTAACGCGTGCAAGAAATAGACCCTTTTCCATGCATGTAAAGCGGATGGGAAAAAAGCTCATTTCTGGCGTGGTTGCCAAACCTGTGTAGAATTGGTTTCATTTCCTTCTTTCTTCAAATTCTTTACATTTTAAAATTAAATTTGAAAATTAAAAAAAATTTTAAAACTCAAACAAAATTTAATTTTTTGATATTTTTAATATTTATATTTAATATCTATTTTTAATTGTATTTTGAATGTGAGTGGCGTAAGACTCAAAATGCTCAACTTCCCATCCGCCGTACACACATAAAAAAGGGCGTATATATGCACTTATTAACAAAAATACGGTGTGTAACAGGCGGGGAGGGCTATTTCTAGCTCGAGTGATGTTTTTAGCTAGCCAGAAATAGCCTATTTTCCCCCTTGTTGTACAATATACTATTTCTTACTATTTTATTAGGAACAACTACATTTGAACCAACCACTGGGGAAAAGTTTCTACAAATGCTAGATACAAAAATGCAATCATGTAATCATAATATGGAGTAGTCAATAAAAAATCAAATAGTTAATCTGAAAACAAGCTTTGATAGTAAACTACAAGTTATGCATAACGAAATAATGGAAAATTGGAACAGATACGAACGTAAATGTTCATTTTATTATGTATACATTTTGTTACAACGTCCTGAATACTCTACTAATTTTACTTTTCTCCACGAATCACATTTTTTGCCTTTTTAATTTTGAAAATTATATTTTTTTACTTTTTCAAAGAAAATAATTGATAATAGTAAACGGTTCTTGATATTCATTTTTTTAATATACTTCGATGGTTTTAGAATTAATGAATTCGAATATATTGGTTAAAAATTTTTGTGTGTGCGTGTGTGCGCAGGTGTATGTATGTATGTACGAATGTATGTATGTATGTATGTACATATTCAATCAAAATCCAAAAGCGCGATTTAATTTGAGTTTTAAAATGACTAAAATGTTTGAATGGAGGCACAGAATGAACGTAAATTTAACAAGCGTCTCAAGCATCAATCAACGTAAATGCAGTTAAATTTTACAGTATTTCGGATTGTTGATAATTGCTTCTAATTACTTATTTAGATAATTGAAATAATTTGAAAAATTGAATGAACCGAGAAAATGAGAAATATTAGTAAATTTATTAAAAAGAATGGAAAATATGACTTTTTAGTAACGGCTTGTTTTATATTAACTTTATAAACTTTTTCAATATATAATCTAAATTTCATTTATCAAGGCTATTTTTCATTTTTTATGATGGATTTTTTAATTATAAACGTAAATCGCATTTACAATTACTTTCGATATAAAATCATCTCTTTATGTAAGCGAATGTTAATATTAAATCCAATTTCAGAAATTTGAACCGTTCACTGGGAGATAGATCTACATTGTCTATTCCAGATGGATTACCGATAAAAAATTTCCAAGATTTTGATGCTTTTGAAGAAAATTTACTGAATCAAAACGAACTTGTTAGTGCACACATTATCTATGGTATTTTTAATAAAATAGGAAGAGAGACATGAATATTACATTAAGAATACAGTAGCATTTTTTTTTCTTAGTACGTACATGTAATAGACTATTTTTCATGCATCTAAAGCAAATGGCAAGATGTCCATTTCGAGCATATTTGACAAAACTGTAGAGTAATGAATCCATTACTGTCTTACGAGAGTAATATCTTTTGAAATTTTGTAAAATTTTGAATATTTGGAAAATATTGGAGAATTTAGAAATTTTGATGTTTTGGAAATTTTTGAAATTTTGAGTGAGCGACTCAAAATGTGCAGCTGCTCCCCATTCGCCATATACGAGGTCTGTCCCAAAAGTATCCGACCTACGTTCATATCTTCGCGCGGAGAGACTCAGGCAACCTCTGGAGGGTACGAACGTCACCAGCAACTCCTAACCTTCTCGTCAGTAGCCTGAAATACCGATGAAACGCCTTAGTTCCCGCGCAGCGTGTATTTGTTTACAACGACTTTTTTGCGTTCGTTGCAATTTGCCTATTGCTAAAAATGGCAGAACGAACCAAACAGCGAATTTGCATAAAATTTGGCTTTAATTTTGGTAAAAGTTGTGCGGAAACTATTGAAATGTTGCAAAAGACCTTTAAAGATGAGTGTATGGGCAAAACACAAATATAAGAGTGGTATAGGCGGTTCAAAAGTGGCCGCACATCTGTTGACAGTGATCCTCGTTCATCAAGTCAATGTTGATTGTTTTTTTCGATTATGAGGGCGTTGTGCACCACGAATATGCCCCTACAGGCCAGACAATCAATAAAGAGTACTACGTTGAAGTTTTGAAAAGATTACGTAATGCAATCAGGAGAAAACGATCGCAACTTTGGGAAACCGGTGACTGGCTTCTTCATCACGACAATGCTCCAGCGCACGCATCAAACCTTGTGCAGCAGTATTTATTGAAACACAGTGTTGCGCAGCTCCGCCAGTCTCCATACAGTTCTGATATAGCTCCCTGCGACTTTTGGCTGTTTCCTCGATTGAAAATGCCGCTTAAAGGATATCGATTCGACAATAAACAGACTGTTGAAACTAATGCGACGAATGCACTAAAGGCGATTCCGAAGTCTGACTTTCAAGAGTGCTTTAATAAGTGGAAACATCGATATGAGCGTCTTGTTCAATCAAATGGGGACTACTTTGAAGGATGCCACCCCCCGGATGACGAAGAATAAATCAAGCGCTGAGAAATCGAGGTAGGTCGGATACTTTTGGGACAGACCTCGTATGCATAAAAAAGGCCTACATGCACTTGTCAAAAAAAGTATGGCGTGTAACAAGGGGGAGGGCAATTTCTAGCTCCTGTCTCACCCTCGCTAAAAATTGACCATTTCCCTCCTAGTTGCATAGTATACTATTTTCTCACATCCTGGTGTAAAGTATTGTATTTATTCCCCGTTGTCAGGGAATAAAACACCACATTCTTTCACTCCTAGAAACTGGCATGCATGAGCGTCTCTATACTTTTCGTCGCTTCGCTCGGGCTACAAATTACTCAGGTGGCATTAGTCAGGAGCAAAGTAGAGACGAATATCCGCGTCGCAATGTCTAGAAATCGGGGATAAACACAAATAACTTTCCACCGGGCATGAAAATAAGTTGTATACTACACTCCGGAGTAATGAGGGCTATTGATGCCTGTGAGTTTGCTGCCCTGAAAAATCATGTCCGTTTCTTATGATTAGTGTTAAATATAAAAAACTAATAACAAATTTTTCTTAGGAACATTATTTCGCTTTGTGGGGAAGAGACAATGAAAACTCAGCTGTAAAACAGTTTATGAAAGAATCAATATCTGATGAATTTTCCATGTATTTTAAATGGATAAAAGGAATCACGAAAAATGAAAGACCTTTATTTAACACGAATTTAAGTAAAACTATATTCTGTAAGTAGACTATACGTAACTATTCATGTAATTAATAACTTATAAAATTCACTATATTATTTTGTAGGGGTACTAAGAGCAATATTTAAAAATGTTTCGATAGAGACTTTAATGCAACGATACCGAGATCAATGCAGTCGTGACAAAAAAGGACAGGAAAATAAATCACCAGGAGATCCACGAAACTATTTAAAAGACATGGAAATTTGTATGGTTTGGAACCAAATTCTCCAGAAAAATCGTAGATTATTAACGGCTTAAAAACAGTTTTTTATGTTTTTTTCTAATAGATTATAAAAGTTTAAAGTAAAACTGAGACATACGTCTAGAAATATAACAAAGATTTCATTTATTATTATTGTAATTCTTAATTAGCATTAAGTTGAATCAATGCAAAAAAAAAAAATAAATTAATTTGAATTCATAAAATTAATGTTAATGAAAATCGTAAATTATTAATGGATTAAAATAGTTTTTTATGTTTTTTTCTAATAGATTATAAAAGTTTAAAGTAAGACTGAGACGTACGCCTAGAAATATAACAAAGATTTCATTTATTATTATTGTAATTCTTAATTAGCATTAAGTTGAATCAATGCCAAAAAAATAAATAAATTAATTTATGCTCATAAAATTAATGTTAATGAAAATTGTATCCTATATTTTGAAAAACAAAATTGTCATAATATTACAACTATTAATCTTCAATTTTTTATATTCTTTTACTCCCTTCCTATAACTTCATTCCGACTAATAGAAATCTTATATGATACTAATACACAAAATGTTTGGTAAGATTACTTGCGTTCCTCTTTATCTCCTCATCAATTATAACGAACTATTTAATCTACTTTTTATTGTAGATCAACAATGTTTGAAATATTTCTTATTACAAGAAATTATTCAAAAGCGAGTGCATTCCTTCATGCCCATTATAAGTCGTATTCGTTTAATAACGTCCCCGCTGACTACTAGTCGCACGCGTCTGCCACCATCGTCGTGTGTAATTCTGACGCACGCCGCTGCACTCGCGAGTACATTCCTTCATCCCTCTTAGTTACACTCGCCAGCTGCACTTCAGCTGCAATCATGCCGCACTCGTCTGCCGCATTCGTCGTTTGCAATTCTGATGCAATACTGCTGCACTCGTGAGTGCATTACTTCATCTCCCTTAATCGCACTTGTTTGCTGCACGTCTGCTGCAATCCTGCCGCACTCGTCTGCCGCAATCGTCGTACGCAATTCGGGTGCAATTCTGCTGCACTCGCGAGTGCATTATTTCATCGCCCTTAGTCGCACTTGTCGGCTGCACGTCTGCTGCAATCCTGCCGCACTCATCTACCGCAATCATCGTACGCAATTCGGGTGGAATTCTGCTGCACTCGCGAGTGCATTATTTCATCCCCCTTAGTAGCACTTGTCGGCTGCACGTCAGCTGCAATTCTGCCGCATCTGTCTGCCGCAATCGTCTTGCAGCAGAAACATAGTCGAAGTATGAAGCAGACCGTGCACTGTCGGCGCAATCGCGAGTACGTCAGACTGTGTTGCCAGGGAACTCTTGTGTGTATATTAAAAGTTACTTTCTCGACGTTGTTTGGTTTCCCTTTTGATTTCCCTCTCATTTTTTGGGTAAAACATAAGGCGCTTCGGACATTAAAACAAAATATGCTGTTTAAAAGAGTAATATGAAGCATTTTTTGTTAAGCATATAATATTGTGTTTTATCATTGTATGCTTTCACTGGTTAAACCAAACTCTTATATAATAAAATACAAATTTGATTCTATAAGGCCTTTTTAGCGGCTAAGAACTACCTTTAAGAACAGAACCGATTGATATCTCTCGGTCATATAATGATAAACTAGTCACATACCAAAATACATTTAAATATGTTAAATCAATGAATAACAAGGGTTCGGTTCAAAGGCAGGTTGTATCCAATATATATAGTATTTTTGTTAAAAAATTTAGGTTTGTGCAAGAGATATTTTAGTTATTTTCTTTATTTCTTTAAATGCAGAAAATGAGCAATAAAATAACGCACATGAAATTGTGTACACTACTTGGCTTATATTCACAATAACTCATTATAGTGTGGTTTTCACAAATTTTTTGTTTTTGTTTATTATTTTATAAAATTAATTTGGCAGGGTCGGAGCAGTTTCTAAACTCAAAGCCTTTTTCCGGAAAGATACGTAGAATTCCAATGGTTGAAATTAACAAATTAAGTGAATCAGATAAAGCAAATTACATGTTTTTTTTTTATTTATACTAAAATTATAGATTTTTTTGGGTTCATTTAAAGTTTTATTTCTTCTATGCAGCAATGCTTTCTGAAGTTCTTCACACTCAAGCAGAAGAAAAAATAAAAAACGAAGACAGATGAAACAATCAACATTCGTCACCAAATAATTGTGATGATGACATTCAAGAACTTGCGTCCAAATTTCCGATGGCTGATATAACGAAATTCTCTCAATTAAACGAAGATTTGAAGAACAGACCCTATGAATCAAAGATTGTGAGTATGAAACTGAAAATCCACCTATAATGGGCTATTCGCCAATCTTTTATTGCACTTCTCTCTCTCTCTCTCTCTCTCTTCCTCTCTATTATAACGAAGATTATTGACCCTTATATTCGTTTATTTTAATTATAACAATAATAATAATGATAATAATGATGACGACGACGACGACGACGACGACGACGACGACGACGACGACGACGACGCCGACGACCACAACAACAACAACCACAACAACAACAACAAAAACAACAACAACAACAACAACAACTACAACAACAACAACAACAACAACAATAATAATAATAATAATAATTTTTTTTTTTTTACGTGGGAAATTTAGCAGTAATCTTGCCTCAGCCGAGGCCATCACCAACGCGCGGGCCCGGGTCCATTTCTGTGCCCAGATCCGCGCGTAGGCGACAGCCCCGACCGCCTCGCAGCTAATGTGGCCGCAAGGAGACGTCCGGAAGGGTCCGCACTTCCGGGCAGTGTGAGATTCTTACTCACTAATCCTGCATAACCCTATCCTGTGGCGTTTGTGCTCACCCCGGCACCGCCTTTCGGCATTACTTCGGAGGTGACGCCACCTTTTTTGCCTTCGCAGGCACCATCTTTTTTTTTTTTCTATTCTTTTTACTGTGCGCTAATAGCGCTCTAGACTTTTTTTCCTATTTTAGGAAGGTGGGGGGATTGCACCTTGCGGTAGCGCATCTTCCTCCCTCTTCTTTCTCTCTAGGATGCTATGGGCGAAGGTAGCTGCCTTTGCCCAGCTCTTCCGTCCTTGCAGCATTCGCTCGATGATGTTGTCTGGTGTGATTCTACCAAGGTCTCTCTCCAAGACTCCCCTTTCTGTGCTCCACTTCTCGCAAGCAAAGAAAGTGTTGAGCGCATCGTCGTACGGATGACCGCAGTGGACACAGCTGGAATCGGCGACTTTGCCCATTAAGTATAGGTAGGCCCGAAACAAGCCATGCCCCGTCAATAATTGGGTAAGGTAATAGTTTACCTCGCCCTCCGCTCTATTGAGCCAGGGATCCAGCTGGCCAATGAGTCTTGCTGTCCATCTGCCTCTGGTCTTTACCTCCCATTTATCTTGCCAGGCCTGCATGGTGTTGGCTCTCGCAATGCGGTGAGCTTCTCTGTTGCCCAGGGCAGACTTCTGTTGATAGACAAATTTCTTCTCCTGTGCCAGCAGGTCGATGGGTATGACCCCGGCGATTACCAAGGCCGCTGGTTCAGAGACCGTTCGGTACGAGCACGATATCCGAAGAGCCGCTCTCCGTTGTACTGCTGCTAACCTCTTTTTGTGGCACTCTTTCTTCAGTGCGTCGGCCCAGATCTCCGCTCCGTACAACATTATTGCCTCGACAGTTCGCATGAGCAGGCGCCTTTTGCTGGGCTGTGGACCATTTGTGTTGGCCATTAACCTACTCAGCGCTGCCGTCACCTTTGCTGCTTTATTGGCAGCTATTCTTATATGTTCCCTGAAGGTGAGTTTGTTGTCGAGCGTCACCTCCAGGTACTTTACGACGTGCTTGGCCTGGACCGCCGCGTCTCCAACTTGAAAGAGACACTCGGTGTTGATGTGCTTCTTAGTTAGAAGGGTGATCTTCGTGAAGACGTTCCAGATGTCGGATCCTAGCATGGATCCCTGAGCAGCCCCTGATGTTATCTCTTTTGTTTTTGTGCCATGCTCCGTATCATATATTATTGAGCGGTTCTTTAGGTAGTCCCCAAGTATACGAAGAAGATACTCGGGGATCCGAAATTCCCGCTTGAAAGCTTCCAGCGCTTTATCCCATCTTACAGAATTGAAGGCATTTTTCACATCCAAGGTGGCCACCAGACAAACAGGGCGAGAATAGTGGTTGCCCTGCTCCGTCGATGCTGCAGCCTTGACGACCTCCTGGACTGCGTCTATGGTGGACATACCTCGCCTAAAGCCGAACTGACGGGGTGCCAGATCCCCTGCAGCTTTGATGGCTGCCTGTATACGAGGCTTCATTAACTTCTCCAGGAGTTTGCCTGCCGTGTCTAGTATGTACAGCGGGCGGTAAGCCGACGGGTTGTCTGCTGGACCCTTGCCCTTGCTGATGAGAACGAGCCTCGCTATCTTCCAACGGTTGGGGAAGATGCCCGCCTTCAGGCAAGTGTTGTACATATTCAGCAATAGGCTAGGGTGACTTGAGACTATGACTTACAGCAGCTCTACGGGTAGGCCGTCTAGACCGGGGGCTCTCTTATTCCGCATTGACCTGACTGCGAATGAGAGCTCCTCCTTCGTGAAAACTGGAGTCTCAATTGGGCCAGATGATGCTGGCGGATCTGGCCTCTTCGGGTGTTCGGGGAAGAGAGCATCGACGATGTTTTGGATCGTTCCCGCGTTACCGGGGCCCTTTGTGGCAAAAGCCGCCAGTGTGCGGGTTACGATCTTGTACCCAAGACCCCACGGATCTTCGTCTACCTCTTTTACCAACTCCCTCCAGCAGCGCTGCTGGCTGGTTTTGATGGCCCGCTTCAGTGCTTTTTTGGCCGTCTTGAATTCGGCGGCCAGTGGGGCTGCGTCGTGACCGCGTCTCCGTGTTCTCTGCTCTCTGCGCCGTAGGTATTTACAGCGATTCCGGAGTTCCGCTATCTCATTTGTCCACCAGTATGCAGGGTGCCTCCTCCGACTGGGGTACGTCTTGGGCACCGCCTCCGCGGAGGCCTGAAGGATGATCTTCAGGGTATCTTCAGTCGCCCTGTTGGCCTGTGCTTCTGGCGTCATGTTGTCAGGGATCTATTCTAGGGACTCCTGGCCACGTTTAATCGCATCGGTAAATTTCTCGGTGTTCATTTTGTCAATGTTCCACCGGGGATTAGCGCGCGTCGGGACCGCCGGGGCTGGTCTAGCATCTCTAACCCGAAAGGTGATGTATTGGTGATCGCTTCCTGTTTAGTCTTCAATCACCCGCCAGTTATCGATTCGAGCTGCAAGTCGTTCCGTTGCCAAAGAGATATCAATGATAGTCTCTCGGTAGCCCGGTCGCCTAAAGGTTGTCGTATTGCCGTTGTTTAGCACTATTAGGCTAAGACGGCTGGCCGTTTCCATCACCATCTGGCCTCTTGGGTCAGACACTGTTTCCCCCCATTCTGGGGATTTGGCATTGAAATCTCCTGCGATTATCAGCCCTCCTTTGATGTCCCGAACAGCGTCTTCCAGGCGTTGTAGCTTGTCCTGGTATTCGTTGTTGGATTGGTTTGGTGTGAGGTATACACTGACGTAGGTCACGTCTTTGTGTCTCACCCATACGTATTCTTGGCCGCGCCCATGATCCTCCACGTGAAAATTCCGCGGATCAGGGGCCCAGATGGCTGCAGTGCCCAGTTCGTCGGCGAGCCACGCTGGGACATTCCTGTCTCGGTATTGCTCACTGACAAGGACGATGTCGACCTTTTTCTGAGAGCAGATCTGTTGCAGGATGTTCTAAGCCGTCCTTCTGCGGATTCTGCAGATGACCCAGCCAATCCTGATCCGAGCATCCTTCATGAGCGTAACGGAGGCTGATTCCTCCAGCGTCACTATAGCTAAACGCTGACCCCGGTTGCTAGGTTTGGTAACCGAAACCTGCAGGAATCCGCCATAGTCTTTCAGGTCTCTTTTTAGGGCCTCTTCTACCTTATCTTGAGAGGTGCACTCATCAAGGTCTCTAATCTCCAGCGTTGCCCTAGGGACCAGCTCCTTGATGGTGCCATTGCCTCCCACTACCGCTTCGAGAGCCTTGGAAAAGTCTGTTCTTGTATCGGCTGTGCTCTTTTTCAGCTCTAGGAGAACCTGGCCTGCCCTTGTGCGCCGGACGGACTTTATTTCCACGCCACTGTCTTCAGGCTTGATAGAGTCGCGTATCGTTTTTAAGACATCCGCGTATCTCTTGCCCGTGGCGAGCTTCAGTAGAATCGCATCCGGTCTTGTCCGCGGAGTATTTTTTGGTCTTCGGTTGTCTTGCTGCTGTTGCTGTGGTTGCTGCTGATGTGGTAGCTGCTGCTGTTGTTGCCGCTGCTGCTGTGGCTGCTGATGCCGCCGCTGAGTAGCACGATGGTCGGCGATTTCTGCTGCTGCTTCCTCGGTATTTTTTGTACTTGTGGGTCCCGTTGCTCCCGCATTACTCTTATCCTTTCGACCCTTTCTGTTGACGGTAGTCCATTCCTTTCTGCCTGTCTTTTTCTTCTTCTCTTGCTTATCAGGAAGAGAGGGCGGGCTGTTGGCGGCACGTTTTTTACCCCCCGGGGTGTCTCTTATTTCCACCGCTGTAGAGGCCGGGTTTGGGGTTGCCGGCTTTGACGGCCCGACTTCTGTCAAGTCCAACAGCTTCTGTCGAGCTGCTGTGTGAGTGCGATGGTGTTCATCTAATGCATCCAGCATCTCATGTAGCACTGGAAGGTTAGTCTTCACACCTGCTTTCATGTTCGGCTGCGATGCAGCAGCTTCTCTCATGAACTTGACGAGGGCTTTCATTTTCTTTATGATCTCTCCCATGTTATCTTCTGCAAGTTTGACCATCGTGCTGGTAGAAATTACTTCGGTGCGCCCTCGAGCCGAGGAGTAAATTTTATGAAGCTCGATGGAGAACTCCGTCGGTTTAGCTCGTGCTTTAGCTGCTTCTCTTGTGTCTTTCACATCTGACGTTTCCATATCAGAATCTGAGGTTGACTCACCCCCCCTTGCTCTTTGAGAGAATGCTGTGCATAATGGTGTATGCGGAAGCTTCTTCTCCGTATTCATCTCTTCTTCCTCTGCGTTTCTTGGTGTTGGATTAAACATTCTGTAACAAAAAATGGATTAAGACGGTTCGCCCATTATGGGAGCCCCACCGCAGTGGGACTACTATCCCCGCCTGAGATATTTCCTAGTTATGGATGACGAAACCGGGAAGCGGCTTATCGGGAGGTCAGACCTATCGTCATCAGTGACTCTATTGAAAAAGGTTACGGGATAGGCCCGCGCCATATTGAAGCAAAAGGATTTACGTCACCCCTATCGAGTGAGCGATGCCGGTACCGATCCAGCACCTGGCCCAAACCTCAGGCTAGACGGTGTGCGATTTACCCTACGCATCGTCGGGTATAAGGAAATATTGACCAGATAATCCTTCATACCTGCGCCCAGACGGCACTGGTATCAACCCCGTCCTAGGCTCCAGTCAGCGAAGCCAGAGCGGTCCTCCCACTTTGAACATATGGTTGAACAGGCGTACCCGCCCCCCCCCCCCCCCCCCATTTTGCGATAAGGAAGGGACAAGCACGCCATACCCCCACAGAGGTAAGGTACTGACATCTCGCACCTCCCCGGTCAGGAGGCTACTACTCCTCCTTTGATTAGTCTGACGGGAATATCCACCAGCGGCTGGCCGCAGCCCATTCGTTCATCCTCATGTTTATGTGCATGCGTGTGTTATTTGTATGCGTTTGTATCATGTAAGTGTATTGTAAGTCTTGTACCCGATAGGCCCCGTCAGAATCGAGCCTATTGGGATTTCAATTGACTTCTGCATTTTATCCCCCCGGGTAAAACCCGTTTATAGAGTCTCCGGGCGAAGAATTTATTCTACGTTTCGATTCGCTCTCGAGACTTGTCGGGCGATGCCCTTTTATATGGCACCCGACCAATCTTTCCCGATATAGCGTCTTTCGTCTTTCCCCGGCTTGTCTGTGTGATTGTAAGTATGTTTCTTGAGGTGAGATGGTGTAATCTGTGAGCGTCTTATGTGTTTGCGTTTGTGTATGTTCAGTGTGGAGTGGCTGTTACTCGGCCATCCACCACTATTGGATGCCCGAGGTTTTGGTCCACGATTGATTATTCATCACTTCATAGTGCTTATTTCACAACCAACCAGCTCCTAATTTGCTGGTCGTCCCCCTATCCGCCACCTAGGGACGCGTCGGGTAGCAGTGGTCTCCGCCTCCGAAATAATAATAATAATAATAATAATAATAATAATAATAATAATAATAATAATATATTTTTTTTTTTATGTGGGAAATTTAGCAGTAATCTTGCCTCAGTCGAGGCCATCACCAACGCGCGGGCCCGGGTCCATTTCTGTGCCCAGATACGCGCGCAGGCGACAGCCCCGACCGCCTCGCAGCTAATGTGGCCGCAAGGAGACGTCCGGAAGGGTCCGCACTTGCGGGCAGTGTGAGATTCTTACTCACTAAACCTGCATAACCCTATCATGTGGCGTTTGCGCTCACCTCGGCACCGCCTTTCGGCATTACTTCGGAGGTGACGCCACCTTTTGTTGCCTTCGCAGGCACCATCTTTTTTTTTTTTTTTTCTATTCTTTTTACTGTGCGCTAATAGCGCTCTAGACTTTTTTTCCTATTTTAGGAAGGTGGGGGGATTGCACCTTGCGGTAGCGCATCTTCCTCCCTCTTCTTTCTCTCTAGGATGCTATGGGCGAAGGTAGCTGCCTTTGCCCAGCTCTTCCGTCCTTGCAGCATTCGCTCGATGATGTTGTCTGGTGTGATTCTACCAAGGTCTCTCTCCAAGACTCCCCTTTCTGTGCTCCACTTCTCGCAAGCAAAGAAAGTGTGGACCGCATCGTCGTAGGGATGACCGCAGTGGACACAGCCGGGATCGGCGAATTTGCCCATTAAGTGTAGGTAGGCCCGAAACAAGCCATGCCCCGTCAATAATTGGGTAAGGTAATAGTTTACCTCGCCCTCCGCTCTATTGAGCCAGGAATCCAGCTGGCCAATGAGTCTTGCTGTCCATTTGCCTCTGGTCTCTACCTCCCATTTATCTTGCCAGGCCTGTATGGTGTTGGCTCTCGCAATGCGGTGAGCTTCTCTGTTGCCCAGGGCAGACTTCTGTTGATAGACAAATTTCTTCTCCTGTGCCAGCAGGTCGATGGGTATGACCCCGGCGATTACCAAGGACGCTGGTTCAGAGACCGTTCGGTACGAGCACGATATCCGAAGAGCCGCTCTCCGTTGTACTGCTGCTAACCTCTTTTTGTGGCACTCTTTCTTCAGTGCGTCGGCCCAGATCTCCGCTCCGTACAACATTATTGCCTCGACAGTTCGCATGAGCAGGCGCCTTTTGCTGGGCTGTGGACCATTTGTGTTGGCCATTAACCTACTCAGCGCTGCAGTCACCTTTGCTGCTTTATTGGCAGCTATTCTTATATGTTCCCTGAAGGTGCGTTTGATGTCGAGCGTCACCCCCAGGTACTTTACAGCGTGCTTGGCCTGGACCACCGCGTCTCCAACTTGAAAGAGGCACTCGGTGTTGATGTGCTTCTTGGTTAGAAGGGTGATCTCGGTCTTAGTTGTGGCTATCTCGAGCCCGTGATTTCTCATCCAGGAGAAGATGCGGCGCATGACCTGGTTGAGCAGCATCTGAGCGGCTTCCAATAATAATAGTAATAATAATAATAATAATAATAATAATAATAATAAGAACAACAACAACAACAATAACAAAAACAACAACAACAACAACAACAACAACAACAACAACAACAACAATAATAATAATAATAATAATAATAATAATAATAATAATAATAATAAGAACAACAACAACAACAACAACAATAACAACAACAACAACAACAACAACAACAACAATAATAATAATAATAATAATAATAATAATAATGACACTTTTGTATGCTCCGTTTCAGAAAACATTCTTCAAAACTATTCGAGGAAAAAATAGACATTTTATGCTAAGAAATATTTTGTCTCGAGTGATGACAAAACAATTAGCAGTGAAATACAGTTTTAAAGGCACCAGGGGAAATAAAAAATCGTTTGAAAATTATCGCGTGTGGAGCACTATTCTAGGTAAACTTCAATCTTAAACTAGTGAACGAAGTTTGATTCAAATTTGCAATTTTAGCTGTATTAAAATGTTTTTTCAGATGTAATAGTAGTAGAAAACAGTGATTATACGTCTTGCCATGCTGAAGAAACCACAAAGAATTGGCTGAAAGAAGCTAACAAGATTAAAAAATCAAAAGAAGGTGACTAGTCAACCAAATATATCGTAGAAAAGACATGGTCAAGTACTACAGACAAAGAAAACGGCGCTGATTCTGACTAACTGAAGATCACTGAAGTTGTTTAATTCACTAACCGAAAATGGTTGTATTTTATAAATTGTTCCTTAAACATCCATAATTCTATATGTTTTTAAGTTATGTCCATAAAGATATATACATTTATATGTATATTACACTTAAATAAATCTGTGCACTCTTTGTTATTGAAAAAAAAATGGATATAGATACCTACAAATTTTGTTACTCGAAAATGACAATACGTCGTAAGAACATTCTAGGAACCTTAAGCAACCATGGAACGTTTTCATAATTTAATTAATCTTGTTTCCAAGACGTTGTTACGACGTTCGTCGGACAACGTTATCACAACGTTCCTAGAACGTAGAAATTACTACGCGGTTAAATGTGAAATGAATATTTTGGCGACGTTCCAAAAACGTTGCTACAACGTACTTAAAGAAACCTGTTTCAGGGACGATCCTGAAACGTTAGTAAATCGTGCTCTCCGCGTTCCAAGAATGTACTGTTAACGTGCCTTTTGCAACAAACGCGGACATTTTCACGTTCCAGCAACGTTGCCACGACGTTCTTGTCACGGTTCATAGCAACGTTCTATAGTTGCAAAAGCAACGTTCCTGGAACGTTCTCAGAACTTATTGTGCTGTTTGGGTAGGGCACTACTTAACATGTTTGAGCTCATGGTTCTGTTCATTAGTTTGAAGGCTAGAATGCAGTCATGATATTGATGCAGAGATTTGATCGAATCAATATTTAATTCCCTAGTTAATTCATTATATTCGTGATCAAATCGATGCATCGGCCGACCCATTTTATACGCAGCATAGCGAAGAAACCCGTGCTGGCTTGACTCGAGCATCTTCATCTGAACAGCAGTATATGATGGAGACCAGATTTGCGAGGAATAGATAAAGTATGGCAACACTAGACAATTATATAAATATGTGATAGATGCAAGTAGGTATACAATGAGAGTTCGAACTCACTCCACCACTCGATTTTTCGACTCACCTGTGCAGGTGAGATGCTCTGTGATTGATCGAGACCGACAGGTGAGAATAAGCCCCGCCCCCACTGTCTCACCTGTGCGCGATCATGCTCTAGAATATTTTCGAATGTTCTAGAATTATGTCTACTAATCTCGAAAAAGGGATGCGTGACATTGCGCAATTATCGCGATATTAAACATTGAAGCATGTAATCGGATGACGTCATCAATCGATCTAATAGCATATACAATGTGAAATATGTGATATCCGAATTGGAGTGCGTATATTAAAGAAATCTACTATACCGACTAAGATTTACGTTAGATATTCACATTTCAATTGTATAGAGTATACTTACAAATTCTCAATATAATCAAATAAGACAAATAAATTCCAAGAATTTTTTAGCTAATAGTGAAATTCCATGCAAATGGGAGTATAGTAGAATGCGTGTATGTGTACGCATGTACGCACCTGCGCGCTCGATTATCGTCGAAGTTTCGCGCGGGCGAATGACACCATGCTCTTGCGTTGACAATCATTCGGGGGTATCAGGTTGCATTCGGTGCACTTTAAAGAGGTAGCAAAAATATCTCTCGATACGAATGCTTTCATGAATGCAGTCGAATATTCGAAGGCATATCAAACTGTAAGGTGCACATTTAGACATGTGGGAACTCTCTGGAAGTTTCTCGTCATCGACGAGGACCGACCTTCGATGGATCTATGTATGAGCCAGGCCGCGATATACGAATGCTATTGTGTTTCGGCAGGCTGACACACGGCGTGTATATCTATATATGCACGACTCAAGAATCTTATATCTGATGCTATAACTTTGGCTGGTAAGCAGCCCATTTCTTTTCAAATTTAAGAATATAAGTATCAGACTACATAAGATATTTACATTTCTATTTATGGTATATACCTTATACGATTATTCAATATAATCGAATAAAACAAAGAAATGCCAAGAATTTTTTAGATAATAGTAAAAATGAAAAAAATCTTTAATTTTCAAAATTTCAAAAATGAATACCCCTATGTGATAGATGACCCCCGAGAGTGGACCTTAACTTTTGCCCATTTAAATCGAGCTCTTGTAGTTTAAGCTATAATATGATATCAAGTAGTGTGCACTATATATGTACTGTATGTATACGTGAGTAGCAGCCTCGAAATCATCAAATCTGATATTACGCGAGTATAGCTCAATAGCTCAATATCTATATAGCTCAATTAAATAAAGATGCTTTCCATTTGATTAAATTATTAAAGTAAATATAAAGCTTTAAATAAATATTTTATAATATACATGGGTTGGTATAAGGGAAGTGAGGAATAATGGTTTGTATAAATAAGCTACAAATTAAAATTTTTATTCCAGTTCATTTAATAATTTAAGGCTTTTTACAAGCGTAGGAGTAATAAGATTACCATCACACCTGATCCAGGTGAGAAGCACTCAGACTGGCTGAGGCTACCCCCTATGTCATATATGAATTCTAACAGTGGACCTTAATTTTTGTTTAAGCGAGAATGTATAATCAAGAAGTACGCATATAATACATACACTAAGATACAATACAGCGGAATCTGATATTGCGCGAGTATGTCTATATTGGGCCTCAGTCAAATGGAATAAGACGTGTATGTGTATATATATATACGCAAGACTCGAACATTTAACGTATGTTTATGAAGCAATAGTCCCGAATTCAGTGAATCCAAAACGAACGTTTATCTTTATAGACGATTCAACCTTTTTTTTTTATAATTGCTCCGAGGACGTATACTATTGTAGGTAGTCCAAGACAAATACCTCTAAGTATTTGAAGGTCCGTCTAGACAACATGTATCTTGCAGACAGCTGGTGTATACGCAGGTATGCTAGTATAAATGCATCAAGTGAAACATCATGATGTATCATTTATTAATAACTTAATTTTAATTTAGAAAAAAAAATAATAGTAACCAATAGCACTTTTCTGAAGTAAAATGGTTCGTTCTTTCCGATTCTGAAGTTAGAATTTTGAAACTTCCGTTAGAAAATTTCAAAATGGCGGTTTGAATTTGATAAAAAATCAGAAATACATTTTTTTACATTTTGACATGCTTGTTTAGAATAAAACGGATTCAACGAAGATCTTGATATGGATTCATGTTGCAAATGATATTATTGTTCAAACATTTGATGTTTTCAAATTTTCTCGAAAATTTTTCCAAGATGACGCCTGTGACATGAAATAATGGTATAAATTACAACATTTTTGAAAAAAATATGAAGTTTCCGATTATTTCATGATGTCACAGGCGCCATCTTGGAAAATTTTTCGGGAAAATTTGGAATCATCAAATGTTTGAACAATAATATTATTTGCAACATGAATCCATATCAAGATCTTCGTTGAACCCGTTTTATTCTAAACAAGTATGTCAAAATGTTAAAAATGTATTTCTGATTTTTCATCAAATTCAAACCGCCATTTAGAAGTTTTCCAACGGAAATTTCAAAATTCTGACTTCAGAATCGGAAAGAGCGGACAATTTTACTTCAGAAAAGAGATATTGGTTATTATTATTTTCTTTTTTCGACAAATTTTTAGACAAAAAACCAATCGACTATAAAATATCAATATACTAATTATAAATAAATTATCAATAATTATTATTTGATGTTAAATTTAAGTATTTATGTCAATGGTATATATTTTTAATATGGATTTTCATTAATGAATTATCAAATATGAAATTTGAATGTTTATCCAGTTAAAGTATATCGTGTTCAATAGAGTATTTTCTATTAATTCTAATATTTTTACCATATTTTTACCATAATTTCTTCTAAATTTTCTGCCAGGGTATTTATTTGAAATTAACTGTTTATTTAATTATTATCATTTTATAATAATTATTGCATAATCTAAAAATTTTAGTTCAAGTAAGAAAATTAGAAAGCAAAGCTATAGAAATAAGAGTGGAAAAGAGATAGAGGTATAGCAAGAAGAACGCGAGAGTGATGCCGAGAGGTACGGAGGAGCACCGTGAACTCAGCAAATTGACCCTCATATATCGCTAAAAAAATTGCGGACGTTTTCGTTTTTTTGTAAAAAATCAAAAACTTTTTCAGCTCCGAGAAACTGAAAATTTACGGTTTTCTCAGTAGATACGCGTCACCCGGGCATAAAACCAACGCGAATCGTTTGCAATTTAATTACGGATTATGTAAATAATTGCGTTAATACGAAATTCGCGATAATTATTTAGTAATTAATTAATTTCTTTTCTCGCTATCTATAACTGGAATTTCCGCCGGTCCATGTTCCTTGTTCCTGCTGTCTGACTGACTCTGATGCTCAGACGCACTGCACATGCACCCTACGTGCATGCGGGACATTTAAATGCAGCAATGTTTTCTCCGCTTTTTCAAGGCAGAATGAGTTCATTTAAAGACTTTTTGATTAATTAAATTAATGTCAAATGTAATTTTTATTACATAATCACAATAAAATTAAATTACAATAAATATAAAAAGTGTCTATAAATAACGAATATTAATAATAATATCCAGTGTAAACATAACCTCTAAATTTGGATTCTATGGAATAGATGTAAGTATATCATTGTATTAATGTTTTACTAGTTTATAATAATATATTATATATTATACTTTGTACTTTTAGGTTGTAAGATCGAATCTATATATTGAAAAAGGCAATGGTACAAGCAGTTATTTCTATGACAAACATTTTCTTTTCAGTAATTACATTTATTTGACTCCTGATATGACGTTACTGAGTTCTGTCAAGAATCAAATTAGCAAAATTATTTGCAGATTTTGCAATTGCACATTTTGCAATTGCAAATTAGAAAATTGTGTATGTTCTTTGTTTAATTAGATCATATTTTGTTGAGTGCAGGTTTGTTATTATGTTATAAAAACTAATTCAATATCTGTAAAATAAGAATATAACAAAATGTAATAATATATATAGTTTTAGCTTCTGTTGGCCATCTATGAATTGACACGAGTGAAAAGTCATTTTGATGGATATGCAAAACAAGTATTTTAAAAAACCAGAACTTAAAGGATAAGTATATAATGTATAAGTATATAATGTATTGCGTTAATACGAAATTCGCGATAATTATTTAGTAATTTCGCTTTTTCAAGGCAGAATAAGTTCATTTAAAGACTTTTAGATTAATTAAATGGAAATAAATGTATACCATGCAATTAAATTACTATAAAAAGTGTCTATAAATATAGATATATTTGACCAATGCTAAATTGTGCACAATAATTACGTGTAGAATTCTTATGTGTAAGAAACGTACTATGCCCTATAAATAACGAATATTCATAATAATATCCAGTGTAACTATATCATTGTATTCATGTTTTACAAGTTTATAATAATAATATACTATAAGTTGTAATTTTCGATTGTAAGATCAAATCTATACTTATATTGAAAAAGGCAATGGTACAAGCAGTGACAGAACAAATTTTTTGGCTTATTATTTCTATGCAAACATTTTCTTTTTAGTGATTAGATTTGTTATAGGATCCTGATTTGATGTTAAGGAGTGCAGCTGTCAAGAATAAAGAATAGAACAATAAACTTTTTAAATTTCCAATTAAACAGGAAGTTAATTAAGTAAGAACTTCAAAGAACAAACAGAATTTAATAATTGGTACTTTTAAAGGTTAAGTACAAAGAAAACAGTGACTCTGCAGACAACTTCTTTAGAAAACAATGAATTGTTCTAAATAATTAAGCAACAAATTACAGTAACAATATTTTCAATATAAATTACATACAATAATTTAGGTATCAATAATTTCAAGTTGGTTAGTGGTGGCCTTGACTCTGCAGTAATACCCTGCTGAAAACGCCCGATTGAGAATAATTAGAACGAATTCAAATTCAATCGGATTTAATGCATTGTAATCTGTTGAATCCGAGACTAAATTTCAATCCGAAAAAGCTTTATCCGTTTTAATCGCTTTTAATCCAAATTGAATTTTTATCTTATCGAATATCATTTTTCCGTATTAACTTTAATTGGGTTGAATCCGTATAAATGCTACTTTCAACTTAATCGGTTTGAATACGAAAGGTTTGTACAGCATTTTAATCTGATTCAAATCGTTTAAATTATTATATTACGTCAATAAATTGAATCCGTTTTAATGAACTAAATCCGGATTTATGTGTATCGTTTTGAATAATAATTCAATGTTGAATTTCATCAATCCTTTTTAATGCGAGATAATTGGACTTATTCTGAATCCGCTTTAATCTGCATTTGACGGGTTAGGCAAATAAATCCTTTTTAAGTAATAATATTGTAACACAATTGAATCGTTTTCAATTACACTTATATACATCAACAATCAAATCCGTTTTAATGCGGTTAAAAGAGACTTCTTGGTAATCCGTTTTGATCTTCATTTGACGAATTAACAATTCAATTTGTTTTAAGAAGTGATGCTGAAATATGATTAAATTTGTTTTTGATACATTTATATATATGTTAGAAATCAAATACGGTTGAATGCTTTTAAATAGCTTTCTTAATTTTTCAAATTAGCAGATTAATCCGTTTTAAGTAATAATATTAAAATATGGTTGATTTTTTTTACATGATACAAATATGTTAATTATAGAGGTGTTTGGCAATCCTGCTTAAGCTTTATTTGAGTAATTAACATATTAATTCTTCTTAAGCGATAATAATAAAATAATCATTCAATTCTCCAAATCCATTATAATTCAAGTCAAGTGTTCTCATCTTTTGAAAAGATTTTCATTATAGATTCAAGCTCTACCGATTTGACAAAAAATTAATCGTTTAGAAAGGAATATTTTAATACATACCAGTCACAAAATTTAAATAAATAGTATACGTATAAAAACCTTGAATATATTTTTCTCGAAATACACTTTTATAGCTTTAAAATTGGATCCAGAAATCTGTCATGACACGTTTCAAGTTTTTAAATCAAGTTTTTTTTAAATCCTTATACTTAAAAAAATCGCTTGATTTTTTGGCATTCTAAAAATATATGGTAAGTAAAATGATTGAAAATTACACCTTCAAATTTTTATTAACATTTTTAATTTTTATTATTATAAATATAACAAAATTTTTACAGAGTTCACATAAGTACATTTTACAATAGGTTTGAAAAGATTAGCAAGATTGACTAAATATTTACATGAATATATTTATGATATTCATTGAGTCTCTAAACCATTTGGTAATTTACATAAATACCTAGCATTGTGAACATTTACTAGGACTATTTTAGAACTTACATCCGTAATTGGAACTATTATACAATTGTCAAAATCTTCAGATTGAATTTTTTTCATGTGTGTTACTTGAAAAGGATTGCTTGGGAATGTACTTATTTTTGAAAGTTTTAAATAACATTTCTTTCGTATACTTATAATCTCTACTATTTGGCCAAAATCACCACATTTCAACTGTACCATTGTATCATTAGTACGTTTTACTCTTGTATATTTCATACTGTGAAATACCTTTTCTTTAAATATTCATTTTTTGTAGACTTTGCAAAATTTCGTTTCTATTTCTTTAAATAGGCTTTTCCCTATAATAACTACATCATCTTCTCCATAATCAAAGTATGTAGACAAATTTCTATTTGTAAATAAATTAGTGCAATAATCTTTAATATCTGATAACGAATAATGAACGTTTTCGGTTTTAAAAAGCCATTTTTGTAAATGTTTTCGCGTTATTTGTAAAGACATTCCATTTGGACCATTCATTAATTATTTTAATTGATAAATATTACTTTCAAAAGGAAATGTTGAACTTGACCATAGAGGACCAGTTTTTCTTACAGAATCAACAATGTGCAATACCGTGTGAACGTTAAAAGTCACGTTTTCTTTACCGTAATACAGTTCGTATAAACCAACAAATTCTAATGAATCATGTTCACATTGCAGTAAATCAATTTCGCTAATTTCAGTTTTTAATAAAGTATGTAAACTTTTTACAAATAATGCATAATGCTCTAAAGCTGTATCATCGAGTATACCTTCTAAACACGACAAACTGTAAGCTAATACCCACGATTTAATTTCAGAAGCTTTCCATTTAGCTCGATCTTTCAATGATCGTGGAAGCCTATGAATATCTTGCGTTGGTTTGATAGACATTAAACGGTTATCGATCCTCTTGATGTCAGCTTTATGTAACTTAAAAATCGACTTTGATTTTGAAGATGTCCACTGTTTGTAAATCTGTTGGTCTACACCAGCGAGAGAACCATGCAAATAGTCGTAATTAAATGACCAGATCATATCTATGTGCGGGATATTTGATAAACAAATATCACCTTTTACTCCCCTTTCTGTGCGTCTGTCAGTACAATTTTTCACGTATTTCAAATGACTAACATGACTTATTATCAGTGCATCAATTTCTTGTAACGGATATCTAACTCCGAATACAACATGAATATAGATGCCATGGTGATAGCACCAGCTACAACCAAAGTACGCATTAAATTGTAATCTGTTCTCTATAATTGGTCGACAAACAGAATCCACACTAAATGCCAGGGGACAAAAACGAACAATAATCTTTTTGCCGTCTTTACTGACCTCAATTCCTTCTCTGTACAGATGATCTACTTGTTCATTGAATTTTAAAAAATATAAATTAGCTAGATCACTATTCGGTTCTTCAGTGCAAGGTAACATGCCAGCAAGAAGAGGGTATTTGAATCTGATTTTAGGAGGCAAAAAATTGGGTATTATTTGAAGAGGCCAGAATCCACGTTTGCCACTTTTAGTAATGGTGCTCCATCAGTACTAACATTGTAAGTAAAATAAAATGTACTTCCACTGTTGATGTTTTTGTATAATTCACTGTCATAAATATCTTTCATTGTTCTGGAATTACTGTCTTCAATATTAATGAATTCAAATCCATCCATAAAATTAAAAATTTCATTTTTTATTTTTGGGCAGTTGAATAGCAATTTTAATTGATATGTTAAATCTATAGCCATGAAATAATGTTTTGATAATAATGCTAAATCAGTATCTTTAAGACATTGTGAACAAGTTTTTTTAGATTTTGCAAAGTTATTTTTTGTGTTAGAATATAAAATTTCCTGTTTGCAATTTTCACAGTAATAGTGATATACAACTTTATCATCAAACGCTTGTTGAAACCTTTATTTAGAAATATTTACATTCTTGAATTTAGGCCCTGCAAGTAGTTTTATAATCTCAATTAGTTCCGATCTTCCGATATCTGATACTTTAAATCGAATAGAAAATGCCATAACTAATGTCATAATATCTGCAACTGTTAATTGAGATGTTTCAAACATTATAGTATCATCGAAATTTGTATCAATGTTATCATTATTTGCGTTCTCATCACTAGAATTACTGTCGCTTTCATAATAATCATCTAAGTCTGAACCAATTGAGTTGCTGCTGCTAATATTAAATAAAAAAATATTTTATATATTAATTTTGTATTTAATGAGCACGTAGCAGAGAGTGGCACACAATAGGTTTAGGATAAATGTATGTATTACTGCAGGGTTTTCATGTAGGCAAAATTTAAAGTATTATAAATCGGCGTAAATATATATGACGAATGTTCATTTTTCGTTTCTTAAATGAAAGACATCCGTTAAATATTTAATGAAGAGCACTTCAGAAAGTCAAAAACATCAAATTTAATTGAAAAATAAGTGTTTAAAATAAAGATACTGCGCCCAGACGGAAATATTCTTGTATGAATAACTGTATATACTAGCTATGAAAGAAAATAATAGATAGAAACTATTTAAAACTATTTATAATAGTTTATAAAGGTCGGAATTGAGAATTTTATAATAGTTATTATGGAATACGAACTGCAATTATTAGTCAATAAAAATTTTTAACAGTTATAAATTTTTTTGAATTTTTTCGATGCGTGAAGTATAGGCACATAAAATAAATTTATATCTGTTATTATCATTTTTTGAATATTTGGAATTTGGGCACATGAAAAATTTTATTTATAGCTCAGAATTTGAAAGAAGATATTAAAATTATAAATAGTTATAAGAAGTAAATTATAATTCAAAACACTTATAAATAGTTATAAATTTTTTTTGCACGATGTAATATTTCCGTGTTTTCAATAAAAAGGAAAAGTTAAAAAAAAATTTATAACTGTTTATAATTATTTATAACAGTTTATAGATATTATACATAGTCTCAATTCCGACCTTTATAAATTTTTATAAACAGTTATAAATACTTTCTATTTTTTATGTGCTAAACCGATTTCCGTCTGGGCGGAAATACCAATTACTGCGTGTGTATTACTGCGGATATACCGCATGTATCTAATTAGTCTAAGAACTTCAGCCTCAAAATTTTGATATTTAAGGAGGGTTTTTCGCTAGATATAGGGCATAGAACAAATAATTATATGAGAGTTTATAAAGGTCCCATAATAAAACTAATTAAATGTTCTTAATAATACTCCATAACTACATGGAAAAAGAAATTTTCCAAAAAAATCGTGACGTCACAAGTGTAAATATTATTAATTTAAAAAATATTTATAGTTACACCCTAGTTTTATTTTTATTTTTTAACCTATTTTAATATTTCGGGGCTTATTTTTTTCCTTAAACATTACTCTACAAAGTTAACGAAGAAAATTATAAAATAATATATCTATAATACGAGAAAACTAATTATTTATAAGTAAACGCGTTAAATTTTCTAAACAATTTGCTTTCTCTAATTAGAGATATATTATTTTATAAATTTTAAGGAAATAAATAAGCACCAAAACATAAAAATTAGTTAAGTAATAAAATAAATACTTGGGGTTTAAATATAAATATTTTTTAATTGACAATATTAATTACATTCGTGATCGTTACGTTGTTCTTGGAACAAGCTTTTTTCATGTAGTTATGAACTACGAGGGTAGTTCAATAAGTTTTTAGAATGACCAACAGATGACGCGCGAATCGCTCCAAATCATCTGTTTTCAGTCAGCACCACTCCCGACTAGATAATATATGGTGCAGTCACAGTCCACATCTTCTGAGTTTACGTGTTTTTATAACCAATTGAAAAAAAAAATAATTGCTTGTTAAGATAAATGGAAAAAAACGAGTTCAGAGCGGTAATTAAACATTTTCATTTAAAGGGTTTAACTCCATACGAGATAAAAAATGAATTGGACTCAGTTCATGGCACATCTGCCCCTGCCTTCGCAACGGTTTATAACTGGGTAAATGAATTTAAGCGTGGTCGTACATCAATAAGTGACGAACCACGTTCAGGAAGACCCGTAGAAGCAACTACTCCCGAAATCATCAATAAAATCCACGATATGGTGTTGAAGGATAGAAGATTAAAAGTGCGTGAGTTAGCTGAGGCCACAAGGATATCTATAGGTGCAGTTGTTTCAATTCTACATGAAAAATTAGGCATGAAAAAGCTATCGGCAAGATGGGTGCCGCGTTTGCTCTCAGCTGAGAATAAACGCAATAGAGTGGTCGCCTCTGAGGCTCTTTTGGCGCGCATAAGTCGAAATCCTGAGGAATTTTTTCGTCGATTTGTGACTGTGGATGAAACATGGATACACCACTACACTCCTGAGACAAAGGAACAATCCAAACAGTGGATTTCCACAGGCGAACCAGTTCCAAAGAAGGCAAAGACCGTAAAGTCAGCTGGTAAGGTTATGGCTACAGTTTTTTGGGATGCACGTGGAATTATACTTATTGACTACTTGGAAAAGGGTAAAACAATTACTGGTGAGTATTATGCATCATTATTAGAGCAGCTGAAAGAAGAAATTAAAAAAAACGACCACATTTGGCGAGAAAAAAAATTCTCTTTCATCACGACAACGCCCGAGTTCACACATGCTTCGTTTCAATGGCTAAAATTGAAGAACTAAAATTCGAATTGGTCGAACACCCACCGTATTCACCAGATTTAGCCCCCAGTGACTTTTTCTTATTTCCAAACTTGAAAAAATGGCTCGGTGGACAGAGATTTACGGACAACGAAGACGTCATTGCCTCTGTAAGTGCTTATTTTGAGGAACTTCCGAAAACGCACTTTTCTGAAGTATTAAAAAAACTTAAAAAGCGATTGACCAAGTATATAGAGCTCCAAGGAGATTATGTTGAAAAATAAAAAAAAAATTACACAAAAAAAATTGTTTTTATACTTTATTCTAAAGACTTATTGAACTACCCTCGTATTATTACATTTATTTTAATGTATTTATTAGTACATTTGATTATTTTTATCATAAGACCACTATAAACTCTCATATAATTTTTTGTTTTATACCTTATATGTAGCGAGAGACCCTCCTTAAAATGCATGGTGCGTAACTATATATGAAGCATATATTAATAATGTATTTTCACGAATAATTTATAATATTTTCTTAGAATTTGTTGAAAAAACTAATAAATATTATACAGAACAAGTATACATATTATGTAAAATAAGAAGAACAGCAAGTACAATAATCCTATTTCAAACATATAGTGATGTAATCCCATTCAACACTTTACATTTATGGGGAAGTTATAAATTATTCATATGTTTTATGCTAAAATATAATATAATATGCAGAATAAAGTATAATTACCCATATTATTAGGTAATTTTAAATAAACTTAACTTAATTTAATTACGATTACAGCACAATTACCCTCTTAAGGGGATGGCTCAGTCAAAAGTTTACTGGTTTTACTTAAAAAATAAAATATGTACACAATTGATATTGAAAATAAAATTTGTACCTAATTGATTGGCTATCATCTTCACGGTTTCTCTTTTCATCGTTATGTTTATTGCTATCTACTCCATGATCACAATCATCATTTATGCATTCATTTATGTGTTCATCTAAAAAATACAATATCTAATTACAATACTTGCTTAGTAACAAAAATAAATTTGACCCAGTAATTTGATTGATAAAAATACAAAGAAAGAGCATATTTAAAACTAGTTGTAATCTCATTAAATGACTGGGAAAGCAAGGGAGACCGGTGTAGAACGAACCTTACAGTAAAGTGAGTTTTCTATATATTTCGACATAAATAATAAAACAATTGTATTAATCTCACTTATCAATTAAAAGTATCCAGTACACAAAACTATGATGTTATTTAATAAAAATATTTAACAATAGAATATTGTGTACCAAGGACGAAAAGTGGGTCTTTTTCACTGAGTGTGAACTTTACAATACGAGTCGTAGACAAAAGAGCACGAGCCAAAGGCAATTACGTATTGCGAGCCGGACTCCGAAGACGAGTAATGCAAACGTACGAGGTAAAAACTGACCACTCGCCCGTGGTAGACACGACATTTTTTGTAACACATGTCTTGATTACGCTTTTTTTCTTATTGTGCCCATATAGTGAAACTAAAGGGTGCCGTTTTTTATATGGCGCAAACACAGGCCTGTTAGATTAGAAAATTATAAACATTTGTATGACCAATTTTACACAAATCAGGCTACTAGAGTGTTTAGCCCCTCCCCCCTCCCCTTCCTCCAAACATGATGGTACCCCATATTTAGGGGGGCCTAAACACTTTTTGGCTAAAGTTTTGTCTTGTTAGCTAAACAGCTTTAAGGAAGAAAAAAAGCCAGAAGGTTTGGCATATGCGGTTAAAAAATGCCTTATTTTGCCAACTAATCAAGAATAAGCACACAACAAATTTTTTTTTTCACGCTTATTTTGCCGGCCGAAAAATGGTCACTTTAGGCCTACTAAATCGTGCGCGACCAAAAGAAATTTTGAGCAACTCCAAACGATAATTTTGCAAGATTAGGTTTTTGAATAAGTAACTTTTATGTTTTATTATTTCCTAAGATTTTTTTTATTCTAAATATACTTAACTATTAATAGCTGTTAAATTATCATTCGAGACAAACTATAACTAGTGTAAAGTAAAAAATCTCATCTGTGAGTATGCGTATGATGAATATATCTTGTAAAGCTTGAAATATATACTTTGATTAACGGATTAACTTTTGGGACATCAACGAAATGTAGAGTCCATTCTACGAATTCGCTGCTACCCATTCAGGAAGAAAATAAAAACGGATTAACTTTCATTCAAAAAGCTCCCTTTATTACAAAATTTGAATGAAGTGATCGAGCTTTTAGCATTCTTTGTTTGTAGGTGAATTTTTTTTATTTTAAAAAATTGTTTTTGAATTACTACTGTAGTGAGCACATAAAGTGTAAAAAAAGTACAAAAAGTGAGCTTTTTGAACGAAAGTTAAAGTGAAAAGGAACTATAACTATATATATATATATATATATGCTTTTTTCATATATCTCATCCTCATGTTATATTTTTTATAATTTACTTACTTATGTCTCCATCGTTAACGGTATCCTGTTCATCATTTTGAAAACTAGCGCAGCTCTGATTTTCTAAGATTTCATCGCATTCATTTCGATTACTCAGATTTTTAATATCTTTTGCTGCATTTGAAGACGAAGTATGAATATCTGAAAATATAACCATTCATTATTAATTCGATGTTATTAAAATTTAAATATACAATTTTATTTCTACCCGACTGTTAGAAAATTAACTATTTTTATTGCTCAACGTGTTAATCAAATGGAGGTCTTTTGGATTTATAAATATATTCATTTTTTTGTACATAATTATTAAATAATGCTAGTGTTTTGAATTTTTTTTAATTTTATAAATATAAAAACATAGTTAATTTAACTTACTTGAGACTAAATTTTGTTGGCTCATTCCAAAACTATCCCATTTCAATCTAGTACGTTCACATAAATTATTTCTGTAATCCGTTTCGTAATTTTTTAACAATCCTGTATTATACCGTCTGATTTTTTTTGGTGGATTTTCACGATTGTCACTATCAGATTCAGACGATGAGTCATTCATTACTGCTATTACTATAATATAGCTTGAATAATCGTAATACTAATAATTAGTGTTGCGATTAACAGTTAATGTTTATTCACTGTATAAATCACTTTATAAATTATATATCTTCACGGATATATTATTCACAGAAATATGCATAAAAAACACGGGTTGTTTTAGGTTACTTATGATGATATAAGAGAAACAACTTTGTGCACACAAAGTATATATTATGTACATTAGTAGTATACAATAATAACACTACACCTGCAGTGATGTTAAAATCAAGAGGGCGCGTTCATGCTTTTTTTTCTCCTACATGCGTAGGTATGCCAGTCAGTCAGTTTGCGCGTTTATACTTATAATATTATTATACTGCACTACACCAGTGAAGAAACGGAAATGCGCCTAAACATGCATTTCCCCAAAAAAGTTTATCTCGAGGGTAATATATACATATATATGTATGTGGATATACCGTCTAAAGATGATCTCGCCATTTTGAAAAAAAAATTGGCAGCACGTTTTATCTGGATATTAACGGCGTGTCGCACTTCGTAAAGAATATATTAAACGAGTTCATTATATTTATTTTTTCAACAGTCTATCGGTGATGTAGCTTATATTATATAATAGCTGATAATCGCGCGTGCAACGTACGTAAGATTCCAAAATAATTAGAAAATTATTAAGTAGTGCACAGGGATTAAAGTGATTAGTAATAACTCGGTTAGAATATTGGACAGTGATTGATTAGTTATATTTTCAAAACAGTCCAGCTTTGTATATATCTGCAGTGCATTATTGTTTTTCTTTTATAACCTAACAAAGAAAATGGATAAGAATAATGACGTAGCCTATGTAAAATTTTTAACTGGTCCAATGCGTGACAAAAAAATTATTATTGGGAACAAAAGAATAAAGCATTTCAATAAATCCACTCATCAAACAAACAAGAAATACAAGGTGGAATATAGTAAACATTTATGTGATGTCAGTGTTTTATTACTATCAGGTATGTATATATAACGTACTGTTTATTGGAATTAACAAACTACTGATATTATGTGTTTCGTAATTATTCATTGTAATACATTATTCTTTTCACCTTTATGATGTTATTTTTAATCCAAGCTGAAAATTCAGCCATTAGCAAGTTCAATGTGGTTGATATACAAGCCAATTTTTTTAATTCTTTACAATATTAATTCAAATTTCAAACTTTTAATAATAACTCGGTATTTCTACCTCTCTCCACGATTATAAAGAATACAATAATTGGTTGCATAAACAGTTTCATTAATTTTTTCAATTACAGTGTCTCCAAATACAAACAAATTTGTGTTAATTTGTGACAATAGAAAAAAAATACAATTTTTCTTCTTTTTCTAAAAATTAGAAAATATGGTGGAATTATCCACTTTCAATTGCACACTTAATTACAAAATTATGCTGGTATATATAATTAAATATATTTTTCAGATTCAAAGAAAAATATGAATAATCTGATAACTTCTAAGAACCGGATATCAAGTGTGCCTAACCGGCTTCTCATGTCAGTCTCTGACTTAAGTACCGAAGAAGAAGCACCTACAAAATCTCGTCTGCAATCAAAAGATTCTAAGAAAGTTATTCCAACGGTATGATTAATAATAATAATTTGAAATAAAGACACCTTTAGTTAGTTCTTTTGTCGACGATATTCAAAAGAACAGCTTTTGTGAAATATTTTTGAGTACAATTACACATTCAAATTTAAATCAATGTAAAGTATACGTATTATGAGATAAAGTCATACATTTTATATTATAGTGTGTCTATAAAGTTTTCATTTAGTAGCTGATTTCACTTTAACCCAGAATGTTTTTTTGCATTTTTAGATGTTTCTGTCGTATTCCATTACTAATATATTTTTTAAACACTCTCTACATTAATATTTTCTTAAGGACGTTCACCTTAGTTATGTAACTGAATTTCTTTAAAATCTCTTGAAACTTTTATCATATGTAAATTTGGATGTGTTTTATACATCGTTGAAATTTCGACCCCTTTGCGGTATCTAATATCAAGAAATTTAGCTTCAAAGTTTCAGCTTTTAACATGGGAGTACTATTATCTTGAGCTCTCACAAAATGGACATTTTTATTTATTGTAAATTAGGTTTTCTTTACATCGTTTTGAAAAACTAGTAATAATGTTTAATAAGCATAAAAGTAATACACAAAAAGCTGAGCATACCACGCGGTACTTTTTCTAAAGATATATCTTATCTAAAGTTGTGCTCCAATGATATTAGTATATCTATATCGTGGTACAACATATGCAAAAGTTAATGCCGTACTTCAGGTTTTGGTGCTTTTTCATAAATTTCATATTCTTTACTTATATATTAATACTTTACATTATAAACTGAAGGGTTTTCATTATAAATATTGCCATTTAATAATGGCATTCAATAATTTCTAACCTTACTGTCAACTGGTGAACACCCTTTAGCAAATGAAGTCTAGAATATTTTTTCATTATTTTGCGCACTTTTTAGTACACATATGTAATGCAAAAGTAAACACTTGTACAATTATATTATTTTTAATTTATATTAGGAAGATCAAAGCTAAGTCATAAACTGTTACTGAAACCAAATGTATTAATTAGATAATAAATAATAAGAGCAGAAACTTTTTAGCACATGTAATTATTATGATATAAATTTGATAATATTGGAGCAGGTTATATAAATAATCCCGACGGGGAAATTGAACGCGTTTTCGGAGCAACTCGCAAAACGAGCTAAAGGACGGCATCTGCAACGTTCAATCGTGGGCCAGCAACTGAACGGGAAAGCGTCGCGCAGGGAGAAGCGAAAATCGCGTTCGCACCGCCAGCTTGCATCGACAAACTGTAGTGGGAATAACCCTATCGGTACATTTAGATACGTAGGAAACTGTATTTACAACACTCCCGCTTTTCCGAGTAACTCATAAACAATAAAAGAAGATTAATGACCTCTTCATAAATAATTTACAAAAAAATGAAATATCATTTACCCAACACTCTCATACCCATCCAATCACACATACGCTGAAACCTGTCTCTCGGTAGAGCTTTCGTGAAAACGTCGGCCTTCTGGTTTTCTCCGGAAATGTGCACGACATTGATTTCGTGTTCTTCGTATTTTTCTCTTATGAAGTGATACTGGATATCAATATGCTTTGTACGTTTATGAAACTCTGGATTTTTCACCAGACGTACAGCACTTAAATTATCAATATGTAAAGTCACAGCATCATCATATTGATATCCAGCATCATTCAAAAGCCTCTTTAGCCAAATTGCTGCTCGCGTCGCGAGACTAGCGGACACATATTCCGCCTCGGTGGTGCTAAGTGTCACCATGCGTTGCCGTTGTGAACACCAAGACACTGGCCCCCCTGCTAACTCAAACATGTATCCTGACGTGGATCGACGCGTATTTATATCGCCAGCGTAATCGGAGTCACAAAAACCGTTTAACTTGACCGCGCTCCCGCTCTCACAATAAACTATGCCGAGATCACTTGTGCCCTTAACATACCTTAAAATTCTCTTAGCTGCTTCCCAATGACTTCGATTATAATTATTTAAAAACCTACTAAGTAAATTCACTGAGAAGGCTGAGTCTGGGCGAGTGACACTCGACAAAAACATAAGAGAACCTATGATTTCGCGAAACGGTAGCTTATCACACGTTCGGTCGACTTCCTCACACACTCTCAAATCTGTACCAGAATTTGTACCAGAAGTGCAAACAGGGTGCGCATCAATCATATTAAAACGTCTTAAAATTTTCTGAGTATAGTCAGATTGATGAATAAAAATCTCTCTCTTTTTGCGATTCCTCTCTATTTGCATTCCTACAAAAACGTCTACCTCATTCACAGTAATCTCAAATTCTTGTTGTAGTGATTTTACAATTATTTCCAATGCTTCGGACGATTTAGACATTATGATACCGTCATCTACAAATAACATTAACTGAACTAAATAATTATTTACATAACCGCAGAACATTGATTTTTCAGAATTACAGATTTTAAAACCGTAGCGCGACAGAAACTTCGAAAATGTCCGGTTCGAGCATCTCGATGCCTGTTTTAGGCCATATAATGCTTTATTAAGACGACATGACAATTTGTCACCACTCTCACTCACAATCACACCTTCCGGAATGTTCATGTATATTTTTTCTTGTAATTCGCCATACAAAAATGCTGTCTTCACATCGAACTGGATCATTTCGTAGTCTTCACTGGCAGCCAAAGCTAGCTTTACGCGTAGAGAATCATACCTGACCACAGGTGAAAAAGTTTCTTCGTAGTCGATGCCATATGTTTGTTTAAAACCTCTTGCACATAACTTGGCTTTGTAGCGCTTTGAGTGGCCTGACTTCGTCGTCTGCACTTTAAAGACCCACTTGGAATCAATTTGCTTTCGACCTTCAGGTTTACTGACTATCGTCCAAGTGTGATTTTTTTCATGCGAGAGGAGTTCCTCGTTTATCGCTTGTATCCACTCCGGAGCATCTGGTCCTTGGATGGCTTCGGAGTATGATTCTGGCTCATTCCACTCAGATATACATAATTCATACCTTGCAGGAGGTTTCAAAGATCTGCGATCCCTGAGGTTGTGTAATGTCATCGGTACCGGAGCAGGCCTAACCTCTATCTCTTCTGGCTGCTCAATATCCCCCTCGATGGCATCTTCAAAATCTGCGGCATCATGTTCGTCTGCTTGCACTTGCACAGCTTGCTCGGGCTCTGGCTGCTGGACTTCTTGGTTGACAGGCTCACTATTTAGAGGCACTGCAATAGTCATTTGCGTATTTTCTTCTGTTATGTCTCTCGTATCCTCCATGAATATTACATGTTTTGACTGAATTATCTTGTTCGTAGCTGGATCGAGCAATCTGTAATTATTTGAGTCATTCTGGTATCCAACTAATATTACCTTTTTGGACTTCCGATCAAATTTTTTTCTGAATATCTTGGGAATGTTCATGTAACCCTCAGATCCAAAAACTTTCACATGAGCGATGCTTGGTTTGATTCCATTCCAATGTTCATATGGAGTGATCTCACCTGATCTGGCAGAAGGAGTTCGGTTAAGCAGGTATACAGCTGCATTGACAGCTTCGGCCCAGAGGAACAATGGTAGATTCTTCTCGTGCAGCATGGTCCTGGCAGATTCAACAACTGTGAGGTTCTCCCGCTCACAGGCACCATTCTGCTCTGGGGTGTGTGGTGCAGTACTCCGAATTATTATTCCCCGAGCTGCCAGGTACTGATGCATTTGGGCATTGCAGAACTCCCTGCCATTATCGCAGTGTAGAACCTCATGCATCGGTTGAACTTGTTGAAGATGAGCCTTTCGAATTCCCTGAACCTGTCATACACATCGGATTTACATTTCAAAAAATACACAAGCCTGTATCCTGACACTCTGTCCTTGAATAACAGGAAATACTTGGCACCAGACAGTGACTCCTGCATATATCCACAGACATCACTGTAAAAGAACTCACCCGTCTCCCATGTGGTATTTTCCTGAGTGGTCTTGTTAAATGAAAGTCGGTGAGATTTACCGTATTGGCATGGTTCGCAGAAAAAATCAGCAGTACTATTGATGCTCATGCCTTGGACCATATCCTTGTGTGACATCTCGTTGATGGTCCTCTTGTTTACGTGCCCCATCCTTTCATGCCAGCGTTGTAAATTTGCTGTTGTCATGTTTGCTTGATGGTTCACAACTGTCTTGAAAAGCATTCGATATATGCCATTATTTTGCTTGAGTCCTTCTGCAACCAGGCCATCTCCATGGAAAATTTGTACAGAATTTCCACTAAAATTCGCAATTAAATCACGCGACGTGCATACGCCAATTGAAAATAAATTTTTGCGTAGCCGAGGCACGTAGAGGACGTTTTCGATGCGTCCATCGATCCACACTACGTTCACCAGCTTCCGAATCAGAATTGTGCCCTTGCCTTTCACCTCACATAAGCCGTCGTCGCCGAGCAGAATGTTTTCATTCGCAATAGGGGTTATGTTTGCAAACCAGTCTCGACAGAAGGTAAAATGACGTGAAGCGCCACTGTCGCTCATCCAGACATCGGCAGTGTCTTTCCGCATTAACTCGGCTGCGTCTCCACAGATGGCGTCACCTTGACCATCTGAGGTGGTACTAGTGACTATGAACGCGCCGGTATATTTAAAATTTTCGGAGCTAGATTTGCTCTCACATTGAGCTTGTTTTTGTTTACCACCTCGCTTGCGGCAGTTCTTAGCGAAATGACCTGACCTTTTGCACAAATAGCAAATTATCTCGCTCATGGGCTTTGTTGTGTTTGCCTGTCCCGGCTTGGTAACGGTTTTCTGTTCGAACTTTCTCCTACGATCGAAACTCACAGCAGCAAAAGCGTTTGACTCCTCGTCCTTTCTCTGCATTCTTTGTTCTTCTTTCAAGAGTCTTTCTTGCAAGAGGTGCAAAGTTTGTAGCTTCGAGTCAACGCTTTCCCAAGCGGTAACGACATCAAATCTACTGGGGAGGCTATTCAAAATTTTAGCCATTATAGATAAGTCGTATTTTGTCTCACCCACAGTTTTTACCAAACAATGAAAAAGTTATTACACTGTCTTACTGATTAGAATTTCAAAAGTATGAAGCGTATAAATTAGCTCTGTCTTCCCCTATTAGCATTATGCATTAAGTTATGAACAGCATATACAAATTTCATAATATATTGAAAATATTTTGTATATAAATGTATAAATATCAATGGTTATTACGTACTATATGTAATTGTAGAATCCACAATTGGAAACAATACTGGCAGCTAAACTGGCAAAAAAGGCAAAGAATTTAGCTGATGCTATAGCCTCCTCGGAAAGCAATAATAAATCTATGGTTTGTATACTTGCTATAATAATTATAGTACATATAATGTAGAATGGTATTTTAAAAATATCAATAATGATCTGCATAGATAAGAGTGGGGTTGTGAAAGTCATTTAAAGAAAACTTATTGCTATAAAATAATCATTCTCATTTTATTGTTTCCCGTAAAAAATAATATTACATAAGTATAAATACAAAAACATATATGATTTAAAGTATAAATAATTTGCTTACATAATAAGACTAACCTCTTAATAGTCTAGTAACTTTCTTGATGTAAAGCTTTCATATTTAGAATTATTTCAATAAAAATATATTTTTTACTTAATTGTTTATCCCTTGCATGCTGTATTTTCTGAAAATAAATAAGTATAAAACAAAGTAATATATTCTTTTCAATATTTAGATTACTTATGAAGCAAAAATACTCATCTGGTTAAAAAAATTGTTTTTTATAATTCACTTTTATAATAATTATTCTGCACTATATCAAGTTAAAATGTTATGTTTATAAAAGTAAACACTCAAACTGACTGTCAGAGACTGATCAGCGGATTGTCAGTACTTCAGTATAGTGTTGGACACGACACAGCGCGGCGACCGATTAAAAAGCGCTCGAAATTTAAAAAATGCTGATATTAAAAAATGATAATTAAAGCCTATATATTTTTATATACCTTAATTGGTAACTAAAACTTTATTTTTAAATACTAGATACCTTGTAAATTAATAATACATCATAAAAAGAAAAATAATGTTTTCGCAATCTTTAAGTAATATGTTATAATTTATGCCCCTTAAATCTATATTTCTGATGGTTGCAATATAATGTTATTTCAGATTTACTATAATTTGTAAACATTGCATCTATTAACATTTTATTATCTATAATAAAATGTTTTTTCGATTCTTTGTAACCTATGCACTTGATATTTCATGAATGACTACAATGACCCCACTCTCTCGTATTTAATTCTTTAACATAGAAGTTTTATATCTTTATAGCACTGTGTGGCCTAAATCCGCACTTAAGTCCTTCGTGACGTAAGTAGGCCATTATTGCACCGTCCTTATCGCCCTCGCTACGATCGGGCGCTAATACACACCGTGCTGTAAAGGACTACTTAGGTCACACGTATCGTAATGTACTATTTTAAGTGAGCTACTCAGTTTTAAAATCTTAATATATATTTAATTTGGGGGTTAACAGAGAACGCTCATCAATTCCTGAACTCATATCTCTAGTAAATGTATTGTTTTAAATATATTGCAATCAATCGAAAACTATTTTTAAAATTTCCACGATAGGGGATTTTCGTGAAAAAATCCATTAGGTCCGTCGGATAAAATATCGAAAAAGGGGCCTGCGGCGGCTCAGTCGGTAGAGTGTCGGATTCCCACGCCGGTGACCCGGGTTCGAATCCTAGTCTCTGCCGATTGATAGAAGCACCTCTGTAAAAATTATATGTGCTTTGTTTACAAACACACCGCAGACCCCCATCGTCGATTAGCACCACATAGAAGCACAAACATGGCGACGTTAAAAAAAAAAAAAAAAATATCGAAAAATAATTGATACGTATTTTTTCTTTTTTCAATTAAATGATTATTACCAAAGATACAGCAGGTTGAAATATCGCGTGACGTCACAAAATGCCCATATAGTATATCTATATAATGGGAGTTTGAGACGTCACGCGACATTTCAACCTGCTGTACCTTTATTAATTATCATTTATCAACCTAATGGATTTTTTCATGCAAGTTCCCTATTGTAAACAACCTTTATAGGTTACAAAGTTTTCCTCTTCTTGGTTTTCAACTTATAGACCCGTGAGCATTGTCCTCAGAAGACAATAATGAGCTAACAGAAATGAGCTAATTTTGTATTAAATAAATGCTTTTTAACGGCTATTTGAAGGTTATATAACTATGGTATGTATTATATTACAGTATTATTACACTATAGATAACTTTATCATCAATTAATATAACTCTGTGGCTTCGAGACATGACAACTTAAGTCTATTTTTCGTGTTTTCGAGAAATTCGTATGTATTCTTATGTATTCACTGTTGCAAAATACGACAGTGCCTAATACAAAGCTTGAAAGTCTGCGCATCTAGTTGGCCATAAAATACAAACATAATCATACATTTGAATATAACAATTTCTTTTTCGGTTCTTTGCAAGATAGCACAATGCAATTAAGTTGTTATGCCTCGAACGCTTGCCATATGAATTCAAGTGATTATGCTATCTCTATATTATTAAAAAGTTGCGCCACCGCCGTCGCCGATTCTGAAATTAGCCCCCCCTCGTTGAGCTCCCCCCCCCCCCCCCCCCCTCATTGAGCCTTATATATATAATAGATTAGGATCACCCTGTATATATCCGAAATACGGTTACTCAGTACATATCCTATTATCAAATTACAGACAACATGTATATGTTCTAATTAGAGGCACTCTGTATATTGCTGGGCACCAAGAGAAAATACTTATCTTACCCGTTACATCTTGTACGTTACAATTAGAAAAGTTATATCTTCTTTGAGGTAATTTCTTACAATTACTTTGAAGTCACACAATTATTATATCATAGTTTAAATTATAACTTTGAATAATTTTTAGTATTGGTGCAACGATTTATGTAAAATCATCATTGCTATGATGGTGAAACTGCGGTTTCAAATTATTTTATAATAGTTTGTTCGTATCTAATAGAGCCTCCTGATGATATAATACGTAACTAAATTTATAAATTCACAAGTCATTTTTGTATAATAAACGGGGATTGGCGCACGAAGCGCGCAGGGGGACGTAGCCTTCCTAATATGTAATAAAATTATGTTATTTTACGGTGTTTACTTAATTAACTATTTAAGAACATAATAACTTTTGATTTTCCATATATAAATGTAAAAAGATATCAGGCTTAAGTCGTTATGTTTAATGTAATTTTGATATTGTGACTTACGTTGTTATGCCACGAACAAGTGGACTTAAGTCTTTATGCCTCGAACAATCCGCAAAAAGTGGACTTAAATTGTTATGCCGTGAACAAAATCAAGAAAATGAACTTAAGTCATTATGCACAAAGCTGGTATCAACAATAGATTATGTTTTATTACTTTCTGCAAGTATTTCGTGAAAGAGGGTCAATTAAACGTACGAATTCCATGAAAAACTCAATTTTCGAAAAAATGGAGTTGAGTTGTTATGCCTTGGAGCCACAGAACTATAATTATATTATATATTTATTTTTTTCTTTTATTTTTGGAACCTAAATATGGTGGCTAAAATCAAATTTTCCTAAAAACTTACTTAAAGTTTTCACGAAATAGATTATCATACATTTTGAATAAAACGTTGTATAAATGGTGAGCATTTGAAAAAAAGCCTTTTGCGGAAATTTACAAAAATTGTAAACGAAACTCTGTATAAATTGTTGTTAAGGATTTAAGACTGGCTTGCTCACTAATTTTTAAAAATAGTAGAACATTATGCAACAAGAAAATAAAGTCGACTTTATTCTCGTGATGCATATAGAACTTTATTTCCGACTTACCTATGCCACTTTATTGATTTGAAGAGTGGGACCCACGGAAAGAGAAAGCAATAGTTCAAAATTGAAAAAGAGAGATGAAAGCCACATGAGAGGAACTTGACTTACAAATGTGAGAATAAAGTAAAAGAGAAAATAATACGTCGCTTTCGTCCCGCTTTTCAGGTCAAAGCAAAGTGGCATTTAAAGTTAAGCCGAGAATGCAAAACCAAAAGACTGCCAGGTGCTGCCAAACAGTATTAATAAAAAGGTATTATGAAAATAAAGCACGAGTTTGAATCGAAAAATCATACTTTAATACTTACTATGTTTATATTATGCAAAACAAATATCTCACGATACTGTGTCAAAATTATATTAAGGTGATGTGAAAGGGTGGCAACACGAAATGCTTATGAACATGGAAAATATTTAACCGCTTGAGGGCCGAACAGAATGATTAAAATAATGCCGTGATTAATCCTGAGTATGTGACGAATTCTCAACACTGATTGCAGTACGCAAAATTTGTGTCTTTTAAAATTTAAATATTTTCTTATATAGCATTTTGTTTTAACAGATATATAATCTTAAAAGTGCATTATATTTTGTTTATATTTAAAGTAGAAATGTAGGCAAATGTGTACTATTAGTTTACTAATAAAGAGAAATATAATGGACAAAGTGAAGTAGTGCAATACGAGGGAACCACACCGCAGCAGTTGGCACATTTACCCTATTATCTGGTTAAATTTTCAAGAGACTCAGTTATGATTAGTATTTCAGAAAATGGTTTGAAAAGTACCGTTTCACCTCCCCTTGACCAAGATAATATACATTTATGATGTTTGTATATTTACCTATAAATCAACGGGCGCGGTAGTGCCACGATGGCACATATACGAAGCCTCAGGTCCGCACCTCGGACCTTTATACTTTGAAATCATATATTATACTTAGATAAATTAAAAATTATTCCATGAGATATTTGTTTTCATGTCTTCATATATAATATGTGTTCGTTAGTGGAATGTATGAATATGGAATTGATAAATCTAATAAAAAATGATGTTAGATAGAATGGTTGAAAAATGAGTTAATCTCTAAATTTATAATATTTACAGTCTGATGATGAATTACTGCTTGAGTCTGATAAGAATAAAAAATTGGAGGTACTGCGTAGTATAAATTGAAATTTGTGAATAAGGGGTTATACCTACTTCGGAGGCACAAAAAAGTAAAACTTTGAAAATTTCTTTTTTCTTTATGCAAAAATATAAATTATTTTGTTTGGAACATTTTTATTATTTAAAATAGTAACATTTAAAGAATATTCAGTAAATAAGTCATTGTGTGTAAATATTTATTTATACATAAGTTACAACTTATGTTAGAGAAAAAGTTTGTAAAAAGGAATTTTAATGAATTTTGCGAGAAAAAAATTAATAATCAAAAATGTATTTTTAAGTAAAAAGAGTTATAATTGTAAAAATAATTTTTTGAAAAAAGAAATTGGACATTATTTTCACTTTTTTAACAAACACACTATGTAGAGTTTTAGAATACTTCGATATAATCTGATGCGCGTACAAAACAAATATACATTTTTATAATAACTATACTTTAAAATGTTTTAAACAAATTTCAGTATAGCCTTACCTTAAAGTTAATATTTTAATTTCAACCAAAAAATGGGTTATTTTCGATTACAAAATGTAAAGTATGCATTTAAATAAAAGTCATTAACTTAGAACTAGCTTTTTTATACAGAAATGAAGGACACCCTATTACAAAAAGATTGGTACAAAACTTTTTGAGCTACCTTAGCTTATTTGACTAAAAACTTTCTTTTGAAAAAGGCAGATTTAAAGATTCAAAAACCAATTACACATTTGTGAAAATGTTTCAAATAAGTGCCTGTAAGTTCACCATGAACTTTAATCAATTGTCTTGAAACTTTGAGAGAAATAGTCGATTTTTTAAATTTATATCTAGGTATAACTCCATAAAGTATTAATATAATTACAAAATATTAATGTTTTTATTATATTTATACTTTGTGTAGCAACATTTTCAGAAAGTAGTGGATGAACTTATCAGTGAACCTGTATTTCCTTGTAATGAAGTAGATTCAGTTGAAAGTGTAGAGCCGCCGAAAATAAAAAGGAGAAAGCTCGAGAAATCACAGAGCATTGATAAACTGAGAGCCGCAAACGCCATTGCACACATAGACGTAAGTCCTACATTTATTTGGAGGAGTACCTCAGTATAGATGCCTATATGTAGCTTTTATAGCTATATATTTGGGATAATTATTATATAAAACTAAATTGATTGATTTAATAATTTAATCTAATAATTTAATAAAAAACATGGGTTGTGTGTGCATACTGGCAGAGGGTATTTAGTCATATTGAGAGAAATATTTGTTTGCTTATTGGGATTAGGAAGTTTCATTCTGAAAATATTTAAATATGTTTGTAATTTAATACAAAAAATTGAATACAACATATATGACACTATACAGTCGATTAAAGTGTCGTTGTTTTCTGGCTAGTAAAGAAAAAATAAATTTTAATAAAATGGCGACTAAAAAGCAGCAAATATTTAAAAATATCAGTTATTTGATCCAAACTGAGATATTTTTTTTAAACGAGAGTTTTTAAAAAGTTAGATAATTTTCCATCAGGGTTGCTTAAAATTTTCTAATAGCTTAATATGATGTTTTTAAAGCTCTTCTGCATCAGCCTAGTGATGTTGCGTTATACTTCTCTTGAGTGAGGTCCTCCAGTAACTTTAAAAAAATCTGTGCATTTTGTCCGATAAGATAAAAATATCGTTTATTTTTATTGTCATAATTAAAGAACACAAACATTTTTTAACACTCTTCATGATTATTTCTCGTTAAGTTATCGAACAAAATGCATATTTTAGCGATATTTTAACAATAACCTAATATTTGAGCAATGGAAATATTAAAAGTACACATTTTAATACTAATAACTGATAAAATATTTAACTTCAGTATACTCTAAAGAAAATATCGTGTTTCTTTTATATAGACTTACAAAATATTGTTGTATTTAAAAGACGTTTAGTCAAGTATTAGAGCTTCAAAGAATAATAAGCAAAATACCTTACTGCCTAGTCCTCTTAACTCGTGTATGAAATAAATTTAGACTATTTAACCAAAGTTAAATAAATCAATTAATATGATTATTATTTTATGAATTTTATTGCAGGAAAAGAATGTTTCTGAAACATCGCTTACAAAAACTACTACTAAAGGCGATGATTCTAAAATTATGACACAAATTAAAAAATTGAAAGATAAAATTAACGAATTAGAAGATAACAATAAGAAATTACTTAAAAGAAAGTCTGAGTTAAAACAAAAAATAGAAGATAAAGATGCAGAATTGGAGAGATTAAGAAATCCAAATATAAAATTGGAGAATGCTTTAGTCGAAAGAATTGAAGAGCAGAATAGTAAGTAACAGTAACGCATTACGACTTATTTATTACCATTGAGACAAAAAATTTTTTAAACGTTAAATTGTTTCTAATATAATTATTGTATATAACTACTATTAACTGATTGCGTATTTGATATTAATTTTCTAGTTCCATTTTGATAAAACTGGTAACTCTGAAAAGTTTGTTAAGAATATAAGCACACATACATCAAAATGGATACACACACATACACACACGCACGCACACACTCATATTCACTGGCTCATAAATAGGCCTACACCATTTACACTCATACACATTCACACGCACACCTGTCTACACAGATATACATTCTAAATGGAATGCACCGACAACAGCGACCATTTTCAACAAAAACCGACAACATAAACGATTGATTACTAGGACAAATGAAAAGAGGGCGAACACTAACCAGATTATTTCAACTTACATTAAAATTAATTTGTGTTTTTTCATCATAGTCCATTGTTGTCTTAACATTCATGAGGTCATTTATTATCTAAACTCAATTTTCAGCCGTTAACGTAGCATTTAAAATCCGATATTCCATTTAGACTAATGAAAAATATTACAGTTTTTCTCAAATTTCTCACAATTAAGAAAAGTAGAGTTATCTTGTTTTGTTCGCTCACTCTTCAAATTAGTTGAGAAATACTTCTTAACCCAGTCTATATTTTACTTGTTAGTTCTAACCACGTTTAGCATTTATAAATGAAAAATAAAAAATTATACACATTCAGACATGCTGGGAAACATTACACATTCAAAGGACAGAGTTGATTATGGAGAAAATTTTGTACCCATTGGAACTCGTCGGGAAAGTGACAACATTGCAAGGGTAATTACAGTTTTTTATTAAACAATTATTAAGGTGTCTCCATACTGTTTCTGCATCTAATAAAAGCTTTAAGTAGACGCCGAAAGGACTTCGAATAAACACGAAGTGTAAAAAATTACGGCAAACTAGAGAAAATTTTTTTTAATTGCGCTGTTTTACTCGACTAGTGAAAGTATAAGAAAGATCCTTTAAATGCACGATTTTCGCGTTTTTTCATACCTGTATAGCGGGCGTAAAACGTGGTCGTTTTCCAACTGTGGGTGAAAAGACTTTTTTTGACCTTGTGTGATTGCAGTACTGAAACCAGACACGGGCAAAAAGAAATCTATTTTTCACCCTTAGTGCACAATATACCGTAACAGCTGACCCAGTTATTAATCATTTTCTTACATAAAATGTAACCTTAAACTTGTTGTTGCAAAAATATTTTGTAGACATCAGAAATAATTATTTACTATTTAGAAATGTGTGTTCAAAGTCCAATAAGTTTAAGTGACATTTGTTTTTACGAAGCCTAAATCAGGAATTTCTATCAATAAGTGGGTCCGTGGCGGTCTGTACTTATTGTAAAAAATATTTTTATAGATACATATAGGACGAGGCGAATGGATAACTGAGAGATCATATAATACGGTCATAAATAAAGCCCAGTGTCCTCGTGCATGCGCTGAGAGCATTCTTACAAGCGTGTTTGATGAGGAAGTTTTAGCTACAAGTACTATAAGTGGTTCAGATAGTAACAAAAAAGGACCAATAAGAAGAAGGTTAATAAACTTGATGAAAAACTAGTTGGTGCATGTGAAGGTAAATAGAATATATTTACAATTATAATTTTTGAATAAAGAAGAATATATGGTTATGCCCTAATTTCTACTCACGTAGTATTTTTTATGCTCTAGATATTACACTTATATAATAATCATATAAAATGTAATATTCAATAGCTCGAGCATTTCCGAGTTGTGTGCTACCCCCAAATAAATTCATATCCGTAATAAGGTGAACAAAATTATGTGAGTAGAAATGGGGACCTGAGGAGAAATTGCGACATTCACCTAACAGTTAATAAATTTCATAACTTATCTTTGTCCGAAATCAAATTTTCAAAGTCTTGGAAATATAAAATAAAAAAACTGAATTTTTCTTGGGTGTTTTTTACGATGATATAAACTTTTAACTAGTCTTCATAATAGCTTATTATTATTTTTTTTATATTTATATGTATCAGTGCTTAAAGAGTATTATAATGAAAAAATATAAACTAATAAAAATACAAATAGTAAGAACGAGAAGAAGAAGAAGAATAATAAAACAAAAAGTAGCTTGTATACTGAATTGGCTTTATTCAAGTTTTACGGAGCAAAAAAAATAGCAGAAATTAAAAGACGCAAAGAACTTCAAAATGGCCCAGCGCCCAAGAAGAAATTTACTGAAAAAAATCAAAACGTTTTTGAGACTGATGAAACTAATGAAAAAACTAGCGAGGAAGATCAAATTAGCAATGCTGATAATGATGAATTAGAGACAAATAGTAACGATGGTGAAAGCCCTGAAGATAAAGATAACGTCAATGAATTATTTGATTGGACGCCTACACATTCAGACGCTACTGAAGAGGCTAGCGATGAAAACGAGGATTAAGATGACAACTATCTCATTTTTTTCTAGTTATTACCAATGAGTGGGTGAATTTTAGTTAGTCGAGTAACTTATACCAAATTTTTAACTACTTTTTAACGCATTTTGATTAAACTTTGGGAGGTGTTTTTAGCACCAAAAATGTGATTTTAGTTATTTTACTCCAAACATTCGTTATTTTAATAAAAAAAAAAAAGATACGGGAGCCCATTACAATCAACTGCGAGTGCCAATCCAAATTCCGAAGGGTTTATGGTCTCTCCGTGAGTATATTTTTAAAATGCTGAAACTTTTCGGTGGGGTCTTGCACACGTTACTACAGTAGCTAAAGGTTAATTTATTTCGTTATATGCGACTGGAGCTTTATTGTAAGACAAAGTACAAATTAATTGTAATATAAATAATAAGAAAACATTGTGATTTGCTTATGTCAAAAATCCCTGGTAGAAATTAATCCAATTTTGAACCAGTAATCGCTATAAATTAATGTCCGATTACTGGCTCGGAATAAGACTGATATCTAGCAGCGAGATATTACTAAAATGACTGAAGTTCATGTAAGAAACTTTATATGTAAAGAGAGTATTATAAAGTATTTAAATAAACTATAACTTTGATTGATAATGGATTTGGTAATAAGATGATTCTTTAACCCGTATCGCGCAGCTTTCCCTGTAGAGAACGCATCCTTATAGGGATTCGCGCAAAATATCTATAATCGTGTAAAATAGTTTCTAAATCATTTTATGGAAACTTTTATGCAGAGAAAATCTACTCTATTGTAGTATATAAGAAAATGTAACTATCTGCCATAAAATTAAAAATAGGGATGCCATATTGGCAAAGTAATACATTTGGGCGTGTGCCCTGTCGATTTACTCATATAAAATCAAAAAATTCTTGAATATTTTATCGATGGATACTTGCATAATATGCATAAATCTTTAATAGAAACCGATTTATAATTAAGATCAATACGTTAGATAAAACAACAATAAATCAAGAGAAGGTACTATTGAAAATTGTCATTTTAGCCATTTTTGTCTTTAATCATTGGATCTATACAATATTAAAGATTATAAATCATCAAAGAAACGTAAAAAAAGTTTCAACAAAAAATATAAAACATTGTAAAAATAGATTTTTTTAGAATGTGTTAAATAAAAATAAATCATACGTTTCGGTTACAATTCTATTTTTTCTTGAAATTTTGTTACATGTTTCTTATGTGATTTTAATAAACTTCTCGAATAGGCCGGGAATAATATTTTGTAGATCCAAGTATAAAAAATAAAAATAGATAATACACCAATTTTCAATAGTGTCACCCCTTAAGAAATATTCAAATATTTTCAACGATTGAAAGAAATAAAAAAAATATATCACGCAAAACCAGATTCTTGACCGCATTAATAAAGACTAAAAATGATTAAATTAATTAAAGTTTAGCATTGAAACCGATAGGAAGAACTCAGACGCATACATTCAAGTAGTATTGAATACAATTAAAATATTTGCAACGATTAAAAACGATTAAAAGTTTCACGTGAATCCGGATTCTTGGTTCGTCTTTTACGCATTGAAAATTATTAAATATATTTTTGGAATTAAATAAGATTAATTCCGATAAAATTGTATTATTTTATGGGGAATCGGTTTGAATCATTCTCAATTAACCTTTTTATTTTTTAATCGATTCCATTGCGTAAATGACGGAACTAGAATCCGGATCTGAGCGGATTCGTATTTAAATACATTTTAATCGGGCGTTTTCATAATAAAGACTAAAAATGATTAAATTAATTAAAGTTTATCTTTGAAACCGATTGGAATTACTAAGACGCATACATTAAAATAGTATTGAATATAATTAAAATATTTGCAACGATTAAAAACGATTAAAAGTTTCACGTGAATCCGGATTCTTGGTTCGTCTTTTACGCATTGAAAATTATTAAATATATTTTAGGAATTAAATAAGATTAAATCCGATATAATTGTATTATTTTATGGGGAATCGGTTTGAATCATTTTCAATTCACCTTTTTATATTTTAATCGTTTCCATTGCGTAAATGACGGAACAAGAATCCGGATCTGAGCGGATTCGTTTTTTTTTAATACTTTTTAATCGGGCGTTTTCATCAAGGCTACTAAACACACAACCAAAAAGTATTTTATTTTAATTAATGAAGTACACATGATCAAAAACTGTAATCGTAAATTATAATTTATTTGACCAGGATATAATTTTGAAGAATTTAAAAAATAAGTGAAACTAATAAAGCAAATAATGTTTCAATTTTTAGATTTTGAATTTTTTAAATAAACAAATAGGCTAAAATTGGCCGTTTTTCTTGTATTTTCAGATTAGTTTGGCTAATTTCATAGTTTTTATCTGTGATTTCTATCAACAATAGTACAATATATGAAAATACAATACATACAATCAATTTATTGTATATCTTATTAGTTTCAGTGTAAAACATTTCCTTTTTAAAAAATTTTCATAAACTTTTAAAAAATACATTATTTTATGTTTAGAGTAATAAATAAATAAAAAAAACTAACGTATATATTATATTTTGACATTTTATACTATTGTTCATAGAAATTATGGATAAAAGCTATAAAATTAGCAAAAATAACCTCAAAAAATGTGAAGAATGTCAAGAAAAAATTCTAAACCATCAAATTTTAAACATTATTTGTTTTATTAGTTTCACGTATTTTTTAAATTCTCCAAAATTGTATCCTGGTCTAATAAATTACAATTTACGATTACAGTTTCTGATCACGTGCACTTCATTAATTAAAATAAAATACTTTTTGGTTGCGTGTGTAGTAGGTCGAACGTTAATTTAATAGCTTACCATATGAACAATTTTTGGGTTATTTTATAATAATTTAAAATGATTGTAAGTACATATTTTATTTTATTGAAAATGAATCATGGTAAATTTGAACGCGTTCCCGTAGTGTTCGCTATACGTCATCAAGTGAACATACCTAATAGCACCGACGGAAAACGAAGTTTCTGAAGTACCGACCAAGTCTCTCAATTTTCATGTAAACATGTTCTGCTATACTTCTGCTCTAGTTTAGTATAGTTTGTATAAACCTTCAATTTGTTATATATTAAAAATGCTAATAAAAACACCTACAAGTAAACTGTTTATTATAGAGTACCATCAGGACAGTCAGATAAGTATCATAGTTTATTAGTAATTTATTTTTATAAAAACACTTTTCTTTCGATACTTATTTTTTTCAGAGCAACACCATTAACGGCTGGCTAAATTGTATTAGGTTATTATTACTAAAGGTTGTACCTATAGTTTACTGTGGTGTGTATTTGGAAGTGATGTGCACATATATGTGGAAGTAGTTGATACTTAAATTTGATGTTTCTTTTAAGGGAAGGTACTACTGAAATTGGTGTTTTAGTGGCTTTTTTTTCTTTGGATCTACAAAATATTATGCTCAATCCATGCAAGAAGTTATTTAAAATTGTTTAAGACACGTGTAAAAAATTTTTCAATCAAAAGTATTAAGAACTATGGGAGAAAATACAATTTTAGCACATCGGTTTTTTGTATTTAGAACGTTCTTTAAAAATCTATCTTCTCCTACAGTTCTTAATAGTTTTGCTTGAAACATTTTTTACACGTGTCTTAAACAATTTTAAATAACTTCTCGTATGGATTTGGTATAATTTGGTATAATGATAAAGTTTTGTATATCCAAAAATAAAAAATAAAACTATTAAAGCACCAATTTTCATTAGTACCTCCTCTTAATTCATTAGAACCTTGCATGCGGATTTCTGCAACTACGGTTTTAAACATAAACAAATTAGTCTGAATCAATAAATATTAGCTGTTTTTCTCTGACAATAGCAGGCTCAGAAACATCTAACAAAACTTGAGGCTCCGCGTCAATATTCTTCCCAATGGTTATGGGTTGTACAGGATTATAAATACAATTTCATTTGAAAAATCAAGGCAAATTAATTTACCAAAAGAAAATCTAGAGTTATTATTACAATAGAAAAGATTTGTTCTCACTATAAATGCAAATAGTATGTAATTAAAGATATCAACATTTTAGATTTTATTATCAGATATACAGGATCAGTATACGATGCCCAAGTGTTGTACAACTTACCACTGTTTCTAAAGTTGATTTCATCAGACATGCGTAAGTATCCTTTTATGATTAATATACGTTCTTAAATTTAGATATACACATGCTTACAATAAATTTAATCACTCCATTCAATAAAGTAGCATCATATCATATTTTGAGTAACTTTTTAACAAACAACTAAAGTGTTGAAACAAGAATTAATTCATAAAATGGATTATTTAAAATAATTAAATGTATTCTTTCAGGTTTCGATGATTGTATCATTTGAGATCAGAAAATTAAGTTAGAAACAAAAAAAAATCAAGAGAAATTCAAATCCAGATTATAAAGATTTTAATGAATATGGTTCGGAAATAAGTAATCAATCAGTTTTAAAGTTTAGCTGTTTATTTTATTTTTTACATTGTACATATATATGATAAGCTTTATTTTTCTTTTCTATATTTTGATATCATGCAATACATTTGAATCTTGAATACTGATCAAGGTCTGGAAAAATAACCTTGAACACTGCTCGAAACAAATAACGTCCCTGACAGCTAACGTTGTTAATAAATCTAGGTTTTATGTAGCTGTAAATTGTAAGGTAACTTATGGAGTTATCATATGGACATCAAATTTTGCATTGAAAAAATCAAGGTGCCAAGTTCTTAAAAATTAGTCGAGCAGTGTTCAAAGTTTTGTTGGTGCAGTGCTCGAGGTTCGACTGTATTTACATTATTAAATATTTGCTTATGAATTAACTGATTGTATACACATTATTTTTTCTGTAATATATTATTACAAAAAAACATAAAACATGTGTAAAGTTGTAGTCAATGTTGTTTACTAATTGATAGATATCAGTAACACGGATTAAAATTATAAAGTTCTGGTCACTTATACCTATTGATAGTACAATACACTGATATAATTTTTAACTAAAAATAATATTTGGCATTTAGAACTATGTACATACTGCTTCAATTTATAAATACCTTAAGGAATTATATTATTAGCAACAATAAATCGTAAACATTTTATACATAAAAGGTTAAAAGTAAAAGTACAATTTTTGAAAAAGTACTCATATTTATTAATTATAAATGTTTAATTGAACTCGATGAAATTTATAACTTAACACTGATTTTAAATATTTTTTTGTTTAATTAATAATATTTCCATTAAAATCGTTCATACAAAAGGACTATATATTATATATAATTTTATAACTATCTGTTTTATATTGATCATATAGTACCTAAATTTGAGCGTAAAAAAGCATAGCTATTTTTTCTTGCACTTCTTCTGAAACTATTTGTATAGAATTATTTAAATCATTACAAAACATACATTTTCCATCTGATGAAAATATATATGCTTTATAATGACATACACTGTCCTTCGCCTTTATTTCATTTTCTGCATCGCCTTCGAAACAAATGATTCCTTTTAATTGAAACATTTTGTCCTTAAACACAATGTATCTGGGAATGTCATTAAATTTTGTTTTCACTGGAAATTCTTTTGTATAGGAACTAAAACGATTAGCATTTTTTCTTTCATGAAAGTATTCTATATCTATGACTATATAACTATTTACAACATATTCTACTTTTACATTTTTAGCTTCACATTTTAAACAGTACTCACTTCGATTAACATAATTTTCTTCAATACAAGGTCGTATATTTGATATACCTGTTAAAAAGAACTCTTCTGTCGACATTGTAAGGAAGTATAAGCTTCTTCTATGCGCAAAAGTACAAGTATCACATTTTTTATAAACAAACATTGATGGAAATGATACCATGTACTTTTCAAATGCCGCAACAACATTATCTTTACATTGAACTTGTCCGTAATACTTAATTCTATCAATGGATTCGAATCTATACATTTGGTATAAAATAGTGGCTCTATTTTGATAAAAAAATTCTAACGCAAAATCATTTTTACAATAATCAGATATAGCACCCAAAAAACCTGATGAGTTTTCAGGAATATATTGCAGTAATTGGGCTTTGAAAATATCTTTTTCAAGGTACATAGTAGTACAAATTTCAAAAATTGTATCGAATGGGCAAGTATTTACGAATTGCAATTGTAAATAATTGCTATCCAAATAATAATTTTTTGTTTCAATTTGATTTCCATTTAAAATTAAGTTACGATTGTCAAATATACTTATGTTTGGAGATGAAGTATAAATGTTTTTAAAGTGAATATCATCGTCAGTAATATTTGACGGATTTTCATTGAACATAGGTGTTACATAATTATCTAATTTGCGATTATCAAGTATACTGTTGTCCAGAGATAAAGTTTCAGTCTTCTCAAAACAAAAATCTTTGCTGGCAATATTCAAATGGCAATCTGTTTCATCTAATATTTGTAAGTCTTGTAAATTCACATCAAAAGGATCTTGCGGTATCTTTTTTTGAAGATCAATTTTTGGGGCTAATAGTATATCCATATTTGTAGCTGATGTAATAGTAGGTTTCTGTTTAAGAAGATATTTCGGCACTATAACTGAATTAGGATTTTTAATTTTTTCTCGCTGAAAATGAGCTTTGGATCTTGCTGAAGTTCCAACTAAATTTGGAGAACCAAAATGTTTCCTCATTACACTAGTCCAGCTAACAAATGTGTAACAAAGATTTTGAAACATAATACTGAAACCTGGACAATAATAATAATTAGATAATAATATCTGATATCTTTTCATCAACATTGCACATGCTTTGAGCTTTTTCAAAAATTTTATCAATATATGATGTCAACTCATTTTTTTCTACATGTTTACTTGCATCATTTTCTTCATGGATAACTTGCGCATTACTGACTTCAGGGTATATTTCAGATAATTGAAAAAAGCTATTAAAATCGTATGTTCTAAATAATTCAATAAGTGCATTTCTTTGTTTATAGGACTCTGTATTTGTTTCAGCTAATGTACTATCTGATACGACTACAATTGAAATGACTACACTTTCAAAATGTTTAAGTGTATCAACTTGAGTAAGGTATCCAAGTGCACGTTTAAAAAAATTCATAACGTCTTTGCTGCATGGTTTTAGGCACTTCCAGTAAGTCAAGGAATTAATAAGATGAGCTACATCATGTCTGTAATAGCACAAAGGCAATTTTTGAGTCTTCTTAGTTAATATTTCAAAACAACGTAAATTGTACATCTTATAAGACATTTTATTAAATGCTTCTGTAATACTATTCTGTAAAGTAGGATATCCATCGGTAACTATTTCCTTTGGTATTTTAGCACCACTTTCGATCCGCCGTTCTAATAGTTCTTGAATAACTGGTACATGATGTATTGATAATAAAGCATGTAGCAGAGGAACAAATTTCTTGCCGACACCAACTACTAGCACATCGTAAAAAATTGTTTTACTTTTACAATTTTTATAAAAAGAAAACTTTTTAACTAAACATCCTCCTGTAGCATCAATTGATAAAGGGGGAAATGTATCATGTAACATATTCCATAACACAATTTGTTTTTCAGACCAGTAGAACGTATAAAACGGATCTAGGGATAATTTCTGAATATTACATAAATTCACAAATACTCTATTGGAAATGGACAATTTTTTAAATTCATTATATCCAATTTCTTCATCCATAGCCTCTTCTTTTGTTTTCCTGTAAACTACAGTACTATTTAAATTTGGAGGTTCATATGCTGTTACTACTTGACCGAGTTCTTGTTCACGGAGATTTGCTGCATCAGTATGCAATACAAATTTTTTTTGTTAGATCTTTTGTCATGGGCAATTTTTATTTTTTTTTTCTTTATGAAGAATCGAATGTGTAATAAACGTGTTTATTTTTATACGGACTATATCTGATTCCATCCTTACTGTTTCTCCGCTTATTCCAGTTCCGCATTCAGTGCACGAACCTTTGAATTTTAGTTGAGTTTTTGTGAAATATGAGCTATGAAAACTGTAAGGGCAACGCAGTTGTTGTTTACGTGACGGGCTAACTTGCCCTAGGTGGCAAGAAAGCTATTATAATTTAATTAATATTAAAGAATGTGTCAATTGATTTTAACGTTTATTTTAATCGAATTTAATATTTATGTTTTTTAACACTAACATTTGAAAGATTAAGAATAAAGCACTAAGAATGGAAAGATTAAGAATAAAACACGTGGTTGTGGGAAAAAGCCGTATCGGCATAAAAAGCCCTGATTTATTACTTCACAAAAAAAATACTACATTGAACAAATTATAGATTTATAAAGAACGGTAAGAGCGAGTGACGCGGCACGCACACACAAAGCACTGAACACACACGCACGGAAATAATTTCGACGTTAATTACCACTAAGGCGTTAATGTTAATGCCAAGAAGGCGTTCGAGTCACGTTGTGACAGAGAATCGTTGATTCCCGTTCGTTGTTCGCTCAGCTGCACGGTTTTAGTCGCGACGCAGATCTGCCCGCTGCCGTGGTCGTTGAGAAAAGTGCGCGCCCTTCATCCCTATTCGCGTAAGTCCACGATCGCGGGCGAGAGCTCGGCGACCCGTGCCGCCATCTCTCGCTGTTTTCATTCATACTCGCACCACACATTCCACCCGCTCATGCGCACGCGCGTTACAGACGTGTGAGGACGGAACATACTCCGGGCGCAAGATGCGGATTAGAGTAACTTATAGTAACGATATGGCGCAGATGAAATGATCACTAAATACAAATGAACGATATAATTTACACAACTGAATTATGATTGAAATAGAACAAATAATAGAGTAAAGCTACGATTGGCTAGACGTTTTTTTTTTAGAAAAATAACCTATTTACATCCCTTAATTTACGTTAACGAGAATCTTTGGTTTATCTGACATCAGGAAGACCAGATAAATAAATGGAATCAGTTTCCTTTGGAGGGACTGTTCCGTTGATTAGCATGGTTTATCACAAACAGTAAATTGACCTAGACTTAAAACAATTAAACTCTTAGAATAAGAACAAACTATGTACAGAGAGGTTTTTGTTTTAAATCTAAGTATTAGGAAGCATACAAAGACGCGTAATGTTGCGTTTATAAACGCCGTTGGCTGTCTTCACTGATGCGACTCGTGCGATGCCGTCGCTTCCAGGAAACACCTCGAGGATCACACCCAGTGGCCATCTTGAACAAGTTGTAATATCGTCCATAAGAATCACAACTGAACCAGGTGTCAGCTCTGCAGTGGATTCATGCCACTTTTGGCGCGTTTGAAGTTCGTGAAGGTACTCTTTGTGCCATTTACTCCAAAAGTCCTGTCTGGCTTTAGTAATGAAGTTGGAAGTCGATAGTCGATTGTCTGGAACTGAAAGCAATGATTTTTCGGGTAAAATATGAAACGGACGTCCTATCAATAAATGAGCTGGTGTTATGGCTAAAGGGTCGTTAGGATCGGATGAAACAGAATATAATGGTCGAGAATTTAAAATCGCTTCGATTTCAATCAAAAAAGTATTGAGTTGTTCATATGTGAGAGTTATGCCTTTCGAAACGCGTTTTAAATGGTGCTTAAAGCTCTTGACTGCGGCTTCCCAAATACCTCCGAAATGGGGGGACAAGGGTGGATTGAAATGTCATTCAATCCTTTTAGATAAAGCATAGTTTCCTATCGAATTTTTTAACTCTGGTGTGTTGAAGAGATTATAAAGTTCCTGAAGTTCTTTGTTTGCCCCTACGAAATTTGTACCATTATCGGAGAAGACATATTTGGGAACTCCTCTACGGCTGACAAACCTGCGAAAAGCGGCCAAGAAACCTTCAGCAGAGAGATCAGTAGCAAGTTCAATGTGAACAGCCTTTGAGACCATACACACGAAAACACAACCATAGGTTTTGAGAAAGACTTTGTTTCGATGTAATTTTTCCTTGATAGAAATCGGACCGAAGAAATCCACACCCGTGTGACAGAAGGCCGGCGACTCATTTACTCGTGTCGTGGGCAAATCAGCCATTTGAGCGTGAACTACCCTGGGTTTTTGACGAATACATTCCACGCAATGGCGAACGATATTTCTAATTTGATCCTTTCCATTTAAAATCCAAAACCTAGTTCGAATAGCATAAAGAGTAGATTGAATTCCAGAATGTAAATTCGATTGATGGATTTGTCGAATGATCATATCAGTGACAGGGTGTTTGCTTGGTAATAGTAGAGGATGTTTCTGATCGTAGGGAAGACTGGATTTCTTTAAACGTCCCCCTACACGGATAAGCCCTTTTTCATCTACAAAAGGATGCAGATCGTCAAAACGAGTACCTTTTCTAAAACGAACCGAGCCGTCGCCAGAAGTTTTAGTCAAACGTCGAAGTTCTAAAGGAAATCTTTCGCGTTGGATCAATTCAAGATTTGACTTTCTGCGTTTACAACTTCTGAACATTTCAATGGAGGTATCAAATTAATTAGTTGCTTTATCCTATCTTCGACGTTTAAGACTTCTGGAAGGACCTCGGAGCGACTTTCTTTAGACTTTGAATTTTTCCAATGCAATATATAAGCGATTACTCTAGTGAAACGCTCAAAGTTCGAAAAACGTGAATAAATCTCGTCACAAGACGGAGTTGTGAGAAGACAAATACCTTTCTTTAAACCAGGTAATTCAGAAAGTGAATTTTCAAATGATTGAGGCCATTCGTTTTCAGCGAGAGCTAACCATTTAGGACCGAAAGTCCAAAGAGTGTTATTGACGAAGTCAGATGGTAACTGTCCTCTAGAAAGAGCATCAGCTGGATTATCCTCAGATCGAACGTGTTTCCATGTGACTTCGATTCCTAAGGACTGAATGTCTGCGACTCTATTAGATTCAAAGGTTCTCAAAAGATGAGGAGCCTTTTTTAACCAACAGAGAACAATGGTAGAATCTGACCACAATGTTACCTGATCTATCGAGAACTCGAACTGAGTTCTAACCTCTACATAAAGTTTTTTAAGAATAGAGGCGGCGCAAAGTTCTAATCGTGGAATGGTGATTCCACTCAATGGCGCGACTCTAGATTTACTACAAATCAATTTAATTGAGACTTGACCATGCGAATCGACTGATTGAATAAAAATACAAGCTCCGTATCCGTGAAGACACGCATCGCAAAACCCATGAAGATCGATTTTGACTGAATTTGGAATCAGAAGTTGATGAGGAAACGACACTCCTTCCAAGAGTGGCAACTGAGTTGCGAGCGATCTCCACTTGGTATGGATATCCTGTGGAAGAGATTCGTCCCAAGAAATTTTCGCTTTCCAACAATCTTGAATCAAGATCTTAGCGTAGAGAATTACTGGCCCCAAAAGACCAAGAGGATCGAAAATTTTTGAAATTTCGGACAATAGCATTCTTTTGGTTGAAGTGGCAAGAGGATCTAATGGTTGTACCTTGTAAGTGAAAAAGACTTGTTGTGACTCTCAAATGATTCCGAGCGTCTTTTGAATCGGATCATCTTTAGTCACGCAGTCAAGATTGAAAATTTTCTTGTCTATGTTATTCAAAGCAGATTTATGATTAGATGCCCATTGTCTAATTACGAATCCGCCACGTTTTAGCAACTCGATCATCTCATCACGAATACTAAGGATCTCCTCAATCGAGTCAGCTCCAGAAATGAAATCGTCAACATAAAAATTGCATAAAAGAAGTTTGCTGGCACGTGGGAAATCCTCAGCCTCGTCTCAAGCGAGCTGATGAAGGGTACGAATCGCCAGGAAAGGCGCGCATGCGGTACCGAACGTAACCGTATTCAACTGGAATGTCCTAATTTTGCCTTCATGATACCACAGTGTTTTTTGAAATTTCCTATCATCTGGATGAATTAGGATCTGCCTGTACATTTTCTCAATGTCAGCTGTGATGACATAGCGATGGATGCGAAAACGGAGAATTTGCTCGAAGAGTGTATTCTGAAGAGTGGGACCAACTAGAAGTACGTCATTGAGAGATATGCCCGTAGACGTTTTGGCTGACGCGTCATATACTACTCTACACTTAGTGGTTTCACTAGATTCTTTCATGACAGAGTGATGCGGAAGATAATAACCATCCTCAGTGTCGTCACATAATGTCATGTGACCCAACGAAATATACTCTTCCATTACCTTTTTGTACTCAAACACGGACTTAGGCTGTGATTTAGCCTTTCTTTCAAATGAATAGAAACGTTTCAAAGCTATTCCCCTAGATTTACCTAACAGGAATTTGCCATCACGGAATGGGAGACGTACGATGTACCTACCAGTTGCATCACGCTGAGTGTTATCAACGTAATGTTTTTCGCAAGCTACGTCCTCTTTAGATCTAACCGGCTCGTGATTGAAATTGTTGATAGCCCAAAAACGTTCTAGAAGTCTATCCAATTTAACGACATTACAAGAGGCCTTTTTCGAAGGAATAAGTGTTCGAGCCCCCCCGGCAATTATCCATCCCAGACGAGTTTTCTGCAAAATGATTTCCGATTCCTCATGACGAAGTTAAATCTGACCGACGGCTAAAATAGATAATGTGGTGTTAGAGGCTAATAATAGATCGACAGATTTAGGTAAGTGAAATTGTGGATCAGCTAATTGAAGATATTTAGGAATGTTAAAATGCTCACGTGGAAAAGTGTCGTTAGGCACGGCGTTGGCAATATTTGGTACAAGCAAAAAGTTTAACTGACCTTTTAAATTATTATAAACTGAATGAAAAGTAGCTTGAATCTGATATCTCGAAACAGTGCACAAACCGTCAACTGCTCCAATGTTAACTGAACATGTTCGTTTAGGTAAATCTAAAAATTTTGCAAATTTTTCAGTAATGAGATTGACGGTTGAACAAGAATCTAATAAAGCACGTGCTACGACCAAATTTCCACGTTTGTTTTGAATTTTAACCACTGCTGTAGGCATCAATTGAGATTCTGAGGGAAATGCGATAGAAGTGTATGAAAAATGAGATAGTCATGTCTTTGAATCAGTGGACGAAGAATCTTCTTCTTTTGGTTTGCTCCCCTGATTCTTTGACGATTGCGAACCTGATCCCTTCTCATTGTGGAGCAAAGTGTGATGATTCTTATTACACTTCTTGCAGCGTTTATGGCTCTTGCAAGGGAGTTGATGAGTCCAAAGACAATTACGACAGATCTTGTTGGTTTTTACAAAATCCCATCTCTCTTGAATAGCGAGCTTGTTAAATGCGGGACATTTGAACAAACGGTGTTCTTCTTTGCATTTGGGACAAGCGGAAGAATTAGAAAACGTCGAAGAAGAAGTAGAAGTTGTCACCAAAGATCGAGCGTTTGTTTTGGGATTTTTTGCTTGAGATTGAGAAATTGCTTCTCCAGCTCGCTTCCTGGTGTTATTGCCTGTGCGAGTATCCGACTCAGAATCAATTGCTTGTAATTTGAAAATCGTACTTTGAATAAACTGGAAAAGATCCTCCAATTTTGGAAGTTTGTCCATGTCCAATTTGTCTTGCCATCTGTTCGACGTTGCTGGAGGCAAACACCGCTCTACGATTCGAACGACAAGTTCGTCACTGGGCTTAATACCAAGGCGGTCTAAAATTTTAAGATGTTGACGAGTCTGATGAAGCAAAGATGCAAGACCATCAGCGGTTGCCTTGGAAAGTTTTGGAAGGTCAAGTATGGCATTCAAGTGTTGAACAGCGACTATGCGCTTTTGATCGAAGAATTCGAGAAGAGATTGCCAAGCTGCTTTATAATCATTCTCGCTGGGATCATAATGGGCCACCGTCTCTAGAGCCTTATCAGTTAGGGAAGCAAATAAGTGACTACATTTTACTGCATCGCTGAGATCAGTGCGATTGTGTACAAGAGTGATGAATTTATTTTTATACACCGCCCATTCCTCACGTTTGCCACTGAACAAAGGTAGCTTTATTTCAGGAAGTCGAGGCAAGGTTTGGCGTTCCGTCACCGTAATGCTACTAGTGTTCAATGTAGATTTTGCAATGGGTTCAACTCTTTGTAATTTAGTTACTGCACTAGCAGCATCAAAATAGCGGGACTCGACATCTAGAAATTTTGTTAACTGAGGATTTTCGGGATCTAATTGAACTAATTCGTCGTTGTACTTAAAGTACTCTTTATACAACACTGCGATACTATCATGCCGCATTTTTGCGTTGACAGGATTAGGATCAGAACCTTTCAGATACTCTTCTAGTTTTGCCACTTGCGATTCGAGAGATTTTCCCTTCTGCAGAATATACGCAAGGCGAGCCTTTTGCTCTCCGGTGAGAACCATTTTGAAAAACGAAGGTTAAACCAATTGAGAAAGAAAAAAAAAATAATTAAACTGTTTTAATTATAAATAGAGACGAAACAATAGATTTTAATAGACTTTAATTAATTAAAATAAAATAATGCTATGCCAATGAAAAGGTTATGCAAATTGAAAATGAATTCTTACTTATTGAATTAAAAAATTTACGTTACTCTAGATTGCAAAGTTGAACGCTAAAGTTATAAATTTAAATTGTTAAGAAAAGAGAAAAAATAAAATTTTAAAATTAACAATGATAAGTGAAGTTTCGAAACAATGATGAAAATCAAATAACGCAAAATAAATGCGGGTCAGTGTGCTCGAACAGCAAACACCGCACTGCAAAGTTCAACTGTAGCTAGACCTAAAGTTGCGAAAACACGGCCGCGCGCAGCGTCAAGTACTCGCACGATTGTGTTTCGCTCTCCCCCCAATTCTTGGAATCGACGCACTGCGTCGGCCCGAAACAACGAAACCAAAGATTTGAAATTGCTAGATATGACACAAACAACACTTATCTTAATACGATGTCCTAGTCTCCTCGATGTGGCTGGCAACTGGGTGGTGAGGTGTCCTTGAGCGGGAGCGACGACACGAGGCTGAAGATGTCGAATGATGCAATTAACGACACGATGATCGGTCGAATTTTGCGTGATGTTTAGGCGCGCTCGCCGTCGCCGCGACACGCGCGATGCTCAGCAGGCCGATTCCTGTGTGCGCGTGACGTCACTCACAATGTTTTGTGAGAAAAAACCTCACAGGAGGCACCATGATTTGACGTGACGGGCTAACTTGCCCTAGGTGGCAAGAAAGCTATTATAATTTAATTAATATTAAAGAATGTGTCAATTGATTTTAACGTTTATTTTAATCGAATTTAATATTTATGTTTTTTAACACTAAGATTTGAAAGATTAAGAATAAAGCACTAAGAATGAAAAGATTAAGAATAAAACACGTGGTTGTGGGAAAAAGCCGTATCGGCATAAAAAACCCTGATTTATTACTTCACAAAAAAAATACTACATTGAACAAATTATAGATTTATAAAGAACGGTAAGAGCGAGTGACGCGGCACGCACACACAAAGCACTGAACACACACGCACGGAAATAATTTCGACGTTAATTACCACTAAGGCGTTAATGTTAATGCCAAGAAGGCGTTCGAGTCACGTTGTGACAGAGAATCGTTGATTCCCGTTCGTTGTTCGCTCAGCTGCACGGTTTTAGTCGCGACGCAGATCTGCCCGCTGCCGTGGTCGTTGAGAAAAGTGCGCGCCCTTCATCCCTATTCGCGTAAGTCCACGATCGCGGGCGAGAGCTCGGCGACCCGTGCCGCCATCTCTCGCTGTTTTCATGCATACTCGCACCACACATTCCACCCGCTCATGCGCACGCGCGTTACAGACGTGTGAGGACGGAACAGTTGTTGTTTATCAATTAATTTATCTACAATATTGTCAGTCCAATTTCTATTCTTCTTTTTGTTGAAATAATCATCAAGTATCTTTTCTGTAGGCAATTCTATTGCACATTCTAAAGGTTCACAGTTATGAGGATTCGGATTGTCTATTGGATTGGGATTGTACTCATCGTCATCATTTTTTCTTTTATATTTTCTCTTCTTAGTTGGAATTTTGAAATAGCTTTCTAATTCAGTTCTGCACTGATACTGATTTTTGTAAACATATAGAAATAATGATTTTGCAGCCTGAGCTAATTTTTCAGCTGTTTTTATTTATTTCCAAATTGAATTAGATTCGCCTTTAAGGTCTCCATTTTCATGATAAATAGTAGGCCACTTCTTGAACATAGCTACCATATCTGCTGCTGATTTTTCGGGCTCACGTGAGATATTGTAAAAGTTTTTCTGTAACAAAGTAATCAAAACTAATTTTAGCTGAAGGGAACAATAATTGTATAAACAAGGACCGATGAAATTCAGATTTTGAACAATATCCCTTAGGTCCATAATGTAGAATATAAAAAATAAAGGATACGTATTTTTTATTTTTTTAAATATATGCAAATTAAAAGAGTTACAGCTTTTTGAATACTCGTGACATCACGAACACATATATGTTCCTGACGTCATATAGCATTGCAGTAATTTTTTTATATATTTCGAAAGTCTGTACCCGCTCAGCATTAAATATTTCAGTAAATTTGATGCATTGTTTCCCAGAGACATTGGAAACTTTCATGAGAAACTTTCAAAAAGGTTGCCGTGACTTTGGAAATGACCGCTTTTTTATCCCGAAAATTTTGTTTTTAATAAAAATTTATTGTTTAAATATAGGGTAGTGACCCCAGTAGTCGGCTACTTTGACTATTTTCTTTTAAAAAATAAACCCGTAGACAAAATATTACTAGTTTAATAAATGTTTAATGGTGTGTGCCATTTAAACATTTAATTCAGACGTTCAAACAGTTCAAGAATTATAAAATAATAATTGTTTTTGATATATCTTTATCGGTATGTGCTTACAGGTGGCCGACTACAAGAATTTTTTTAATTTTTGCCGAATTTTAGTTGTCGGTCGGGCTTGGTCGGTAACCCATGTCCAAAGCCACTTTTAATTGGTATGATCATTACGATTAATTAATATTTAATTTTATGAATTTAATATTTATTCCATATGTTGTATGTAAACTTAAATCATAGAACTATTAAAAAAAATAAACAATATTGTTAAAGTACGATATATTGCTTTAAATTGTCCTGGTCGACTACTAGCGATCAAGCAGCCGAGTACTAGATTCCGGTGGTCGTATACTAGCGCAAAAATAAACATTTTATCAAAAACTATAATACATTTAAGTGTAATAGAACCGGTAATTTATGAATAAAAATGTTTCTGGATTTTTGGTAATAGCTTAAATACAAGTTTATCCTTAGATGGCCAACTACTGGGGTCACCTTATCTTGAAAACGGTTGCAAATAAACAAAAACTGAGGTCTAACTTGTTCAATGCAGGCAAAAGATAACGTTTCTTAAAATTCTTTATGAAATACATAATTAAAGATATTACAATTGTTAAATAAAAAAATATGTTTAAATAAATAATAGTGAAAAAAAAGCGGCCATTTCCAACGTCGCAGCAACCTTTCCGAAAGTTTCTCATGAAAGTTTCCAATCTTTCGGAGAAACATTGCAGCTAACTTGCTGAATATTCAATACTGCCCACGTAAACTTTGAATGACTATAACTCTTTTAATTTGCATCTATTTAAAAAAAGAAAAACGCGTGTTAATTATTTTTTTATATTCTGCATTATGGATCTAATGGATTTTTTCATGCAAAGTCCTAATTGTCAAAATAATAAGTTTTTTTGTATAAAAATAGTATATTACAATACATGTGAACGTGTGATAAGTGGTCCATTATTGCACGACGTGTAGTTAGCGCCCGAGCGCGATATTCACGCCGTGCAATGGGCCACTTAAGTCACGAGTATCGTATACAATTTTATAGCATCTGCCTGCCCTAAGTCCGCTATCACGCCTATCCGTGCCATAAGCAGTCCATTTTTGTACCGTGAGGTTAGCGCCCATTTTTGTACCGTGAGGTCAGGTCAAGACTTAGGAGCATGAAGTAAAGGTTAACTTGCACAAGCGGCGAAGTGCGTAGACCGATCCGTGTTCCGACTCGGAGCGAATAGAAGTACGGTGGTAAATACATTACAAAGATAGATGGATGAAGTACTTTTAATAATCGATTTCTTTGTATTTAGCGCTTGACATTAAGTTCGAAGTACTAAATTATTTAATTACACGAAGGAATCAAATTAGCTTATTGGCGTAAATTTATTGTTGTTAACTTAATTATTATAAAATAGGTTAAAGAACCACTGACATCACTATACCTCTACTAATAATATCCAACACCGCGTACCTATAGTGGCACGTAGGATTACAATTTCTGCCACTTACCTATATAGCGCTGATGTACCCCCCTTACCCCAGCCCACAAATATTTATTATATATAATTAAAAAAATACTAACATACGTATTTTTAATTGCACTTACCAAAAATATATTTCTTTTTAATTGCACCCCCACAGATTTTTAATATAAAATAAAACAAAAATGCGGTTTTCTAGCCGCAAAGTAACATATGTATCTCTTTCAATATCGATTTAACGTAATTGTAATAGTGTTAAAAAATTGAACCCTTGCCGATCTTAATTGAACCCATGCTAAATATTCATAAAAATGTGTGAGCATTCAGTACTGCGCAACGCGCATGCGCGGATTACTGAGAGTGCGCGGGGCGACAGTTTTATTTCAAATCGTTTATTTGTTTGTCAATAGATTTTTAAGGAGACTTGTGAAGTTCCTCCTTATTTGCGGAAATAGTCTCCACCCGAATTTTCATTTTCGGATTTTCCGTTTTGGAGTTATTCAGAAAAGAAAATCGTTGAAATGGTGGCGGCGCTAAAATTTAATTTGACACCATTTTCCGGAAAAACTCTTTAAAAAAATATAATTCGTATACGATTTGATTCCACCTCGTTTGCGGATTACGTAAATATTGCGGTTATATCGATTTTTCCGGAAAAATAATGAGAAAATTTATTAATAAGTATCCCGTGGAAATGTGGTCAGATCCCTAGTTATTTTTCTATTGACGATTGTTCCGACCGTTCCTTTATTCTAGTAACTCTTCTCGGCGCTGAATAATAACAATTAAAAATAGCTATAACGATGTAAATGTATGTAATTTTAAACATACGGCTGTATCAATCGTTTCCTCCTCATAGGCGGTTTTATCTACAGTTTTAGATAAATTCTAAAATTATCTTGATTATTTAATAAAAAACATTGCAAATAAATGCAGGCATAGACTTAGGTTAGGTGCATCAGCTGATTGGCCCATCAGTCAATGTTTTCTATCGGCTCTTTTTTGACAAAAAGTATTTTTTTAATTGTATTCAAAGATGATTTTGTTAAATTGTTTATGAAGAAATAAACAGAATTAGATAAGTATATTCTAGAATAAGTACTTCTTTAAGAATTAATATTGAAATATTAGATACTTTATGTATTTTTTACTTTTTTAGATATAAATGATATAATGGGTAACATTGTACGACTTCATCATTTCCTTCCTGTAATTCTTTGGATGTTAAACTATAGTGGATTTGTTAATAAAAATCTGGATGCTACTTAATTATTATTTAGAGTATATTTATTCTAAATAATAATCTTTAGTATATTTACTCTATTATTTAATACAGCTGCGATGAGAGGTTACAAGTTTACATACTTACAATTAGTGTATAGAGGTAAGTGTCGTAACCCATAAATGATAGTAATTTGAACTTAATTTATGTGGCTTTCAGATGTAACTGAAATCCACTTTTTTGAAAATTGAGTTGGTAATTATTATAAAATAAATCTAAGCATGGTACATTTTTATATTAAAAAGTTAAAAGTTGCAGAAGTTGATTCAGTTACTTTCCTTCAATTCATAAATTGCACTATAGTCTTTATGACATTTTACCACAGATTTGTTTTAAAGATTCAACAGCAGTTTTTTGTTGAATTGCTTTTTCTGGTTTAATTAATTCCTTTGATCTAGACTCAAAGCTACTAACGTTTAATAAAATTTTCTATAGTGACAATTTCTTAAATAAGTTACCCATATTTATAATTATACATTTTATTTACTTTTCAGTTGTCTATGTTGTATATCATTTTGTCGCATTTCTGGAAATGAATTGTAGACCCATGTATAGTAAAATACAAATTCATGAGGCTCATCTTTATTACTTTCTGTAGTAATACTTGCAGCGTTGATCAATTATTTATAATAAACACTGTTTAACAGGTATAATCTACTTGTAACATAATATTGTATATATGTAAGATGGCGGCAAATGAGAAACACGGTCCTGATAAAAACAGTAAAATAAATTTTAAGTGCTGTGGTAAATCAAAGTGTACTACACAAATTTGCATTATATGCGAAAACGCGTTTCACCAGAGTTGTAATAAAAGATTAAAAGGAAGTAAATGTATAAGTGAATTTCTTATAATATGTCCAGAATATAAGCAGCTCGGCATAACCTCAAAAAATGCCGAAAATACGTTGAGTGAATCTGCCAAGCTCCTCATTGCGCAGATTAAAATGAAAAACTCAGAGGAAATTAGGAAAGAACTGCTTGAAGAAGTTACGAACAAAACTCAAGACATATAAAATTCTTCTAACTTTGAGAATGAAGGAGATTTTGAGTTGATGCAAACAAAAGTCTCTCTGCAAGAAGTACTGATTAAAGAACTGCAAGAAAAAGTTGACTTGTTAAGAGAACTGCTAGATAAACAAAAGCAGTTAGATAAACATAATCAAAACTCAATAAAAAAGACTTATGCTGCAACGGTAACCAATTTCAAACCACAGGTAAAACGTGTTCCAAAAATCGTTGTGAAAAAAATAGACAAAGCTGAAAACGAACACATTAATCTGAATGAATGTATCAAAAAGCAGATAACAAATGAAACAAGAATACAGGCAAAGAGTATACACATAAATAAGAAAAATGAAGTGACTATCAACTGCGTTGATAATGAAAGTGTTCAAATAACTGAAGAAATAATCAAGAACAAGCTACAATCTATTTGTGAAGTTAAAAAAGAAGAATTGTTTAATCCAAAAATAAAAATAGTAGGTTTTGACAATGATACCGAGATGGATATTGCAGATATAGAAGAGGACATAAATGCAAGAAATTTCAACAATTTCACAGAGAAAGGTACAGTCCTACATATGTATAAAAATAACAGGAACAACTTAAGCACAATATTGATGGAAGTACCAGCTGAAATGTATAAAGTAATAAGAGAGAGGAAAAATAGGCTTTTTATTAGTTATCAAAACTGTAGAGTGTATGACCATATAAACATTAGACCTTGTGATGCATGTGGTAGATTAGGACATAACAAAGAATGCAGGAATGGTCCTGCATGCATAAAGTGCTCGGGTAAGCATAAAGCCAGTGAGTGGACAAGTGAAATAAGAAAATGTGTAAATTGTGTATATAGCAACAGCAAATATGAAACAAAATACAATGTTGAACATATTGTAGGAATAGTCGTAGGCAGTATACGAGAGAGCCCACACTCTCTTGTCTCAGAATCAGGAGAGGAACAGGAACAAAGAGCCAAAAGCACGTGTTCTTGAAATGGGTTTTTATTTACTTGGCGGCGACGTGCTAAACACGTCCGTACAGCTCGAGAGTCGAGCAAGCTCTGCCGCGCGCAGGCGGCTATGCGCATCTCTTGCGTCTCCCCCCGCTTGGCAATATTCCCTGCCTTGCTACTACCTTTGGCCTGTAGCCCCTACAATATGGCATATGACGCGACATCTTGTGAGATCCTTAGGCACAAAATAAAAAAGTATATCGACTCGACGGATTATCCAATTGCACCTGTTTTACCATCAAGAGATTTCTACCAACACAGACAACGGATAGTAGTACATAGTAAAGATATACAACAAATACTACTAATACTACATAATACTTGTCATATATAATAAAATAATATGGATTATTTTGAATTATTACAGACTATTAAAAAAGATACTGTCAAAAAGGAAAAGTTGTGCGGAAATATTGATATACTTAATAAAGCAATAAGCAATAAAAAAGATTTAATAATGCATATGAATATAAGAAGCATGAATGCTAATTTTGATAAATTAAAAGTATTGTTAGAAAGTTTAATCAATAAACCATGTATTGTCATTACCACAGAAACTTTCACACAAGTCAATTACAAATTATATGAACTTGATGGATATATGAGTTACTACAATGAAAGCAAAATTAACCAAAATGATGGTGTAATGATCTTTGTACATACAAGCGTAGCTCAAAAAATAAATGTTATAGAAGTTGGTAGGATCAAAATTATTAACACACGTATTTCTTTAAACAACAAAAACGATTCTGACAGTATCATGGAAATCTCAGCTGTTTATAGATCTCATGATATAAACAAGACTGAATTTATACTAGAAATAAACAAATACTTAATTAAAAAGAAGAATATTAAAAATCATCTGGTTATAGGTGACTTTAATATAGATCTACTAGAGCAAGACACTTTGAATCAAGATTTTATTTGTAACTTTTTAGAAAAAGGCTATATTCCTGGTTATGTAGGAATAACAAGACCACCTATTGGAAATAGTAAAGGGTCATGTATTGACAATATTTTTATTAAATCAACATGTTTAAATGCAACAACTTATAAACTTAAAAGCTCCATAACTGACCATTACCCTCTATTTATTGCCATAAACAAGGTTAAAAAAGTAAATAAAGAGTCTATAACAATAATAAATTATAAAAAACTAATAAATATTGCTAATAATAGGAACTGGTATGAAATTTTGTCAATACAAGATCCTAATTTAGCTACTGATCTATTAATTAATGAAATTAAAACATGTGCAGAACTGTCAAAAATAAAAAAGAAAAGTAACGAACAAAGGTACAGGAAAAATTGGATAACTAAAGCTATTATTAAGTCATGTGAAACAAAACAATTGCTATACGATTTATGGAAATTAAATCCAGGCAATAAACAACTTGAGTCACAGTACAAAAGTTATGCTAAAATACTAGACAAAGTAATAATAGATGCTAAAGTTAAATATGATAAGAGTCTAATAGAGAATAAATAAATAATCCCAGAAAATTATGGGAGATTATTAATTCAACAATTGGAAAAAAACAAAAATCGAATGATACTATTAATCATATTAAAATAGATGATAACAAAATAACCGATGAAAAAGAAATAGCCAATGAAATGAATAAGTACTTCTGCGAGATAGGACTGAAACTAAGTGAAAAAATTGATAAACCATCTGATACTACCTTAAAAATGCCGAATATGAATAATAATTCTATTTTTATCAAACCAACAAGTGAATATGAAATTGCAAGCATAATTAATTCTTTAAAATTAAAGAAAGGTGGTGTAGACAAAATTCATGCCAAAACATTAAGGGTATTATGTAATCATATAATAGCTATACCTCTAACATATTTATTTAATTTATGCATCGAAAAAGCAACCTGGCCTGATGCATTAAAAAATGCTGAAGTAATACCGATATACAAATCTGGTGTTAAACATAGTATTTCTAACTACAGACCAATTTCTTTAATTTCTAACGTAGGTAAAATTTTTGAGAGAATTTTATATAACAGAATTTTTTACTTCATTAATAAAAGCAATATAATATCCAAACATCAATTTGGATTTATGAAAAAAATTGGTACAAAAGATGCCTTGAATTATGTGACAAATATACTTTACAATAACTTGGATCATAGCAAACCTACAATTATAACATTCCTGGATTTAGCAAAAGCGTTTGATACAGTCGATCATGAAATACTATTAGCAAAATTATATTGTTATGGAATTAGGGGACAGGCGTTGGATTTGCTTACAAGTTATCTAAATAATAGGTATCAAGCAGTGAAAATAGATGATAATCTAAGTAATTACAGGGTAATAATAACGGGAGTTCCCCAAGGTACAATATTGGGCCCATTGCTTTTCATACTCTATATCAATGATATCTTGAAAGAAATCCCGCCTGAAGCAATATCGTCATATTCTGATGACACGACAATTATAGCAACTGGAAATACCTGAAGCGAGGCTCAAGAAAGTATGAATAGTTATTTGAATAAAATTGAAAAGTGGCTAGCATTAAATAAATTGTCCTTAAATATTGAAAAGACAGTATACATGACTTTCGGTATCTACAAGGATAGTGTTCCTGAATATATAAATATTAAGATAAAAAATAAAAACCTTTGTAGAGTTGAAGAATGTAAATATCTGGGCATTATTTTTGATTATAATCTAAAGTGGAATAAACACATACAATACATTATTAAAAATACGAAATACCTAGTTTATATATTTTATAAAATCTCCAAATCAATGCCTAAAGAAGTTTTAAAAATGATATACTATGCATTTTTTCATAGTATAATTAGCTATGGTGTAATAGCTTGGGGCGGAGCTTACAAATCCCGTATAACCTGTCTACAAAGGTTACAAAATAAAATTCTAAAAATTGTGAATAAAAATTATCCTATAACTTTAGATTACCCAATGAATATACAACAAATATTTACATTTGAATCTCTAAAATTTCATTACAACACTCTTAAAGATAAGTATATACATTCTAACAGTATAACAAGAAATAAAAGTTTAGCCATACCAAAAAGTCAGAAAAAAGTCAGTAACAAAAACAGTTATACAAAGGCAATAGTAAGTTACAATAGTTTATCAAATGATTTAAAAGAACTAGAAATTAGTAATTTATACCAAAAGACAAACTAAAGAAATGGATTAAATCCGATAGAAATTATATTATTGAAACGTACTCAAGGAGAGTACTATAGGAACTGATGATATGTTAAAGATATAATAATCGCCTAAATTAATGTTAAATTTTATATAACAAATTTTACAACACTGTTGAAATATTATTTAAGTTAAAACAAATGTACAAAGTCACAGTTGTAATATTTAGTTTTAAGTTTAGAATTAGAATTGTAGTTTTAAGTTTAGAATTAGAATTGTAGTTTTAAGTTTAGAATTAGAATTGTAGTTTTAAGTTTAGAATTAGAATTGTAGTTTTAAGTTTAGAATTATAGTTTTAAGTAGTACTTAAGTTAGATGTACTTATACCAGACCTGTGCATAGGTAACTTTGTTTACCTCTACAGGGAATTACGGGGTAGACAATACTTTGTAATTCTTTCTGGTTTAAATAAATAAATATAATATTGTATATATATCTGTGGGTGAAAGATATAACGGCATAAATACACTCAAGTCTCATATATACACTTTTTATGTTTTTGAGATATTAAGGTTAAAAGTTATTATGTAAAATTTAAACCAATGTTAAAATTAATCTTTAAGGTCTTATTTTGTTCCTTAAAAGAATTATGGGGAACTTAGCGATATAAAAACCTGCTAAGTTATAGCCAATTGTTTATAAGTCAATACTCGTGTTTTTGTAAATTCGTAGGTGTACACGTATAAACTATTGGCTATAACATTACAGGTTCATCAGTTTTTTGCAATTTTTATATCGGTAAGCCCCCCTGAAATCTTTCAAGGAACAAAATGAGACCTTCAGAATTAAAATCGGATAGAGAGTGAAAAAGTGTTTTGTCGTGTCTTTCTCTAGTCGACGATATTTATACTTTTACAATATGGAAATTTTGTTATAAAAAATTGTATTCAGTGCTTGAAGTGACAATCTTTTATACGAGGGTAGTTCAATAAGTCTTTAGAATAAAGTATAAAAACAATTTTTTTTGGGTAAATTTTTTTTTATTTTTCAACATAATCTCCTTGGAGCTCTATACACTTGGTCAATCGCTTTTTAAGTTTTTTTAATCCTTCAGAAAAGTGCGTTTTCGGAAGTTCCTCAAAATAAGCACTTACAGAGGCAATGACGTCTTCGTTGTCCGTAAATCTCTGTCCACCGAGCCATTTTTTCAAGTTTGGAAATAAGAAAAAGTCACTGTGGGCTAAATCTGGTGAATACGGTGGGTGTTCGACCAATTCGAATTTTAGTTCTTCAATTTTAGCCATTGAAACGAAGCATGTGTGAACTCGGGCGTTGTCGTGATGAAAGAGATTTTTTTTTCTCGCCAAATGTGGTCGTTTTTTTTTTAATTTCTTCTTTCAGCTGCTCTAATAATGATGCATAATACTCACCAGTAATTGTTTTACCCTTTTCCAAGTAGTCAATAAGTATAATTCCACGTGCATCCCAAAAAACTGTAGCCATAACCTTACCAGCTGAGTTTACGGTCTTTGCCTTCTTTGGAGCTGGTTCGCCTGTGGAAATCCACTGTTTGGATTGTTCCTTTGTCTCAGGAGTGTAGTGGTGTATCCATGTTTCATCCACAGTCACAAATCGACGAAAAAATTCCTCAGGATTCCGACTTATGCGCGCCAAAAGAGCCTCAGAGGCGACCACTCTATTGCGTTTATTCTCAGCTGAGAGCAAACGCGGCACCCATCTTACCGATAGCTTTTTCATGCCTAATTTTTCATGTAGAATTGAAACAACTGCACCTATAGATATCCTTGTGGCCTCAGCTAACTCACGCACTTTTAATCATCTATCCTTCAACACCATATCGTGGATTTTATTGATGATTTCGGGAGTAGTTGCTTCTACGGGCCTTCCTGAACGTGGTTCGTCACTTATTGATGTACGACCACGCTTAAATTCATTTACCCAGTTATAAACCGTTGCTAAGGCAGGGGCAGATGTGCCATGAACTGAGTCCAATTCATTTTTTATCTCATATGGAGTTAAACCCTTTAAATGAAAATGTTTAATTACCGCTCTGAACTCGTTTTTTTCCATTTTTCTTAACAAGCAATTTTTTTTTTTTCAATTGGTTATAAAAACACGTAAACTCAGAAGATGTGGACTGTGACTGCACCATATATCTAGTCGGGAGTGGTGCTGACTGAAAACAGATGATTTGGAACGATTCGCACGCCATCTGTTGATCATTCTAAAGACTTATTGAACTACCCTCGTATTATATCATTTCTCATATTGTAATATGAAAACAGTTTATCATATGACTTTTTATATTTTATGTACATATTGACGCATGAACCACCTTAAGGTTAAAAGATAGTATGTACAATTTAAACCAATGTTAAAATTAATCTTTAATAGTAAATATGGTCAATTATTTTTACACTTTTCTTTTTTAGCATTTTTACCTGAAAATATACAAAGTAATGATACAAAACTCGCTCAAAACTCAATTTAACAAAAAATGGACTTACATAGTAGTTGTGCTAGGAACCCACAGATATATTTGAATTGCTTAAACCGATCTAAAATTTCAGTTAAATAATGATTAATTTATTATAAAATTATGTTAATATAGGAAAAACATTAAAAGCAATGACTTTTGAATCATTCTTTTTCATATGTGCTAATTTACAAGTCCAATCTCTCATATTTCCAGTTATGCTATTCTTACATTTAAGAATGAATTCGGAAATTCCAAAGTTTGAAAGAAAAAGAATATCATTTACTATTGATAAATGTTTGCAATCGAAAAACATAAGCAGTACAATACAAAATACCAGTAAAAATTTATAAAAAAAGTGCTTTTAATTCTGATAAAGTATAGTCAATCTTTTTGTCAATATCATACAATAGACTGACTAATCCAGTATTTTATAAGTTCATAGGATATTACATATATTATATTTAAAGTTGAATTTTCAACGAAGTATTTGTAACAGGTATAATGCTTATTTTTTGGTCAGGCGTATGTAGTCAATGTACTCCAGACCAAACTAAATCGATGCGGAATCTTCCTACAGCTTTAAAATGTATGACTCACACATTTAGTTCCCGATTAACTAGCTATATTGGCAGTAAAAAATGGACCGAACACGCCAGAGTTTACTGCGAATATGGAGAAAGTATACCATTTATAATGCTTGATTTTTAGTCTGGCATATGTAATCAATATAATACAGACCGAACTAAATCGATGAGGAATCTTCCGACAGCTTTAAAATGTGTCACTCACACATTTAGTTCTCGATTAACCAGCTATATTGGCAGTAGCAATTGGATCGAACACGCCAAAGTTTTCTGCGAAAGACGGGAAAGTATACTATATACAATGCTTGTTATTTAGCCAGGCTTATGTAACCAATGCAATACAGACCGAACTAAATCGATGAGGAATCTTCCGACAGCTTTAAAATGTGTCACTCACACATTTAGTTCTCGATTAACCAGCTATATTGGCAGTAGCAATTGGATCGAACACGCCAGAGTTTTCTGCGAAAGACGGGAAAGTATACTGTATACAATGCTTGTTATTTAGCCAGCTTTATGTAACCAATGCACTCCAGACCGAACTAAATCGATGAGGAATCTTCCTAGAGCTGTGAAATGTATGACTCACACATTTAGTTCCCGATTAACTAGCTATATTGGCAGTAGCAATTGGATCGAAATAAGCCAAAGTTTAATGCGAATGACGGGAAAGTATACTATCCCTGCCGAGAAGAATGTATTAAATCCTATTAAATTCCTATTTGAATGTAATAGGAATGAATAAAATTTCCGATTTGGAAAAAAGTGTCCTATTCAAAATGAATAGGATTGAATAAGAAAGCAATTTTCTTTCAAATTAATAGGAATGTATCAGAAAAAATAAAATATATAAAAATATTTAATTATAAAATAGCTGATGCAATCCCATTTACATATTTTTCAATAAGTTTGAATGGGTACATATTACATATCGTTTTTTAAGTTTATTAAAAATTTAATAGGGATTAATATACTCAATTCCGTTACAAATATTAAATTTATATTATATCAGAATAAATCGGTTTCTAAACTATTCTATATTATTTGGGTTATATCGTTGCAATCCACATTAAAGAAACCTATAGGAATAAATAAGATAAGATACGTATTAGTTAAAACAGATCAAATATGGAAATATTATAATTAATTTTTCTGAACCGTATTGTTCCAATAAGAATTAATTTGATAATTGCAAATAGTAAAAGTCACATTTTATGTCTATTTAAAACCGTAATAGGATTGAATACGATTTTCTCGTCCGAACTTCTCTGTATGAAACCGATTCAATTTGTAGCTATATTTAAATAGAAATAAATAATAGATCATCATATTTGAGATAAACTTAATTAATAATAAGAATGTATAGAAATAATACGTATTTTGATAAAACGTTAGCTTATAGGATTAAACAGTACAATTTCTCAATAGATTAATACTTAAAACATACATAGGATCAAATAGGTGATAGTCCGTATTATGTTACAAACGAGAATTAATAAGGCAGTTTCCTATACAATAAAAAGTTTTTGATTAATAGAAATTAATAAGAGCGTATCTATTTTGACGTAACATCATTTTATAAGATTAAATATTACTATTGCCCAATAAATTAGTATTTAACACATATGGGATCAAATAGGCAATAGTTCAATACTGAAGCAGCATGGTGTAAATCGGAACAAATAAGATACTTTTCTATTTGAAACGAGCCTTCAAATAATGTTATACCAAAATCACGTGAAACATCGAGGGAAGTGTAAATGTTCAACATTGATAGTCTAAATGTTACATTTTAATATAATTTTTAATTATTTTAAATACTAATATTATTTTTTTTCTATTAATGCAATGTTATTATGACTGCATATTTTAAGTTCAGTTTACATCTTGCATTCATTTAAAAAAAAGGATTATTGGTTTATGTATAACTTTGAGCAGTACCTACTTCGACAAACAGGTGGGGCTTTTTCACTTGGACATGCGAATTTAGTAAAACTTCTTCAATTAATACAAATTTATAGCAATCATACCTACTCTTATGTGATACTATAATAATATACAAAATTTAATATTACACTTTTAGAATAGTATTTAACACATACGGGATCAAATAGACGATACTTAACATTATATATATATTAGGATGTAAACTGGATCTAATAAGATAATTTCCTACATATTAAGAACTCTACTCTCTTAATTTGAAATAGTGAACTTGTCACTATTTTAGCTAGTTAAAATAATTCCACTTACGAAACAGTGAAAATTTCATTATTTTATAGTGAAACTTTCACCATTTTAGCTCGTGAAAATAATTCTACTTGCGAAAAGTGAAAATTTCACCATTTTGCTAGTGAAAACTGTATTTATTAGGAAAATAGTGACTTATCACTAATTTGGTAGTTAATACATAAGTTAAAAGCCGGCAAGGTAGGGATCGAGTTGGTATTTCATAACCTAATTTCAGTTGACATTATTTTTATTTCATGAACATTAAATATTATTTTTATTATGTAATAACAAAATAATTAATTAATTAATGAATAAAAATGGTGCAATTAATGTCTTAATTAGAATTTTGAACCATATTCCCTGTGTAAGAAATTGGACAAATGCCTAAAATTATTAATTTTTCAAAAGAAAAATTATAATTAAATTCAACTTTAATCTTTTTTGTAATGTGCATACTAATGAATTTATTCATATTATCGGTAGTACATTTTTAATCAATATATTTACATCAGTTATATTCGCAGCACCTTATATGAGTTATAAAATTTACTCTAAGTAGGCAATCTACGTAGGCAAGTGGTGAAGACGTTGGACTGTAAACCTTGTGGACCAGAGTTCGATCCCCACCGGAGAAGTTTTTTTCGCATTTTTAATTTATTTCTTATTTTAATATATACAAATATTCAAATGATAATACATAATCAATATCTAATATACCTTATAAATAATTATATATACGCGTTTAAATAACAGCCTTATTTTTTTAATTTACTGAATATGATTAAATTTCACTGATTCAAGTAGTGAAAATTTATTTCACTATTTCAAATAGTGAATATTCACTGTTTTTTAGTTGCTGAGTTATCACTATTCAAAATAGTGAATATTCACTGTTCTACAGTGAATTTTCACTATTTCATAATAAGAGAGTAGAATTAATAGGAATTTATAGCACCAATACCTATTTTGATGTGACATCATTTTATAGGATTAAATATTACTATTCCCGAATAAATTAGTATTTAACACATATGAGATCAAATAGGCGATAGTTCAATACCGAAGCAGTTTGGTGTCAATCGGAACTAATAAAATACTTTTCTATTTGAAACGAGCCTTTAAATAAAGTTATATCAAAATCACGCGATATGGAGGGAAGGATAAATGTTCAACATTGATAGCCTTAAATTTACATTTTTAGTATAACATTTAATTGTTTTAACTACTAATATTATTTTTATGTATTAATGCAATGTTTTGTACTGCATATTTTAAGTTCAGTTTACATCTTGCGTTCATTTAAAGAAAAGGGTTATTAGTTTATGTAGAACTTTGAGCCGTACCCAGTTCGACCATCAGGTGGGGCATTTTCGCTTGAACATGCGAATGTAGTGTACACATTTTTTAATTAAGGTGATGCTAAATCCCCGTGTTATCATCAAATACGGGGAACCAGTTTTTTAATTTATTTTTGAATTTTGAGAAAATATCTCAATGAAAAGTTATTGTTTTTGATTAGAACAACGACATTTCAGAGAGATATTTACTAAAAATTGAAAATTAGATGAAATAAGTGAGTTCTCGTAATTGTTCATGACGGGTGGGTTTATCACCACCTTTACCTTCCAACAGTTTATCAAACTGTTGGATTTCTGACCGTTTTATATTATATTTTCTTCCCTGGTTAAAAAAACTTATGAGACCGGATAAGACCTGATAAAACCTGTTTAGAATTCCGGACAAGACCAAATTGACCTCGAAATTAACTTTTTGATCTCATCCTGTTTTGTCCGCACTTATCCGGAAATCAACCATTTCGTATTAATTTGGATATGACTATATGAAAGAGGTTTCAAAATCCGGATAAGGTCATATAGGTTTATTTTACAATCCGGTCCTATGTTTTTTTAACCAGGGTTATATTTTTTACGTTTTATTATTTTATAATACATTTTCACACTAAAAACTTCGCTCACTAAACAGACACCCGTAGTGTCAAATATTCCCAAAAATAAAAATTTCTAAGTGTCCATGTTTCTTAAGTAACTTTTATTTCCTATTTTGTAAATGGTGAATTGGTTTATGTATGCCTCGCCACCTATCGGTGAAAAATTAAAGTAAACATATTCTTTTTAAAATAAGGAATTGTAATGAAACGTAAGCAAACGTAATAAAACATAAAAATATGTATAGAAACGTACAAAAATGTCTGAAATCCAACAGTTTAACTTTTTCTTACGTTTTATTACATTTTGTAATTTCCAATTAAGGACGTATTACTTTAAGCATAATTTATTTTGAATTAAATGATTTGAAAATTAAAACTTATTTGTGTGAAATGTGTGAAAAAGTGTGTAAAACTATGAAATTTCGTGAAAAACTGTGAAATTAGGCTTACATTTGGAACAGAATTTTAAAAAATATTATACAATATTTCAGTTTATACATAACTTTCAGTTTTTCAGTTTTTCAAGTTTTCTCACATTTCTTTTCATTACATTCTCTTACATAGAGGAAATTACAACTGTGAGAAATTGTGATAAAATGTAAGAAACTGTAAAACTGTGAAAAAATGTGAAAAATTGTGTATCTTCAATTATGATAAAATACGTGTTTTTTATAAGTATGAGAAACTGTGAAAAAATGTGCTAATTTGTTTGTAACAAATGTTCCAAAAGTATGTGTATTTTCACAGTTTTTCACGCTTTCTCACATTTTTTTTCACAGTTTTTCACAGTTGCCATTTCCACTAGGGTGGCGGGGCAATTTGGTCAACTTTATTTATGTGTATGAAAAGATTGTTTGACATTTTTGGCCAAACATGAAAGATGTAATTTATTCCTAAATATAGTTATGAGTACATGTCAGATTCTAACCCCAAAATGCAAGCAATAACAAGAAATAAAAAATAGTTCTTAGAACAAAATAATGTTTTGAACAGTGTTAAAAATGTTATTAAACTAATAAGTTATATTGATGAAGTGTAATAATAAATATTTTTATAATATACTAATTTAGCGATGTGCATTTGAGGAAACTTGTGTGCCCAAAATGCCCCGCCGTACTGCATAAATTTTGCCCCAAACTATACTCAATTTTGAAATATTGGTTTTTTTATTCACTGTAAAGTAATTGATATAAACAAACAAAAATAAAATAAAAGTTAAAGAATTCATCTATGAAAAATACATTATTTTGTATGCTTGTATGGTTTATTACAATGATTTCTTTCTAGCTAAATTCTAACCAGTATATATATAAAAAATTGTATTTCAGAAAACCACAGTATTTAAAATAATTTAATTGCCTAAAATGCCCCACTGCCCAAACTGCCCGCCCTCCCCTACGTGACGTATCCAGCGATTGGACAAGTATTTTGGAAGTATAGCCAATCACAGCTCCGATACAGTGTGTGGCGGACTGGCGGCGTACAAAGCACGGCGCGCAACGCATGGAGCGAACTCAAGAGCAATGATATAGACGCGGCCTTTTCTTTGTCGGTGATGTTGTCGCAAGACGCCGATTTGCGTAAAGCATAAATTCCCGCCTTTCGTACCAACTCGAAATAAAAGCATCGTGCCTCCTATAAGACGTTTCCAGAAATAGAATTTCGTTAGATACGTTTCTTTTTCTCAAGGTAAGCAAAACAAATTCTATACATCGTAAAAAATTACTGAAAATATTTTCTTACAAAATTAAGTTTTTCATCCATCGTATGCACGTTATTTTTATAAATTTATCAACCTTCATTTCATATTAGTATTCATAATAATAGTTTAGTTTCGTTATAAAATTTATTGTAAATATTTTCTCGGTATTCCTGGTATCGTTAAACAAAGAAACAAAGACATCGTGAAGTTTCCCCGTGAAACAAAGAAACAAAGACGCCGTGAAGTTTCCCCGTGAAACAAAGAAACAATGACATCGTGAAGTTTCCCCGTCAAAATTTCAATCGATTGCACGTTTTTTCATTATCTTATAAATATTTCTTAAAAATTACTGAAATTATTTGGTTTGATTCAAGCTTTTGATGCACGATTATGTGCATTTTTACATAAGTCTATTCTACAATCTTTGTTTAATGCATGTTTTTGTTCTTCTTTATTATTAGCTTTATCTTACTTTGATGATGCAACTTCCTTAGTAAAATTAGATTAAAATTAATATAGGTGGATATAAATGACAGGTTAATTTTTTTATTTATATGTGCGTCCGTCGTACGTTATTCTATTTATTATATCTAGTAAGAAAAATGTTATTGTTACTAACAAAGACGTCATAAAACGTTTTCCGATGAAGATTTCAATTTCATCATGTTTTATTTACTAACTTACATGTCTGATGATGCTTCATAGTCAAGAAAATAATGAAGTTAAATTTTTTCGTAATCAAAATATAATGTTTTTAATTATAAATCGCAAGACGAAATAGGTTAAAAAATTATTGAAAAATGTTCATTTAGATTAGTTTTATGAGGAGAAGTTTTTATAAGTAGAATATAGCATTTAAAAATTATATAATTCATATTATTGAATAATTCTCAGGGTTGAAATGTTTGCATTGGTGCATACCATAAGAAATGGCAAATTTGCCAATAAACAAGAAGTGACGGCAACGTCTAACATTGAATACTTTGATTGGTCGCAAAACAAAAAAAATATGAAGTATTGGATGAGTGTCAATGAAGAACGTTGCCAAGGAATTGTAATCATTGTAAATGGTAAATATACACAACTGAAAGAATATTTTTTAATTTTATACCCCAGCAATAGCAACACAATTAATTTTAATTTTTATAAGTTTTGATGTTATGTATTTATTATAGATGTATGGATTTATATTTTAATTAATTTTTTTGTTTCAGATGATGAGCAAACACTGAAAGACTCAATTGACACTAAACGAGCAAAAGTTCCACCACTCAACCTGTGTGAAACAGCGCCTGACTTAAAGAGAGTTTTTCCAGCAAACGGGGATAAACTGGTAATTGTAGCTATTTTCAATAATGTATAGTTTAGAATTATGATTAAAAATTCAATATTTATTATTTAAAAAGCTTATGATTATAAAGTTTAATTGTTGTCGTTATTTCAACTTTTGTGCAAGCTAACTAAATTAATTGGGGGGGGGGGGGGGTGTTAAAAATTTCGAATGTGTAAAGTGCCCTAAGTCAGGAGTGTAGAAAGTAGAAAGTTTCGACAATGAAAATTATAAACTATAGAAAGTTGAAAGTTACAAAAATGAAAATTCAGAAAGTCCAAAGTATCAAAAGTAGAATTATAGAAAATAAAAATGCAAAAAGTTGAAAATTACGAAAATGAAAATTTAGAAAATGAATAGTATCGAAAGTGAAAATACAAAGACTCAAAAGTGTAAAAAATGAAAATACAGAAACTTAAAAATGTTGAAAGTATAAATTCATAAAGATAAAAGTGTTGAAAGTATAAATTCAGAAAATAAAAATGTCGAAAGTATAAATTCAGAAAGATAAAAGTGCCGAAAGTAAAAATTCAGAAAGATAAGTGTTGAAAATATAAATTCAGAAATATAAAAGTGTCGATTCAATCACATGCAGAACTATAAAATAATTGAACAAATTTTTGAGATATGAATGTGTTCTTACTTATAATTTTTAAAATTCTATTTTGCAGACTTTGTAACAAATAGAGATTGTTTTTATATGCTCCCCCAAGCAATTATGTCGTAGTTGACATAGCTGTGGAAAAATGCATAATGAACAATCATTAATGTTTTGAATTGCATTATCATAGATATTTTGGAAAAAATAATAACTAGATATTTTGTTTTTTGTAAACCCTGTTCAATGTGTTTGTCCCATTTCATGTTAAAATCATCTTTATAAATCTTTATGAATCTTTATGAATTTATACTTTCAACACTTCTATTTTTCTGAATTTATACTTTCGACACTTTCAACCTTCTATATTTTTACTTTTGAAAGTTTACACTTTCTGAATTTTCATTTTCGAAACTTCCAACTTTCTATATTTTTACTTTTGGCACTTTACACATTCGAAGTTTTTAACAGCCCCTGAATAATTGCAGATTACAGTTACAAATAGATTCGCATTAAAGTTTAAAAACTCTCATCTTATACATTCTTTTAATGTTGGGATTGAGCACTTCTTTGCAGATGTCTCAGTTTATACTGTACTTCGTAAATGTATCTACTACAAGCTAATTATTCACATCTTCAGTCATTAAAATTATCAAGACAGGCTTTTCGTTTTGCATAAAAGTTTTGAATGACAAGTAAAACACAGCTAAAATAACTATGACTTTTCCATAAAATTAGAATCATTAAATTTGCTTTTTGGTAGTGCACAAAAATTGTAAATGACAAGAACAATATATACTACTTTAATGATAAAATGCTTAATACTATAGATAGTATTAATTATTCGAGTAGGTTATACTTTTCTATTTACAATTATTGATTAGTAATGAGAGTGCAGAACAATCTAATTTGTTGTAGCCCATTATGATTCTAAAACTTTAATTGTTGTCGTCTTTTCAACTTTTGTGCAAGCAAAAGACGAATAGCGTAATTACATAATTACATATTGCACTAATTGTAAATGACGAGAACAATTAAACTACTTTAATGTTGAAAGACTAGATACAATTTTGATTATTCATTCATAATTCATGAAATCTACGAATAAGTCATTAAATTAGTTAAGAGGATGAAAATTAAAAATGCACACCGTGTTAAAGTATGGAATCTTGCAGGTAAAAAGATTAATCGTGATCATCTGCTGTTGATGAACATCAGTTGTTAATTATTTGTTGATCAAGTAACTAAGTAACTCAAGTTTTAGTTACAAGTAGATATTTATAAAAAATTTTACCTGTAGTTATTGAAAATGTATCTACTTAATATACCTATTTTTGAGACTTGACATATAAGAGACCATTAAAAAAATTACTGTGTGCATCTCTGCTTTGTACTTGCAAAATTCTTTCAATAAATCACACAACTCATAATTCTTCTTACTTTTGGTTTCCTCAAAGTTGCAAATGACAAAAGCAATTAAACTTCCAGTGATAAAAAAGATCAATTACAATTTTGGTTTTGAAACAATTTCAAAAAAATTGAAAGATTTACCTAGTAATAAACTCAAAAGTACAAAGAGTAATTGCATGATTTTGCCAGTACAAGTAAATTTATATTAGACTTTGTTTTTGTAGTTTTTGAAAATCTATCTTATATGTTTATTTCTGAGACTTAACACTTAAAAGATAGTTATGGTTTGCATTTTTTTAAGTCACTAAACTACTTTAATCATTGTTGTTACCTATAGTTTTGCACAAAATAAGATAAAAATAAATTTTAGAAGCAAATGTGGCTAGCAGAAGCATTACGGCTGCACCACATGACAACTGAACTAATGTGTATGTTTTATATTTAATTATGGGTGAGTTCATTTTATGGGTGTGTTCGTTTTACCGAGCGGTGACAGTGGTCACTGGTCAGTTATTTTAGTTATTGCGGTCAATTAATTTATATATTAAAATCCAACGCGAGATATCAAATCGCGGTAGGTATATCGAATTTTCGATTTCTATTTCGATATTTTCATGTGCAAAAAAATTGAATGTTGGAAAGATAACCAAATTGATAAAATTTTTGTTCATTGTACTCGCGTTCCACTCTCTCTATATAATATAATAATGTATATTGTTTTATAGTAATTAAAAAAATTTTATAATTTTTTATTTCAGTGCTGGGAATTAAGAGGAACTATAGCTTCAACAAAAAATTTTAATAAATAAAACTACAGTTTATTACTAACATATGCAAGTACTTTCTGCAAGTATCTACATTTTTTTAATTTACATTTATAATAAAAATGAAAAAATCTTCGAAGAAGAATTTATGCATATTTTTTATTTTATTAATTATGTATTAAAATATGTAAAATAGACACTATTTAAATATAATGTAAAAAAATTGATTTTTAATATAAATATGTTCTAAAATAACATTCAGATATTTATTGTAATTATTCGACTTTCGTGTCACATTTAATTAAAAATCGGATATAATTTGACATAATCATATCAAAAACTTTTTAAGAATGCCTGGTAAAATACAATATGATCCTGTTTAATCCTGTATGCCACAAACCAGAAAATCTTGAAAGGATTCAATCCCCTATAGTTCAGTAATCACCTGATTTAGACTCATTTGAATTTAAGGATTTATCATATTAAACCCCATTTCCTATAAAATAAGGTGAAACTTTATTTGATACAATTAGTAAAGTGTAATAAGTGCTACAATTAGTTAGTAATCCTGTTTAATCCTATATGTCATAACCCAACAAATTGTGAAACGATTTAATCCAATATAGTTCAATTAGCAATCTCCTCATTTAGACTAATTTACATTTCGGGATTTGTCCTATTAAACCTCATTTCTTATATAATCAGATAAAACTTTATTTGATCCTATTGATGAATTTTCACGAATATCTGTATAAATATAATATGATTCCATTTAATTCTATATACCACGAATCGAAAAATTTTTAAACTATTTATTCCTATACAGATCAATCAGTAATGTTCTGATTTGGACTAATTTGCATTTCGGGATTTGTCCTATTAAACCTCATTTCTCATAAATTGAGGTCCTATTTTATTTGATCCAATTAGTAAATCGTACGCATTTTTTCTATAAATATAACATGATCCTGTTTAATCCTATATGTTACAAACCGGAAAATCTGAAACGATTCAATCCAATATAGTTCAATTAGCAATCTTCTCATTTGGACTAATTTGCATTTCGGGATTTGTCCTATTAAACCTCATTTCTCATAATTGAGGTCCTATTTTATTTGATCCAATTAGTAAATCTTACGCATTTTTTCTGTAAATATAACATGATCCTGTTTAATCCTATATGTTACAAACCGGAAAACCTGAAACGATTCAATCCAATATAGTTTAATTAGCAATCTTCTCATTTGGACTAATTTGCATTTCGGGATTTGTCCTATTAAACCTCATTTCTCATAAATTGAGGTCCTATTTTATTTGATCCAATTAGTAAATCATACGAATTTTTTCTATAAATATAACATGATCCTGTTTAATCGTATATGTTACAAACCAGAAAATCTGAAACGATTCAATACAATATAGTTCAATTAGCAATCTTCTCATTTGGACTAATTTACATTCCTATTAAACCTCATTTCTTATATAATCAGATAAAACTTTATTTGTTCCTATTGATTAATTGTTCACAATTTCTGTATAAATATAATATGATCCCATTTAAGTCTATATGTCTCAAACCAAAAAATATCTGAAACGATTTAATCCTATAAATTTTTCTTTGCGAACAATTATTTGTTCCTTTTTAGACTGGCCTACAATTAAATCTGATATATTTTAGTGTTTGTTATATCTCTATTAAACCCTATTTTACAATTTTTTTATTGGAATTTGAAATATGCGTATTCAATCATATATTCGACAGATTTGGAAATGTTTAAACTATTTGATCCTATTCGTTTTAACGGTTAAAATAAAAAATCTATTCAATCCTATTTCAATGCTTGCTTAAAAAGACTAAATAGGGGGATTTCCGACGTTAATTTCGTATTCAATCTTATTATCTATTTGCAAATAGGATTAAATAGATTTTTCTGGGCAGGGATATACAATGCTTGTTATTTAGCCAGGTTTATGTAACCAATGCACTCCAGATCGAAATAAATCGATGGGGAATCTTCCTAGAGCTTTAAAATGTGTGACCTACACATTTAGTTCCCGATTAACCAGCTATATTGGCAGTAGCAATTGGATCGAACACGCCAGAGTTTACTGCGAAAGACGGGAAAGTATACTATATACAATGCTTGTTATTTAGCCAGGCTTATGTAACCAATGCACTCCAGACCGAACTAAATCGATGCGGAATCATCCTAGAGCTTTAAAATGTATGACTCACACATTTAGTTGCCGATTAACTATAGCTATATTGGCAGTAGAAAATGGATCGAACACGCCAGAGTTTACTACGAATGTGGAGAAAGTATACTATTTATAATGCTTGATTTTTAGCCAGGCTTATGTAACCAATGCAATACAGACCGAACTAAATCGATGAGGAATCTTCCGGGAGCTTTAAAATGTGTGACTCACACATTTAGTTCTCGATTAACCAGCTATATTGGCCGTAGCAATTGGATCGAACACGCCAGAGTTTACTGCGAAAGACGGGAAAGTATACTATATACAATGCTTGTTATTTAGCCAGGGTTATGTAACCAATGCACTCCAGACCGAACTAAATCGATGAGGAATCTTCCGGGAGCTTTAAAATGTGTGACTCATACATTTAGTTCTCGATTAACCAGCTATATTGGCTGTAGCAGTTAGATCGAACAAGCCAGGATTGACTGCGAATCACGGGAAAGTATATAAGTTCGCCAGACCTATTTATATTTATTTAATGCTTGTGTTGTAGTTAGGCATATGTATCCAATGCACTCCAGACCTAACTAAATCGATAAAAAATCTTCCTAGAGCCTTAACATGTATAAGGGTTTGTTTATAGTGGGGTTGAAGAGTTACAACTAGCATTATCTATTTTATAATTCACTGAAAAAATAGCATATTCTGCATATTAACATGCATAATATTAAGTTTCCAAGCGACTTTTATCAAATTAATAACAACCAATGTAATTTTTCTCTTTAAAATCTTAGTGAAAAACAACGGGTTGTAACTCTCCGTCCCCACTATAAACGGACCCTAACTCACACATTTAGTTCCAGACTAACTAGCAATATTGGCAGTAGAAGATGGATCTAACACGCCAGAGTGTAAAAAAAATTGATCAGGCACTAGTCTGGCAAAAGTATGACAAAATAAGTCTTGCGAACTTCTAGCAAAAGTCTGGCGAAAGTCTGCTATTAGCCACTATGCCAGACTTTTAATTGTGTTTATTCAAAAGTCTGGCAAATAATCCAGACTGTTTGCTATACTTTTAATCTGACCTAATATACTATCAGTCTCGGGCTGGGTATTTTCCCGTGTGTATCAAAAGGGGATTGGATATAAAGTTGAATCCGAATAAATTGGTCAGAATACGCCAAGTGGCACTTTTTGTTTAAAATGTAATTGTTTAAACAAATAATAACAATATATTGTTTGGATCGAAAGTAGTTTTCCCAAGAATATACGTCATTTTAAGCCATAAATAGTATATTATGCACCTAGGGAGGAAAATATTGGCTAGTCCACAGCTCGTGTAAATTGCCACCCGAGCCGAAGACGAGTGTGTTAATTTACACGTTCTATGCGTTAGCCATTTTTACTCTCTTGGTTAGTATACTATTTTTCACTATACCCGAGCCGAAATGACCACATTTCAGTTTCTGCCCCGGCTGGAAATGTGGTACTTTTTGTCGGGGTATGGCGAAAAAGCTTGTATTGTCCATTTACCAAAAGTGTATAATCTAACAGAGTTATGATTTTCTGAAGTTTAATTTTTATCATTTTTCATCAACTATTTTTCATGAAATCTTAAGATACTACGCTAAATGTTTTGCGTCTTCTTGCTCCAAATAAGTCAGAAAATCAGAGAAATCTTTTTTTAACCTAGAAAATAAAATTTTTTGAATATTATGAACCCTCGACATGGTGCACTTCTCGGTCCTACGCGGACAGGCGCATGGGCGCCTCTGATGCGATAGATTTATATAAAGGGCCTTAGCAAGGAATATTATCAGAACTTAAGAGGACGTGGATTACCGACACAGATTCATGCTATTCCACACACGTTTTTCCCCGTCGTTGTCCCCGCGTCGTTTGAGAATAAGCAATATTTTGAGTGCAAAAATACTATTTATCGTTGTTTCGTTTTTGAGAAAACTTTGAATTACAAAACCATCGTCTAAACATAACCTCATTTTTTTGTAATTCAAACTTTTCTCAAATAGAAAACACTCATATGTACTGTTTTGGCATTCAAAATATTGCTTATTCACAGACGAAGCGGAAGCAACCCATAGCTCTTTATAAAATAAATTATTATTTAAATAAACAACGAAAAACGTATGTGGGATAGTAGGAATCTGTGTCGGTAATCTACGTCTACTTAAGTTCTGATAATACTCCTTGCTAAGGCCCTTTATATAAATCTAGCGCCTCAGAGGCGTCTATGCGCGTATCCGCATAGGATCGAAAAGTGTACCATCTCGCGGGTACATAAAATTAAAAAAAATGTAGTTTCTTGGTTAAAAATAGTATATTGTGGAATAAGGGGAGGGGGTGTTCTACTTCTAGTGAGGGTAGGATGATTTTGCACGAGTCGGAGTCGAGGGTATATGTTTTACATGCAAGGAAAAGGGCCTATTTCTTGCAAATGTTAAGAAAAAAATATTATCTTATTTTCTGACTTATTTTGAGCAAGAAGGCCGCTAGAATATTTAACGTATTTTTGTGCACACGGGAAAATACCAGTCCCTGGACTAATGATATATTATAGGTCTGATTGAAAGTATAGCAAATATAGATTTTTTTCCAGACTTTTGAATAAATACAATTAAAAGTCTGACATAGTAGCTAATGGCAGACTTTTGCTAGACTTTTGGCAGACGTTCGCAAGACTTATTTTGTCAGACTTTTGCCAGACTAGTGCCAGACCAATTTTTTTTACACGCTTTGGCAGTAGAAATTGGATTGAACACACCAGAGTTTGTTGCGACTGAGGGGAAAGTATACTATTTACAGGGGCGGATCCAGAAGTGGCGTATAGGGGGGGGGGGGGGGGGGGGGGCGATGACACTGAGGGTGCCCAAATTAGTAAAAAAAAAAGGTCCATAACAATTTCACATTCCATACGTGCCACTTAAATGATTACATAGAGTATGACAATATAATCAAATTTTTAAATTAATGCCTTTATATGCCATTTCCCCTTATAATATTAATTCTAATGTATGTTTACAGTCGGTCTTCACAATCCTATCTACAATGGAATCTAAATCTAACTTTATTTCGTAATGAATACGAAATTCGAAATGAATACGATAGTGTGAGACTAATAAGTCTATTTATCCTCAAATCTTATACTAAAAAATAAAAATAAGCCAGGAACAACCATTACAAAGCTTAACAGATGAGGAAATGTTTTTCAAATTATTGAATCAGTTGAAAATCCCTAAATTGCAAGCAAGGTGTTTCATAACTGAAAATATTAATATCTACCGCGAATAAGAGTATCGACACTCGAAGCGGTGGGCCGGTAGTGTGCAATGTAAACAATAACACATGAAAGAGAAGACATGAAAAACCCATTATTTTCTCGGTAAAACGAAAGAAGGGAAATCGATATTTCAATTAACTGTAAAAAATGTGACTGTTTTATTTTTTCGCGAATAGAACAAGCAGTTGACGCGGGCGTGATAATGTAATACAGCACATGCCGTTCTCTGCTACTTGCCTGTAGCAACGAGTGTAACACTCGTGTTACTTCTGTTTATTCTTTGTTTTATAAATAAATTCCTACACATGAAACATGCAAAGGATATATTCTAATTAATTAATTAATTAATTAATACTCTTATTTATACTAAAAAATGAAAACAAGCGAGGGAATACTATTATAAAGCTTATCAAGTCAGGAAATATTTTTCAAATTATTCAATCAATTGAAAAAAGGCAATAAAAACCTTTGGTTGAATCTACCAAACTTTGGTTTGGATAACGAACAATTTTGGTACGTGAACAAATAAATAATGATATTTAGTAAATCCAACAAAAGTTGTTTTTCCTTAAATGTACAGAAAAAGTTATGCATAACTTTCATAAATTGCTATGAAACTGTAAGAAAACCGGTAATTCTATGTATAAACAGAAGTTTAGTCTAATTAATAGTTTTATAAGTATGTTTTTATAAATTTTAATTTCAATGTGCATCAGAAAGTTGAACAAATATTTATAGATGAATATTAATGTATAAAAATTATTACAATAGTTAAATAAACGAAATAAATTTGAAAAATTTGAAATTTGCTAAAAATTTTCTAAGTTGGGCTTAGGGTTCATGGGTTACATTTTTTTATTTATTTAATTCTAAATTGATTATCTTGGGTTAATTGGGTTTTGAGGTTTATGCGTTTATTGATTAAATAATGATTTTCGACTTATAGGATTATGTTTTTACAGTTTATGTGTTCAGGGTCAATTGGTTATTGGTTTAGGGTTTAAGTTAAGGATTCATGGGTTAATATAAAAAATTTTCTTGGAGGGGGGGGGGGGGGCGCTCGCCCCCATCGACCCCCCCTGGATCCGCCGCTGACTGTTTATAATGCTTGTTTTTTAGTTAGGCATATGTAATCAATGCACTCCAGACCGAACTAATTCGACGAGAAATATATTTCAAACATTAGATTAACGATTTCATGCATTTAGTAGAAGGTACATAGTAAAATTTTGTTTATAAAGCGATTCAGGCACTGTTGAGCTGATACCGTTTCGCATAACAGGTATTATGTATGATCTGCTTATTGTTCTATAATAGGTTTGACTGCACACTTTGAAGAATGTTACAAATAGATATCAGAGTAAAGAATATATACATTGTTATGTTAGTTAAGCAAACGATGGATCTATTTTATTAGACAAACAAAGTTCCAAGGATATATTCATGCTGTAACCTTAACGTGACTATAGAGCTAATTTCTGGATCAAAGAAATTAGCAATTAATATATTTTTACTACGCTTTTTATTCGTAAAAGAGTTTAAGATTTCAATTTATAATGAAAAGCGTTATGCAGTTTTGGTGCGAGGCGGTGGGGAACGGATGACGTCCAGGCCGTAATCCCCCTCGTAAGTATTGGATGATCTGTTTCTGATTCCTTCTTCATTTTCATAGTGAAAACCGTTTCTGGTTGTATGGTTGGGTCATGTTCGCGAAGACTGTACGTATAGTTTGTATTAATTAATTGCCTTCTAAAAGTCTTTCCAGAACTGCAAATAAATAAAAAAGGTTTCAAAATTTAAACAACAATATAAAAGAAACTTGAGATTGTAATGTACACTCGATGTGGAAAATATTTGATTCGAACGATTCGAATTTTTTTTGTAATACTACAATTTCATTGGATGTCATTGGCTCGAACACTCGTTTCAGCTAATCTCATTGGAAGATTGTAAGAAAATTTAAACAGTTCAAACAGTTTCAAATTTAAAAACTTAATAAAATGTGAACCTTTACAATACTTTTGATAAGTCTTGTAATTTTTTTAGTCTTTACAGTACATCAGAAAACATAATATAGTGTATTTTTAAGAGAATTCTTGAATTCAAAATTTTTATATATTAAATTTTGAAGTTCTGAATTCTCACTTGTGATCTCAGGTAAGATTTTGAGTGAAAATTCACCTAAAAATACTTTATTTTCATTTTATTTTTTACTTTATTTTATTTTCTACGATTTTCAATGTATATATAGAAATAAGATATAGAATATATAGGATATAAGCTAAAAGACAATTCCAACGGCAGTAAATGTCTATTTTCAATTAATTTCGGCTTCTCACTGATTTTTTAATCACTTGAGATTTTGGAATGAGATTTCACCTGAGATTTTTTGGTAGGATAAACACAAGAGAATCGATTATATAAATATTTTGAATTATTATCAGTATCAAATTACCTTCTGGTAAATTAATATTAGTATCAAAGTACCTTCATAAAATTTATGTTCAGCGTCGCTAAAAAAAGAGTGCCCACAAGTTCCTTTTGATAATTTAAGTTCTTTGTCTTCAGTAAATTTTGAATTTCTTTGACTTTTTGTTTAATCAAACATCTCTTGAATTTCAACAAGTTCAATAATGAATAATGATACTCTCTTATATCGTTATCATAAATAATTTCTAAAATAATCTTTTTCGTCTCGCGACGAACTCTGCCTGTTCCATTCATGTACGTTTCCAAAGCAGTATTATTATCAGTGACTATATTTAAAATAATCAATTTGTTTAACAATTGAAGCTGATTATTGGTTGTATCTAAAATAAATGTAGACGTGAGTTAACACTTTTTTGATAGTTTAAATATTAATCAATATATTACCTTTATGTCCAAAGAATTCTATTACAGGTCCAATTACTGTATCATGTAGATTAACAAGAAAATATATCATGTAAAATATGACAAGTTTAAAATAAATTTTTAAATTAGAAAAATATGTTAAAATACCTGATCTATGCTTTTCTTTATATTACTACTGGTTACTGATATAAATAGATTATCTTTATTTGTATCACAAATATTGTCACAGATCTTATTTGTACTATTCATTTCTTGTGTGAGATCATTAGATGTATTTTCTGTTACAGTGTGAAGAATCCTATTTATAATGGAATTAAGAATAGTTTTATTTACGACTGAGTTACTCGTTTCTTTATCCTCAAATCCATGAAATGATTGTGCCAAATTCTGATTATTTTCAGTTACATTATTTGAGATTAATTTGTTTGTTTCAGAACAAATTTCATTATGATTAAAATACAGTGCATTAGTCAACGTTTTCACCATCCATAGTTCTATATCTTTAAATTCTGTAATATTATACATTTCAAGCAATATTTTTGTTCTTGTTTTTAAAGAAATTTTTTTATCAGAATTTGTCAAAAACTTTTCTATATCTTTTTTTCTAATCATGCTCATGGCTTTACAAAGTTTTTCTCTGTAGTCTAGCCATTCTTTTAATGTAGGAGGAATAATTGTTTGGACATCATTGTTTAAATCTGAAACAAAAATAAAACTATTTTATTATGAAATCTGATATATTTAATAAAAAGAATAATTTCAGAAATTACTAACTTGCAAGATCTGCAGTAAGTTTCAAAATAGCATTGCAAAAAGAAACGAACTTTCTCTTGGTATTCTTTTCTCTGACCATATTTTGGAAAAACTTTTTGACTTAAGTTTTGCAATTGCTCATTTGAAATACTGTTATGCGTATTTTCGTCAATTAACAAATTATTGACATTCACAACACTAAGTAACTTCAAATACTGGCTTTTTTCTCAGTCTATTCCTTGCCTTCGTCTATATATATTATCCATTTGTAATATTGTGTTTAGTCTTGTATTTTTTCTTCCTAAAATTATTGCTCTTTGTTTGTATAGAAACTATATTAAAAATAGTGGTTTCGTGAAAATCGGACCGCAAGAGTCTAATCACCAGAAATGAATATAAAAATATTTAAATTATATTTGTATACGTACAAAACCAAAGTTCATAAATTATATACATATAATTATACTAAATCAAATTTTATCAAATTATATTAAAAGAGAACTTACAGTTTGAAAAATGTAGAATGTATTGATTGAAGCAAATAATTCAAAGAGATAAGTTTATTTTAGAAATCAACTTGAGCGGTAGGCTTACAGGGCCAGAATACTAATCCAGTTGATCAAACAAATCACCAATAAAGATGTGATCCTCAGAAAAGTACTAAATGGCTCAGTGTACAAAAGTTCAGAATGCTGTTTTGATATGTTCTGAAATAGATGATGGTTTGATGGGCACAAATCTATTTGAATAAACAAATGTATTTACAAAAATATAGGATTAGTTGACTGGTTTGAAGAAGTATTTAAAGCAATTGTGATATGAGTTAATTTAAACCAATATCAAACATAAATTCTATAAGTTATCTACTGATTATAAAAAAGTAAGCTATAAACATCAAAATAAATGGGAGTATATTATTATATTATGTGCAGAAGATGTGATTGATAATAGTTGTAAGAAAAATACACTTATTGTCATAGAAAGCTGTTCACAACAAAGAAATAAGTACAGATTTTTGTACAATTACACTATGATCATTTATAATAAATCCAATATAAAGCCGAATGATTTGAAGAGCGTAGAGTAATTTTTATCCTTTAATCTTATATCCTTGAAATCTGCAAATAATAAACATGGCAGTAAGGTTTTATACTACATGAAGTTGATTTAATATTATAAATAATTGAATAACTTACATCTGCATAAGCATAAGTCCAAGAAATTATAGTTAAGAAACTTTTTTAGTACGTTTGGATGCTACTTGGTGCGAAGGAGTTTAAAATACATAGTGCGTGGAAGGATATGTGCTCTTCCAATAGATTTTGAATACTGTAAAACAATTAAAATTATTAATTAGAACAATAAATCATATAATCTATTTTCTACAATAATACTAATAGTATACTTTTAAAATGTTAATCTAAAGAATTACTTTATAAGAAAAAATCCTAAGATTACACTTTGCAATATTAATTACATTTATGAGTAAATATATAATCATAGGACTACAAAACAAACAAGTAATATAATTATGACAATGAAGAATAAGTTTACAAATAATCATTTAACCTTAAATTTTTAAACTCAATTATCAAATATTTATATTTATTTACACTTTTTATTACAAAATGTGCAGAGATAAAGTTAGTAGAGAATACCCCCCTATGGCGAGACGGTGACGTCACGCGGTGGCGCCGTAGGCGGAGCCAGGTCTATGGCTTATACTCCCGCCACGTAAGGTTGTCTCTCTCGCGCCCATGTGATAATGGGTATGGAGACCCCCACTCGCGCCTTGACAGCTTGTCTGTCTCTGTCATACACAAGGGATGGGTGTCTATGGCGTTCCCCACCCTTACTCAGACGGTGTCTCTCTCGCACTCATGCGTGGGGGTGTGTTATGACGTGCGTTCTCTCTTGCACTTGTGTGGGAGATAGGCAGTGGTACCGATGGCGTAGTTTCGCTCTCGCTCGCACTCATACGGGGTATGGTATGTCGTGTGCTCTCTCTCTAACGCATGTGGGGGTGGAAGCCGGCGCAGTCGATGGCGTAGTCTCCCTCTCTCTCGCACTCATAAGGCACTATGTTATAGAGCGGGGTCTCTCTCTCTCCCTCGCACTCGTACAGGGTATGGTATGGCGTGTGCTCTCTATAGCGCACGCGGCGGGTGGAAGCCGGGGCAGTCGGTGGCGTAGTCTCCCTCTCTCTCGCACTCCTACGGCACTATTCTATAGTGAGGGCTCTCTCTCTCTCTCTCTCTCTCTCTCTCTCTCTCTCTCTCTCTCTCTCTCTCTCTCTCTCTCTTGCACTTGTGTGGGAGACAGGCAGTGGTGCCGATGGCGTAGCTTCTCTCTCCCTCGCACTCGTACAGGATATGGTACGGCGTGTGCTATCTCTAGCGCACGCGGCTGGTGGAAGCCGGAGCACTCGATGGCGTAGTCTCCCTCTCTCTCGCATTCATACAGCACTAGTCTATAGCGAGGGCTCTCTCTCTCTCTCTCTTGCACTTGTGCTGGAGACAGACTGTGGTGCTGATGGCGTAGTTTCTCTCTCTCTCTAATGCATGCACTCGTGGGGATAGGGAATATAGCGTGAACGTGTTCTTTCTCTCTCTCTCTCTCTCGCCCTCTCTCTCACTCTCTCTCTCTCTCTTTCTCTCTCTTACGCTGACACAAAAATCTGGTTGGCTGTTATATAATCCACATCTGGAGATAATGTGCGCCTCTAATACAGGTATACGGAGAAACTGTTGGCGCAAGAGAGAGAGAGAGAGAGAGAGAGAGAGAGAGAGAGAGAGAGAAAGAGAGAGAGAGAATAATTATGAAAATCTCTTCGGTATTTGTAGATTTAGAAAAATAGAGATAAGAGGACCCTTTTATTTATAAACCAATATGTATGCTTCCGCTTTCGGAGGATGTTAATTTTAAAATACAGTTAGGTATTATTTTTATTTTTATTGAAATAACAAATATTGGGAAGTTATTTTAAAACGTTTTTTAAAGTATAATAAATTTTTCATAAATGTTATTGTAGGTGTATGAAAGGAGAAAAAGGAGTAGGCGAAGGAAGTATGGAAGAAAAATAATCAAATTTTCTGTACAAAAAAAAATTTTTCTTAAAAATATATATATTGTTTTGAGGAAAATTATTTACATAGATAACACACACACACACACACACATAGACATAAATCTTAAACTTTATGTAGTTTTATATCCAAATGGAAGTGAAGTTCCGTTGGAAAAGAAGCGGCGTTTGGTGAGGACTATTTCGCAGGTCTTTTTCTCGTCAGTCGTCACAACATCGAAAGTCGCGGTTCGTCGAAAACTCTTAAACGATAATTTAATGGACTCCATTTCTCTTTTTATAAGACTAAGCATACTATTAAAATTAATGTACTGACTGTTGTGGTAATTTAACCGAATACCCTTAATTTTGCAACATTCGAAAGTCTTATTACTTGAAGAGGTGCCTCTATAACTGTAAGACTTTGGTCCGCCCGATAAGAAATGTGTAATGTAAGCGTCGTCACCATACGACGTAAGTTCATTCGTCATTTGTCCTAAAAAATTACCTAACTCGGGCTCGTAGGTATCCGTTGAGTTTTCATTTGTTACGAAGATGACTGAATCTGTGTCTGTGTATAATAATCGCGTATTCAATTTGCTTAAATATTCGTATAGGACGAGTCGCGCTTGAGCTGTTGTATAAGCAGCTATTGCAACATTAGTATGGCTAGAACCTTTTATGGAGTCATCTTTGTGTACCCAATTAATACATACAATATTCTCAGCGACGAGAAGCATACTTGTGATTTCCTTATCTTTAGCCATAATAAAGTTTAACAGCTCTTTTCTGCAATTAACGAATTCAGTTTGCGGTAAATTATCATGTTGTCCGAATTTACCCCAAAATGAATTCAAGCAGAGCTTTGCTACAGCTCTAAGTCCTGGATTTTTATCAATTTTTTCGTAATCGAGTAAAACACCTTCTTTTTCTTTATACTGCTGGATGTACTTGCGTTTTTTTTCCTCGTCGGTACATTCGGCAGGCCAACCATCTGCTTGTTGTTTTAGCTGAATAAAACTATTTATGTATTCACCAAAAAGACCACCATTTCCTTTGACATCTAGTTGAGTTATTTGATACTGCCAGATTACGTAAATGTCTAATATTTTATAACCCATAGTTAACGCTTTATTGATTTCGTCGGATACCCACGTGCCGTTGAGTGCACGCATATTTAGATTTTCATGGGTACACTCGTCGAAATTCTCTGTCTCACAGCACGTTCGGCAAAGCGGAAAAAGTAATTTACATCTCATTTTAACGGGCAATACGGGGATGTATAAATTCCGTGGAGGCAAGATTTTACATTTCACAAGTCCATTGACTTTATGAAAATTTTCATAATTTTTACCGGTTAGTTTTAGGCATTCAGATTTTATAAAAATTTCTGGGTGTCCGAGGGGAAATTTACCAGTTTTACAGATATATGGATATAATGAGCATATATCCGTATATCTGATTTTCTCACCATGCTGTGCAATATATGATGTCACAAAGTTTTCTGTTCGCCCACCGAAAAAAGCGTCACGTGGATCTAGTTTAATTTTTGATAAAAGCGGGTGATCTTTTAAAACATTTAAAATTTGTGGTTGCGAGATTTTCATACGTTCAAACTCACACTCCCAAATCGTCTCCACTTTATACCCCAAATCTCGAATTTCCTGTAATTTTTCGAGAGTTTTTTTATGACATTCATGCATTGGGCGACCGAACGATGTTTGCGTGTCGTAATTTTCCTTGAAACAAGATGGACAACCATGTACGTAACATCCTTGAAATTCGAAGACGGTACCTTTGAATGTTGGGGATGTCGACTGGTCTTTAGAGACCTCTAAAAAACCATCGACCTTAAATCCCTCATTCAACACGTACTCTCGAGACCTAGCGGCGTGAATGATTTTTTTTCCGAGTTCATATTCACGCCATAGCAACCACTCAATTGATTTTCTAGAGTGATTATCGGCTAATCTATACCCCTTCGTGGGAATAAGACCGATGGTTTTTTCTTTCAAAAACTTTTGCCTATAAATACGCGAGCATGCTGACGCTATTGTTGTCGATTGGGTGAATGGACATATGTTGCCTTTTTCAATGAATATATTTCTAAAAACAGTGCATGCTCGACGCAGTATGTCAACATCCATTTGGCAATAGCTGATTAAATCGCTTTTTAAATTAAATGTTGTACCAGCTGCAACGTTTTCGTTGTACCATTTAAAAAACGATTTCCGCTCATCTGTGCTCATATAATTAGGCGCATAGTTTTCCGGAGCAGGTAATGCGCCATTATGATTTTTTGTTTGAAGGGTGTTGTAGAGATGAGGGAAATATCCTTTAACATTACTCTCCGGTAATCCGAAAGCTTTCGGCAACGCACTGAGTTTCATATTAAAATAATTCAAACTATCGATAAATTTTGTCTTATGAATAGACATAAGAACAATATTTCGACCGTTCATTATAACTTTGGGCAAGACGTTCATGTTACTAGAAAGAATTTGTTTTAGTATAAAATGCGCGTCGAAAGCTTTCGAATTATGTGCGATACAAATTGTTTGTTTGAAACAGGTGTTTTCTCTTATAGCTAATTCGATGAATTGTTTTACAGGTTCCTTATCAAAAATATATTCACGCACGTAACAAAAATCACAACGCTGACCGTTTTCTACATTAATGCAGAAGTCGCAGACTTGTTGGGCAACGCAAAGATTTACAATATGGACATAACGCAAATTATCGCCATCGTACTTTTCATCTTGACGAGTCTCGAAATCATAAAATATAAAGCGATTTTCGGGTTTTTTAGTTTCTGTATTATTTACCACATCGGCAGTCCGTATTTTACGTACTATCGGTTTTATAAAACACATTTCATTGTAACCGTGTTTAATAAGACAACGATTACAATAAAATGTACCACATTTATGCTGGTTATTAGAACATTTTTTGGTAACTTTCTTTTTACAAATTGAACAATTCTGAACTGCAATGCACACGCTTCTCTCTTTCGAGTTACTTCCGACTATTAAATGTTTTTCGTAACAAGTTTGATTCACAAAGTGTCTGTTACACGAATCGCATTTAATTTTGGGATTTACAGGAATACAAGCAGGTTGTGCGTAACAGCTGGGACAAGTTGCTTTACATTTATGTAAATCTTTCCACTGGTAAGATTTGTTGCATACATCGCAAAAATTTGAAAACCCTCCAGCTTGCTGCACCGATTTAATAAACGCAAAATGACCCGGTGGACCTTCGAAATATAATAAGTTTATTTCACGGATAGTGGAGTCGTTTAAAAGCAATTCGGACTCGCGGCCGTCATACAATACCTCCCCCCTTCCAGAACCAAAATTTTCATTTTTACGTATAATTATTGCAACTTTACTTTGCGCAAGATAATTTTGAAAAAGGCTAATATGTTCCAAGCTACTACCTTCCTGTGGTATATTTTCAATGTTTATATTGGCTGCTTTCAAAATATCGAGAGCATATAATTTCTGGGGTCCTCGTCGACTGTCGCAAACTAATCGCCAATTTTTTAAATAATTTTCATTTTGCGTATCCGATTGATATAACAGGTAGGCCATGCCAACAGCTAAAGCCCTCGGTAAACAAAGATTATCGTCATTTTGTATGGTGACGATAGATCGCTTACTTTTTGCCGTGTCTTTAGTTAATGTTTTACTGCCTCTTTTTCCCCCTGTTATACCTTTAATAATATTAAAATCAATAATTAATTCGTTTTTTTTAATATCAAAATCGCGCGCGCTTTGTGAGATTTCGAATATAACATCGAAAAGGTCTGTATACGCAAAATCTTTAACAAACTTTAATCGCATCCAACCCGGCCCACGCATGAAATGATCGCTCGAGACATACGCAGCTATATAATCGGTTTGGCTTTCAGCCTTTGTTACAATATAATTATGAATTTGTTTTATACTCTCGCGCAACCATTCGACTGGATCGTTATTCGGTGGCGGTGTGGTTAATTTTATAACTAGGTGCTCGCCTCGCATGCCGAAATGACGTGAGTTAGAGGATTCGTGTGCTACTATTACATAATTTCGACGCGTGTCTTCACCGCCGCCGCCTACTTGAATTGGTATTTCACGCTGGCTAACCGCGGTATCGTGGTTGGTCACTTCTTCGAATTCGCTTTCGGAATCGGAATTGTAGAGCTCCTGCAATCGTGTTAATGCATTGACGTGCCGAACGCCGTGATCTGACAAAAAGAAAAAAAACGAGAATTTGTAGTTTAATTTAAAGTTATTTAAAAAAAAAATAAAAAGATGTCTATGATTTAAAAAATAAATCAAGGCTCAGGCATGCCTCGGAAACTTTCGCTAACGCGAGATAACAAATCAAGCAATTCAATCAGATCGACGCGAAAAATAGAATTTGAAGTTTCAGCGTGCGTTAACCACATATCCTGTAGCCAACGTCGCTCTCGCGCTCGCGGAGCCCATACAACTGGTAAATAATTCCTAGGCATTAAACCATTGTAGGGCGAGTTTGGATAACCCTCTTCAATTTCAAGGATATCTAGATGAAAATTAAAAAATATATAGCGCTCGCATTTTAGAATATGAAAAAACTTATTTACTATTACTTACCATTATTATTAAAATTATGGATTGGATCCTCTTGATCAAAATAACTGCGTTGATGTTCACCATACGTATTAGTAAATGTGGTGGTGTCGAATCCCGGATAATGCGGACGGTTATAAAAATCGTATAACGTATTCGCTCGATGTGTCGCGAACGGTTCGTCATTATCATCCATTAATCGGAACATGTTATTCCGCGCCGTACTGGATGTTGATAGTAGTGGTGCCGGGTCAAACGGCACTCTCATCAAACGTTGCGCCGGGGCTGGTTCTTCCTCTTCTCCAGCGGCTCTCTCGGTCCCCGAGTCCAACTCCTCATCTACGTCCATGATAATATGTCCTTCGTAATGTGTGGTTGCATCCGAGTTGACCGATGCTCGCTCCCCCTGCTCCTCGTAATCGTTTACTTGGCTATTTGTCGATATTTCCGACGATGTATCGCTAACGATGGAGAGCGTTCTACGGGCCCCTGATGCGATCCAACCAGAACTCGATGGAAGCGATCTCCGGCGATAAGCAGCGCGTCGTTGTAGTACTGGCGGTGGTGGTGGTGGTGGTGGTGTAGGAGTGCGCACATTTTCATCGACATTCGGATTCTGATTCAATTCGTGTCTGGTATTATTATCGACATCCTGGAAAAGCTGCAATCGCGCTGAAAAAAAACACATTTTCAATATACATAATTCACTTTTCACAATTTAATTTAACAAACACTTTCACTGCCACATACCGATTTCAGCGTCATAATCTTGAATTAAACGTGCCATACGCGGAGCTGCACGTAATCCGCGACGAATTATAATTTCCCCTGCTAAAAGGGTCGCAGCAGCGGACATACGGTAGCTTCTCTGGTAAAGAAGAGCTATATCGCGACACGTGATAAGTCGTAATAATCGTCGTAGCTCATCTCGAAGTTGATCGTACGACATATTACGTATTACGATTCTCCGTCTAATTAAGCGTGTACCAACTAGAGGCGTGTTAGTTAAGGCGTTAACCCTAATATCCGTAGCTAATAAGCTGTTGCGTAGAGCGCCACTTTGCTCGCGTGTAACCTCCATTTTAATTCAAAACGCTTGTGTAAAATGAAGACAGACGAAAAAAAAAGAAAAAAATGATCGAACGAGTGAGATGTTTACGCGAAAAAGTTGGGAAAGAAACTGCTAGCTCCTCGGAAACTCACAAGGCTCATTAACTACTTCTAAAGGGAGGCTGGTAGCAAAAGCGATAACGAAGTTGTTTTCAAGGTAGCAGTGGTGGTGGTGGTGGCGGTGTTGGAGGTGGTGGGTCTTTAAACTATCTCTGGATCTTACGTAAACTATAATCCTGCGATAATAAACTATCGAGAAGCGAGAACGAGTGAGAGAGAGAGAGAGAGAGAGAGAGAGAGAGAGAGAGAGAGAGAGAGAGAGAGAGAGAGAGAGAGAGAGAGAGAGAGCATGTAAGCGAGGGAGTGAATGAAAGAGGGTGAGAGGTAGAGAGGATGAGAGAAATAAACATTCAATGCTTATAATAACATTGGTTATCGAGACCGGAAATATGTAACGGTGATTCCTTAAAATAGAATTTCGAGAAACCCCAACACTACATCACCAATGCTACCACCACCACTACTATCTATCATCTTCTTTTACAAATTAGAACAGTTTTGAATGCGGAAGTGTGTGTGTGTGTGTGTGTGTGTGTGTGTGTGTGTGTGTGTGTGTGTGTGTGTGTGTGTGTGTGTGTGTGTGTGTGTGTGTGTGTGTGTGTGTGTGTGTGTGTGTGTGTGTGTGTGTGTGTGTGTGTGCGTGTGGTCGTGTATTAGGCGGTGGGAGACGTAGAAGGCGTGGTTAAAGGGTTTAAAAGGAATGAAGCAGTCGAATATTCGTCAGATAGTTTTCAGTTGTGCATTCCATTTGCAAGTGCGTACTGAGTATAATTTCATTAGTACAATATACATAAATCCTTTTAACAATGGCTCAAGCTCAGGTAGTGAGAGAGTCGTCGGCTCGTTGTAATGCCAGTAAACGGTCTAGTGGAGGCTTAAAACTCCCTAATAGCATTCTTGCTACCTGCTATGCTTTAAACGCATCAAACACGAAACGCTTAATTGTGGGTTTTGAGTTAACAAAAGACAGTGTATCGAGTGATAGTGCCGCATTAAAGTATGAAATTGTTTTGAAATTCATAAACGCCGGCGGCGTTAAGGCAATTCAACGTGAATTGAATATAAATACAAATGTGTGGGGTCTACTACAAGAACATTTTGATTTGATTACGACTTACTTTATCGATGATTATCAGTATTACGAAAAATATGGTGGACAGCGTACTTTGACTTTAGAAAATTACGAAGTCTTCTTCACAACATCTTATGGAGCAAAGTCATTTTTACTGGAGCAACGTCCTCGTTCGTTTGAAGAAATATCCACGTACAAGCAATCGTGCGATGATGACGACAAGGAAAATAAAAAAATTAAATTATACCTACCTTCCATAGTGATGCAACAAGTTACATTCGATGGCGTCAAAACAGTGAGTAAATGTGTCAATGCTCAAATTACACGTCTTCAAGAACATGAAAAAAACATTGACGCCTGTGCAGCATTCCTGAAAGAGTATATACGTAATATTCTTCAAGAGCGTTTTTCATCCGAAGCTGAGAGAAAAAACTTGGTGTGCAGCGAAACTGAATTCAGCAAATTTGTCAACGACGTGTCATTGGTCGAATTGCTTTATCACAAAGTTAAACAAACTTTACCAATGGACTTTACCGATAGCTGTTTCAGGGTTGTGTTCGAAGAACTGATTGCGTTTCATTTGATGTTTATTCGTGAAAAAATTCGTAAAGAAATGTTTGACGAATAATTAGTGAATATTTAAAAAAAAAAAAAAAAAAAAAATTGAATTCCACAGTTTTAAGAAAATAAAAAAAAAATAGTGTTTGAATTTTTATATTTAAAAATAAACAGTTTTAAAATATACACGCTATGTAGAAATAAAATCGGAAAAAGATGTAAATATGTATATATCGAGTTAGTAAATTTATTGCGCCAAAAACGCTAGATGGTTGCTTATTGTTTCGATTAAGCGCGACTAGTTCGTTAAATTGATAGTACGTTAAAACAGAATCGTTAAGGGCAATATTTTCAAAGATGTTTGGGCGATGAGTATTAATGTACTCGTCATCTAAACAATTTTGAAAGTATTGCCCTTAACGATTCTGTTTTAATCTATTGTCAATTGAATGAATCAGTTTCGTTTAATTTCGAAACAATTCGTACCCGTCTAGCGATTTATCGCGATACACGAAAGCGTAAAACAAAAAAATAAAAAAATGTATTTAATGTTTGCATCCATGTATTTGTAAATTAACAAAAATGTAATCTTTTTCAACAGAATAAAAATAAAAAATGTTGTAAAAAAAAAATTTTCCCTTCTCCTTTTATTATCTGTGCATTGTAAAAAATAAAAACTTTCTTTTCATTTTTCTTAAGTTTAAAAGTAAAAATGAAAATTACAATTTTTGCGCTTGATTTTATTCTTTTACAAAATCTTTACAAAGAGTAGCGAGTGCTAGTTTAGCTAACACTGAGGCCGCGGCGGTCAGCGAGGGCGGCGCATAAGCTGATTTAGCGCGCCTGCCCTCCGCATGCTGATTAGCGGAATCGAACGACACACGCGGAACAAGCTGATTCGTCGCGTGTGTCGACCGCGCCGCCGCGCCGCGTGGCCAACCCCGCCGCGGTGATAAGCCTGCATTAGCAGACAAAATTTTCGATGTTTTAATTTTCTTTTTTTTTTTTCATACAATTAAATTTGAAACTCTAACATACGATGTTCAGTGCCAAACAGTCGTTTATCGTACATGCATGTACATGCTTTCTTTTTCCTGCATCAAGAACACGGTGATTGTTGACATACATCATGGATATACGGTTTCATCATTCATTCACTATGATCGCTAGTGGGCCGACTTTCTGCGGAAAGACATTCTTTGTCACGCGCCTACTGCAACATCTCGATCGCATGTGTGACGTACGGTTTGATAGAATTCTTTTGTATTACGGCGAGTGGCAAGAGGCATACGAACGCAATTTTAAACCAGCATACTGTAAAATTGAGTTTCACGAGGGTTTACCAGACCCGGCAGATTACTCGCGAGATAATTCACGCAAAAAATTAATCATAATCGATGATCTCATGAGAGAATCCTCAAATAATACAATCGTGGATCTCTTTACTAAAGGCAGCCACCATAAAAATATCAGCGTCATTTTTATCACTCAAAATATTTTTCACAAAGGTCAGAGAGATATTTCACTAAACGCGAATTATTTAGTTCTCTTCAAAAATCCTCGCGATCGCGCACAAATTTTTTATCTCGCTCGTCAAATTTACCCCGAAGACCCTAAATTTCTTCAAGAGGTGTACTTTGATGCAACAAAACAGAGTTTCTCTTATTTGTTTATCGACCTTAAACAAAACACACCCGATAATCTGCGTTTTCGTGCATGTATTTTTCCTGATGATGATCGACATTACGCGTACGTTCCCAAGAAAAGGTGGCGGTAATCACGATAAGTATTCAGTTTATAAATCGAAATGGAGCAGGCAACATCCACACAGCCTCAGTCTTCACCGGACTGTTCGTCAAGTTGCGGCTGTTCGGGAAATATAAAATTTAATTCACCGAAACACTTTAAGAAAAAACTTTCCAAGCATAAGCACATTTTGAGAAAACTTATCGATAAACTCAATGCTAAAAAGCTGGTGCGGGTAAAAACAGCAAGAAAATGTGGCAGTGACGTAGGTCGTGAAATACATATGAGTAAACGAAAACTGAAAAATACTACAGCTGGTTGGAAAAGAAAGAAACGCATTTTACTTCAAAGCGGTAGTAGTTTCATTCCATACGTGTTAATGCCAGTAATCGGCTCATTCTTATCAAAAATTCTCGATACACCCGTATTATAGGTAACGGACATATTCATTTATAATTATCATCAGGAAATCATGGAGCATGCGCACAAGATGATAATCATCCCCGAAAATGCATTAGACAGAGGCAGCGGTGGGGGCGACGACTGCGGCACCAGCTACGCAGTCGATTCTCAAACATGCCCAAGATCTTTTACAAGTACTCAAGAGGGAGATGGTCGGAAAGATTATGGACGTAAGAACACTACAGCAGCCTCTATTGACTCAGCACCCGAGAAATCAAATATCTCGAAATTAGATAGTGTAAAAACCCCTGGTGATGAATTTTCCAGACTAGACGAGGAAATGACTGGAATTTTAAATTCAAATAATTTCAATGACGATCGCGAAAAATGGAAAAGTTTTCTGCAAGCGCTACAAAGATATTTATTTTTTATACATAAATCACGAATAAAAACTTTAGATTTTCCAAACACTGTTTCCTCACAAAACGAGAGCTCTGATGCTGATTCTTTATCGACGACAAAGGTTTTATCTAGTGTGCCGAAAAAGTATGCCGTTAAAGCGCAACGAATGCTGGATTATTTAAAACTTAATATCGGAGATCGTTTGAATTGGGATAAAAATGGTGTAGTTTCGATTAATGGAAACATTATAAAAAAATCGAGTATTATCGATCTCGTGAATGACGCTTTACGAAAGAGAAGAAATTTTAGTGCAGTCGGTAGAGATCAGTTTGCAGGTCTTCTATACGCCGCAAACGTACCGCGCGAGTTTGTGGGCAATAAAGATTTTTGGGTCGAAGAGGGGTCCTTCGTCACCCCGACAAAGCAATTCATAGCCCAGCGCTCAAACAGTTCAAACAGTGACACTGAGGGCGCCAGTACACAAAATACAGGTAAAAGGCGTAAAATTTCTACACGAGCTAGAAATGTGGCCAAAGCAAAGACACAGAATTTTCGAAATTTAACTACTAAAACGCCAATGTCTACACCATCGATTAAAACCAGTAATCAAGAGGGACGAGGTGGAGGTTGTTGGCTCTCTATGAATTTATAAAATTAATACAGTATGAGTAGGAAATATGAAAAACAGTATTTTAATGCAGCACACGAAGCAAGTTTCGCTGGCGCTAGAAAACTTTTACGAATAAATAAAAAAGATCCACCTAAACGAATTCATGAATGGTTAAGTAATCAAGATGCCTATACACTACATAAACCAATACGTAAGAAATTCCCTAGATTACATTATAACGTACAGATGATTGACGCATTGTGGGAACTCGACCTGGTTGATGTACAAGCTCTAAAATCTCATAATGACGGGTATTGCTACTTATTAGTGTCAATCGATGTTTTCTCAAAGTTTGCATGGGTACAGCCAATTAAGAATAAGAGCGGTGCGAGCGTTGTTAATGCGTTTGACGCCGTCTTGTCTCGGGCGAGCGGCCGTAAACCGGTGTACCTACAGACAGACCGTGGTCGTGAGTTTGTATGTGATAGTTTTCAAAGGTATTTAAAGAGAAAACACATTTATTTTGGCGTAGCACCGAACACCGATGTAAAAGCAGCTGTGGTAGAAAGATTTAACAGAACGTTAAAGGAGCGCATCTGGCGATACTTTACGTACAGAAATACCCATCGCTACGTGGATGTTTTGCAGGATCTCGTTCGCAGCTACAATCATACATCGCACACTAGTATAAAGATGACTCCGGCCTCTGTGACTATACGCAACGTATCAATAGCGCGCTCAAATCTCGAAAAATCCTGGTTACGCAACGATAAGAAAAATAGAAATTTCAATCCATTGAAACCCTCTAAATACAAAGCTGGCGACCACGTGCGTATCAGTCGTGCTAAACACGCATTCGAGAAAGGGTTTGTGTCAGGCTGGAGTGAAGAAGTTTTTAAAGTTTCACGAGTATCGAATAGACAAAATATTTATACTTATGAGTTACAAGATCTTGAAGGAGAAAAAATCGAAGGTTTCTTTTACACTGAGGAACTCGGTTTAGTAGGAAAAAAACGCGTGAGCCAAAATACTTATAAAATTGAGCGCGTCATAAGTACACGAGGACGCGGCAGGAAAAAAGAAGTGCTTGTTAAGTGGATTGGCTACCCCGATAAATTTAATTCCTGGATACGACAATCTGAACTTGTATCTATATAATAATCATGAATAATTACGAATTTTATCTCGTACTAGCGAGCAACAGTAGTATGCGTTACTTTGCTAATAACACTACTACATGTTTTACTACACAACTACCTCGTGAAATCAGGCTAAGCGGAGAATGGTGTGTAGGTCTATCCGAAATTCATATTCCCTGTACCATACCACATGTAACACGTCATGGAAATGAAACAAATTATAAGTTTTATACTAGCCAAGACATTTTACAGAAGACACAGTACGTCAACGAACTCCACAAAATTCCTTATGGTATATTTAAAAATATCGAAGACTTTGTAGAATGTGTGAATAATTCAAGTGCTTTAATGCAAAAGCATCAACGCTTCGTGCCCTCGGCTCGAGCACAGGGATATTATAAACTTAAACGTGTTTGTAGTACAGAGACCGGATGCGGGTTCACACATTTCACGCAGATAGACGAGAAAATAGGAAGAATATTAGGCTTCGACCCGGGTGTCGTAAACCCAACGGAGGCCGACGGCTCAACCACCACAGACAGCAACGACGCCTACCGTGTCGGCTCAGCATTTATGAATGAGATACCTGTTAAGAGGGGGGACTCGAGTACAAATGAAGTAGATCTTTCCACTGTACAATTCATGGTTAACGAGAGGCATATTTCTCTGATCGGAGACAGGCCGGCTTGCTTAGCACGCGCTATACCTGAGCATCTCTTTATTTACTCAGATGTTTGCGAGCCCTACACAGTCGGTGATACACAAGCTTCGCTTCTACGAATTGTCTCGCTCGATAACGCCAATTATAAATTCGGGGCCACAGTAGTCAAGCATTTTGCACCTATAAAATACATACCTCTGATAAAAAACTCTTTTCACAATATCGTAATCGATATAAGAGATGCTACAGGAAATTCGATAGCATTCGCGTATGGGACATTGACCCTAACGCTTCATTTTAAAAGGGTTCTATAGTTCTACAACAATATGAGTCATTATATCACATATTACGAAAATCAAATCGGCGGTAGTGGAGGGGGTGGAGTGCGCAATGTTTATATTGGTTCTCGCTGGCAACGCGGCTCAGGTCTTGGCAGTTTTTTCGCTGGTTTGGCTAGGTCTATATTACCCCTTTTCTCAAGAGGATTGAGAGCAGTCGGCAAAGAAGCTTTGCGCGGTGGCATCAACGTATTGGATGATTTAGGAAACAACGTTACTTTGAAAGAGTCGTTTAAAAATCGTCTGAGCGAGACACGCAATAATTTAACAGATAAGGCTAAAAATAAACTCAACGAAATGTTAATGACAGGATCTGGTTATAAGACTGTAGCATTCAATAATGCTTTACAGTCTTTGAAACGACATTCAAGCGATCGCATCGCATCAGCGTTGATCCCATATAAGAACAGAAAGAGAAGGAAGAAAAGTAAAACAGTAACTAGCGGCAAGAGGAAGAAAGCACGCTCTACACGTAGTGGTAATAAGAAAAAACGTCGTCGCACAGGCGGTATAATTAAGAGGAAAAGAAAAGGCAGCACAAGTCGTCGGAAGAAAAGAGTTTCACGTAAGAAAAAGTCAAACGATATTTTTGATTAAAAATTGAGGCATCATGTCGTTCCTACATAGCCACAGTAATGAGTGCATGAAGTCGGAGCTTTCGTTATTTTCCCTCCCGCAAACTCAAACTTCCATCGAAGCTAGCGAGTTTGTTCATTATAAACCAGTATCATCTCTCAATGACAGCTCACCATTAGAATTCGTCGTATCGAGCAATGGCGAATATTACCTGGATCTCGCACATACAATGTTAAGTTTACGTGTACAAATATTACCAAACGACCCTGAAAATAATGAAAAGGTGGGACCAATCAATAATATGCTGCACTCCATGTTTAATCAAATCGACGTGTTTTTAAATCAAAAACTCGTTTCACCCCCGAATAATACTTATCCATATAGAGCGTATATCGAGACGCTCTTAAATTACGGTGGCGGGGCAAAACAGTCACATTTAACGACAGGATTATGGTATAATGATGTCGCAGGTAAAATGAATGCACATCCCGAGGCTGCGGAGGCAGTGTGTAACAGAGGGCTCGTTCAACGCACTAAGCATACATACGCAGCCAAAACTGTAGATCTCCAAGGGAAAATACATGGCGATATCTTTCACCAAGATCGACACCTTTTAAATGGAGTTGAACTACGCCTTAGGCTTGTGCGATCGAAAGATGCTTTTTGTCTCATGGATACATCGACCGCCGGAAAATTTTATATTCATATCGTAGAGGCAACATTACTTGTCCGACGCGTGAAAATAAGCCCCAACATTTTATTAGCACACGCAAACGCACTCGCCAAGACAACCGCTAAATATCCTCTTACGCGTGTTGAAATTAAGTCATTGACTATGCCGAGCGGTATATTAGGAGACACGCTCGATAACGTTATTTTGGGGCAACTACCTAAAAGAATAGTGCTCGGTTTTGTGGATAATAGAGCATTTAACGGTGATCGTACTTTGAACCCTTTGAATTTTGAACATTTTTCAATTAATTTTCTATCTCTATATGTTGACGGGGTCACAGTACCGAGTAGACCTCTACAGCCAACCTTTACCGGTTCAAGTAAATTATACGTTGACGCTTATCACACTTTGTTCTCGGGATCCGGAATACATTTCGGTAATGAGGGTAATGAGATTACTCGTAACGACTATCCAGATGGATATTGTCTTTTCGCATTCGACCTTACACCGGATTTATCAGCAAATTATTCCGATCATTGGAATCTTGTACGCCACGGATCTATACGAGTGGAAGTACGATTTGAAACAGCTCTCTCGAGAACGATAAATTGCGTTATTTACGCTGAATATGATAATGTATTAGAAATAGATTCATCGCGTCAAATCATAGTAGACTACAACTCGTAGGGGCTAGGCGGAGTCTGAAAAAGTCAAAAGTCAAAGAAGGGGTAAAAATACAAAAAAAAAAGTGGGCGTGGATTTTCTTACAAAAAGCCGTACACTGCTGCTACGACACTCAAAAGTCATTCTTACCCAGACCAGCACACATCGCTAAATATCTGGTTAGTTTAAAAATTATTTTTTGACTGTGTGCGTGTGTAATTTTAACTAATAAATTAAAAAAAAAATAAAAAAAAAATAAAAAAAAATGGAACTTGTTATAGACATTCAACCTTCATTTGATAAGAATTATAAATTTTACCCAAAAGAGGTGGGTATCATAACGCTGAATGGAGAGGCATATGCTCACTGGCTTGTGAAGCCGCCCCACGAATTTTCTCAACTCAACAGCTATTTACAAAGGACGAATAATACCCTTACAAGATTTGTGCATGGAATAGAGTGGTTTGAAGGAGATACATCAATGAAACATGTTCAAGACAATTTAAAAGCATTTGTGAAAAATGCTTCGAAAATTTATGTTCTCGGAAATACAAAAGAAGAATATTTAACGGAACTACTCGGCCGTAAAGTAATCAATGTGGAAAAATACTGTGGTCCAAGTTTTTCGTCGCTCGATTACACTTTTAAAGACCTTATTTCATCAGGATGTGTGTATCACAAATCAAAGTTAAATATACGGCGAAATTGTGCGTTACATAAAGCTGCTTTGATTAAAACCTGGCTGCAAGAAATCAAAGAAAAATTCAAACACTCGACCAAAAAAGCCGTAAATCCACTCCCACGCAATGTAATCGAGAGAGCCGAAGAAGAGGACGAGATGCAGGAAATCTTGGAAATTTACGCTACCGAATTTCGCAAAACAGTTGCACATCATTCAGACGAGGACGAGCTCGACAACGACGACGACGACGACGACGACGACGGCAACGATGAGGTTCAATCGTTATCGAGCATAGGTACAGAAAGAGAGTACGTCATCGACGAGGATCACATGTCTGTGCAAAACGATTCCATTGTGACAGTGCAGGGTGATGATAAATCAGCGGAAGTAGCGTTAGAAGAAGAAGCGGAAAAAGAAGGAGGAGAAAAACCTACGATCTGCGGAGAAATAAAGAAGCACGATGAACACGTGCCAGATACTTCAGGCGATTCGATCGTTACCGGCAGCCACAGTGGGTGTTTGCCCCGCTGATCATATCCCCAGGCGGTTCGCTAAACCTGCGGCTTTGGTAATTAATACGGATGAGAGCTGGCGACCAGGTAGACATTGGGTAGCCATATATATCAACAAAGCAGGGGCAGGTACGTTTTTCGACAGTTACGGTCTGCCCCCCATATCGCCATATCACCGAAATGCTATACGCAGAAACAGCGTGCATTATAAATGGAATACCAAGTGCCTACAACAGACCAATTCAATTGTATGCGGCTATTACTGTGTCGTATTTCTTTATTACATGTGTAAATTTGATTCTCTTAACGGATTTTGTTTATTATTCAACAATAACTTAAAAGACAATGATACAGTAGTTTTATATTATTTTAAAAAATTAGTCAAGAATTTTAAAAAGAAAACACAAAAATGTAATAGATTATCACAAGCGTTAGAGAAAACTGTAATAGGCAACGGCTTTTGCATTCAATCATGTTCAACGAAAATGTACTTTTGGAAATGATGATTCGTAAAAAATAATAATAATATGAATAAATATTTTTTTTGTACATAAAAATTTAATTATTTTTCTTCCCTACTTCCTTCGTCTACTCCTTTTTTTCCTTTCATACACCTACAATAACATTTATGAAAAAATTTATGATACTTTAAAAACATAATAAAATAACATCTCAATATTTGTTATTTCAATAAAAATAAAAATAATACCTAACTGTATTTTTAAATAAACACCCTCCGAAAGTGGAGGCACACATGTTGGACTATAAATAAAGGGGGTCCTCTTATCTCTATTTCCCTAAATCTACAAATAACAAAGAGATTTTCATAATTATTCTCTCTCTCTCTCTCTCTCTCTCTCTCTCTCTCTCTCTCTCTCTCTCTCTCTCTCTCTCTCTCTCTCTTGCGCCAACAGTTTCTCCGTATACCTGTATTAGAGGCGCACATTATCTCCAGATGTGGATTATATAACAGCCAACCAGATTTTTGTGTCAGCGTAAGAGAGAGAAAGAGAGAGAGAGAGAGAGTGAGAGAGAGGGCGAGAGAGAGAGAGAAAGAACACGTTCACGCTATATTCCCTATCCCCACGAGTGCATGCATTAGAGAGAGAGAGAAACTACGCCATCAGCACCACAGCCTGTCTCCAGCACAAGTGCAAGAGAGAGAGAGAGAGAGAGCCCTCGCTATAGACTAGTGCTGTATGAATGCGAGAGAGAGGGAGACTACGCCATCGAGTGCTCCGGCTTCCACCAGCCGCGTGCGCTAGAGATAGCACACGCCGTACCATATCCTGTACGAGTGCGAGGGAGAGAGAAACTACGCCATCGGCACCACTGCCTGACCCCCACACAAGTGCAAGAGGGAGAGAGAGAGAGAGAGAGAGAGAGAGAGAGAGAGAGAGAGAGAGAGAGAGAGAGAGAGAGAGAGCCCTCACTATAGAATAGTGCCGTAGGAGTGCGAGAGAGAGGGAGACTACGCCATCGACTGCCCCGGCTTCCACCCGCCGCGTGCGCTATAGAGAGCACACGCCATACCATACCCTGTACGAGTGCGAGGGAGATAGATATAGATAGATAGATATAATATTTATTTGTAAATATTTACAAAAGTTTAGAGAGAGAGACCCCGCTCTATAACATAGTGCCTTATGAGTGCGAGAGAGAGGGAGACTACGCCATCGACTGCTCCGGCTTCCACCCCCACATGCGTTAGAGAGAGAGCACACGACATACCATACCCCGTATGAGTGCGAGCGAGAGTGAAACTACGCCATCGGTACCACTGCCTATCTCCCACACAAGTGCAAGAGAGAACGCACGTCATAACACACCCCCACGCATGAGTGCGAGAGAGACACCGTCTGAGTAAGGGTGGGGAACGCCATAGACACCCATCCCTTGTGTATGACAGAGACAGACAAGCTGTCAAGGCGCGAGTGGGGGTCTCCATACCCATTATCACATGGGCGCGAGAGAGACAACCTTACGTGGCGGGAGTATAAGCCATAGACCTGGCTCCGCCTACGGCGCCACCGCGTGACGTCACCGTCTCGCCATAGGGGGGTATTCTCTACTAAAGTTTAAGATTTATTCCAAAAAATGACTGTGATTATTATAATTATTAAATGATTGTCATTGAACTTTATAAACTGACACAACATACGTCTATTGTTATCTAAAATTTTATTTATTTAAAATAATGATTTTCACTCTAAACCACTTTCGCATTTGAAAATTAATTAATAATAAGGATTTGTTTAAATCTTAAACTTTTGTACCTTTGTCAATGTATTTTTACTTTTATTCATAAAAATGACTGAACAGCTGATAGCATATATTACGGCGGTATTCGCTATCGATTACCGATCGTTTATCGCATAGCAGTTAGCACCTTCATTCGCGTATGCGTCACGTCATTTTTACCATCCCATAACTGATTGACGTACCTCAAATCAATTAAATATTAAAAACTATTAATCATTTTTATATTATAAATTAGTTTTAAAAAGCCTCAGTTATCTACGTAATGAAAATATTAACCGCCCTCGGTAATTTATGACGGTAATTCAATTTTAAATCTGAAACAAAAGACTGTCGATTGTTTATTATTTCTATTATAGGTTATTCTTTTCTTAAAGTAATGTAAAGTAATTGGCATACTGTTTCAAGTGAAATTCGTTAATATCACGACTAAGTAATATTTAAATAGAATATTTTACTAAAAGAAAAAATAAATAACTTATTCATTAAAAAATATCAAAATAAATGCAATAAGGATTTTTCTTTTCTTTGTATGGTCGATGTAAAGAATTTATGCTAACAATTTTCTTTTTAAGGAAATGTAGTATCGTAAGTTGAAAATTACAAAAGATTGTTTTTTTTTTATTTTTTAATAGCTAATATGTTAATTGCTATGTTTTGCAGATATTGTTAAAAAATATTTGTAACAATATTTAGAATAATGGTTGGCCGTCAACCAGCAATTTCTGCTAAGAAAATAATTGATATAATTATTAACTTTGATATATATGAATCAAGAAACAAACTCAAAAGATAAAAACATCCAATTTGGCAAGAGATATGTGATGTTTTGAAAAATAGAATAAAACCGCTCAATTTATATATGCATGTGTCTCAAGACAGGCACAACATTCAGTCTTCGTATCAAAAGATAAAAGATATAAGATATATATATATATATATATATATATATATATATATATATATATATATATATATATATATATATGTGTGTGTGTGTGTGTGAATTTGTTGACTATGAAGTGAATAATGAAGTAAGCAGTGTTGGTGAAATTTCAGAAAATGAGAATAAAGAGAAATAAATAATTATACCAAAAGTTAAAGTTGTACCAAACAAAAAAAAAGGAAAGAAAAACATAACATTCAATTTTACATTAACTACAGAACAATGGTCTAAAATACAGCATATAACTGTAGTTTATAAAGATGGAAGAGAAGAAAACGTCTCCAAAAATATATTATGCAGAAAAGTTACTCTGTACATACAATTTTAAACGTCTATGTTATAGATGGTATAGATTCATATGCCACAATATGGTGATTCTGAACCTCCATTTCTTTATAATTTACCAGTGCTACAAAAAACTGGTCACGAAACGAAGTATGAACAGTTAGGATTAAAACCAGGAGAAAACTTGTTCGACTCTTTAGCAAACTTAAAAAAAAATATATAATCCAAAAAACATAAAAAATAAATTAAGGAAATTACAAATCGTATAAACTAATTATTATTTAACCAAAATTCATTAGTTAATTATTAATCAATGTCAACCTTTATACATTGTTTGAATAGACCCTTATATAAATAAGATATTTTGTTTTTTGAAAAAATAATAAATGTTTATTGTTAACAGTTAATTTGAATATATTTATTTACCCTATCTTGAAATTATTTAAATTAAATTTTAATAAATTTGTAATATTAATAATGAAAAAAAAATTAATACTGAATTTTAAATTGAATTCCAGATTGAATATTCAAAAAATGCGCCAAATTGTCATATACAATCAGTTGAACTTGTGCGGGCTAGGCCGCGGTTTTGCCAGGGCGCGTGGTGAAGCGCCCCGGCGGGTGCAGGATGCTTGGCCCCGAGAACAGGAGCGAGGTGGATGATGGCAGGAGAGAGACCGGGTTGACACCGTGTTGTAAATAAATAAGCGAAGTAATGTCTGAAAGGCGCCAGAGCTGTGGCGCGCGATCGAGCTGATGCACACAGGTACGTGCGTGCAACTCGTGAGGCTCCGTAGCCGGATGTGGGGAGAAGCAGCGAGTCAGTCAAGGCTAGTAAGGCGCTCGCGGCTCGAGCTGCTGCTTGCGCCGACTGTGCTGCCGTTCGGCTGTAGGCAGGAGCGTGCGCAGATTCTGATCGCTGGGCTCGAAGTGTTCGGACGTACGGTGCGCGCGGGCCCACGCGAGCCTCGTTCAAGTTAGACTTGGAGACCAGCGGGCAGAATCACGTTTTTCAAATTCATCTCAAACTCAAACTCACCTCTTACTTTTAACTATTTTATTTTAAACATCTTCTTACCCTTCAGAAGTTTAAATAAAAGAAGGGAAAAATTCAATAAAAAGAATTGTGGACTTTTAAATATTGAATTTTCTACGCACTCAACATCTTGTGTGGTCCTTTGGACAAAAACATCCTGTGCACTTTCCGACAAATCTACACACCCTCAGCATCGAGTGTGGTTCTTTGAACAAAGTGTCAATGTTACTTCATCAAATCGAGTGAATAAACTCTCTCCAAGCAATATTGCCAAGCTATTGCTAGAAAGTATTCCCGGTGTTTATAGTAGTAACTTAACAATAAAAGACAATTACCATAGTTTTATTTTATCCTAGTTTAAAGTTTAAGTTTCTATAAGTGTGATTCTATTTTTGTGTAAATTTTAAGCATTCTATGATATAAGTGTAACATAGCATTCTATGATATAAGTGTAACACATATATATATATATATATATATATATATATATAGACAGTCGATTTGCTCCGAGGTCGACCCAAGATACATATAAAAACGCAAGTTCTACCGTTAGGCGAGACCAGTGTGCTCACAGTGAAATTTGAACAAATTTGAAACAAACAATTTTATTATAAACTTAAGTTTATAATTTATAATTTATAATTATCTTATACGGGAGATAAAGACAAAGTGTTAAAGTCACACCATAAAATCGTGTGAATAAATCCTTTCATGCTATATACGCCAAAATATCGCCTGAAAGTACATCTCGAATTTATATAGTGACTTGGCAAAAAGATAATAATTCTATCCGTATGCTATTCCATCGGAAATCCTCAAGCATTTTGGTTTAGAATGTACTATATACATATCGACCTTTATAACGGCTTAGCGGCGCTATAAGCCTATATTTTCATTTGAGTCGCTCCAAGGTCAGCCCGTGATACACAAACACAAACAAATCTACTCGTCACGAGGGTTTATAGTTCACCGAGCTAGCTCTGAGTTTCTCTCCATATCATGATTCAGCCTCGAGGAAAGTAGTGGATAATGGCCCACAGTTGACTCATTGAGGATCATTGCCTGAAGAATCAACTGAGAGCCTCGCTTTTGCATATCAACATCGAAATCCCCGGGCCGAAGATAGATCAAAAGAAAAGAATTATCCAACGAGAAGACTTTTAGCCTTGAATGGTAGTGGGCAGCATAGAGGAACTCCTCTCTAGCCCAACAACAGAAGAAAAAAAAAAAAAGGAGCGTGCGCACTGCGTGAGGCGGCAACTCCGAGGGTGCCACAAACTAACCTCTTAATTTGAAGCATTATTTTAAGGATTTATAATTATTCTCTGATACTTGGCATGCTTATTTACCAGGTTTACTACTTCTTCTTTCTATTATTATAAACGAAATCGTTTATTTTGAGTGTTTTTAGTCTTTATTATAGGATACTACGGATCTGTGGCCTATGTGAATTCATTATTACACTGTGTAATAAAGCGCCACTTAGGTCACGGATAAGCGTGGCCTAAGTGCGGGTTTAGGTCACACAGTGCTATAAACATGTTTAATAAATAAACTCACAATTTTCAAAGCATTCATGTACTATTATAGTATTTTTAATTTTTTTTTAAATATCAAATGTTCTTTCCCTTACATTTATCCAAAGTGTAACAACAAAAATTACACAGATTGATATTTGAAATTTATAAGTTTCTAACCTTCAATTTTCTAAATTTTGATTATTTTGATTAAATACAGAAACCAATTCTGTATTTTTTACACTAAAGATCATTCACCTTCATAAAGCATTATTTATTTTAGCAATTGATTTACTTTATAAGGATACTACTGGCAAGTGTGTTTATTCCATAGTATTTATAAAAATGGTACGGTGTCAAATTAGCAACCGTGGTGTAATCGATCATTTATGCCATGGAAAAGCGTACGATAGATGTGAATTTAGGTCACACAGTGCTATAAAAAAGTTTTGTGTCTCTCCATTTTTTCACCCATTCTTATATATCGTACCTATAGAATAATTACAATACTTTTGTAAAAAGGAACTTCAGCTATTGTAATTAATAACTATTTTACTACCTACATTTATTGAAAAACTGCTCCCAAACAATAAGTTCTTACAATTTGTGACTCTAAAATTCCATATGGAATAATTGCAATACTTTGTCAATAGCGACTTCAGGTGTTGCAATTTATAACTCTTTTACCATTGTCTTTTACCATTCTACTTTTGTTAGAAAACTGCTCCAAAATGAAAATGTAACGTCTTCACCGCCTTCCAAACAATGACTATTACGACTAACGACTCCAAAATTCTCATAACTTTTAGAGATTACCCATGAGGTACTTGTTAGAAGCAGCGTTGGGCTCATTTGGATTTCAAATGACAGAATCCCTAGGTTCGAGTGATAAAATTTGACATTGTAATCAGCTAAGTTCAGATCGTTGGCGCGAAATGCCTCTGGGTGTTCTCAAACCCATCCGGATGTTCTCAAATCCATCCCGACCCAGATAACAGCACATGCCGGGCACGGTGTGCTCATGGCGTGCCGGCACGCGTGACGGCTTTCTGCCGTCAGCGTGCGGTCATGCGTGGTCACCATTTTTGTTTTTTTTGCGGCAGCATGCGTGCTTGCAAATTGACGGCAACATGCCGACACGCTGTGGCGCAGAAATTCAGATTATCGTGGCAGCATTTTGACGGCATACGGACAGCATGGCGTGCGATTGGGGACATATCGAACAGCAATAATAGCTCGATTATTTGGATTGGAGAAAAATAATATAGATATATGGCGTGCGCTAACCTAAATTGGAATTTCCGAATAAATATATATTACAAAAATTAGTTTATTATAAGGGACTATAAAAACCACTTGGAGGGGTCTAATTATTGGCAAAATAACATATAATATACTTAAGTAAGTTGTAAAAGCTTTCATCAACTTAGATTGTGTCAAAATATTTTTGCCGTGTATAAAATGGACAATGATTTTTAACAGAATTTAACTCAGGTTTGATCCCTTAATGCTTTGATATTTCTCTTTTAATAGACTATTATTAATCAATTTTAACTGTTTTTTTTTCTTTTTAATAATTTTCAGTTTCTATAAAGATGTACCTATAGTAAGCAAAAATCTTGGAAGTGCATACACCAAATTTTCAGGTCAGTTATTCAATATTATAGTTTTCTTTAATCTACAACTTTATTCAATTTTTCAAGTGCTTTACATTTTATAATAATTTTCAGATTTTCTACGAAAATAATTATTCAATGTGCAGCTATAGCGGAGAAAAATCAATAGGATGGCATCGGTATCCTTACGTAAAAAACTTGCAGGAATCCCTGCAAGAATTTCGGACTATTTACCTGCAGGGACTCCAGTAGGATTTTCATAATGAATTTATCTAGAATGGGAAATTATTTATTTTCTAGAATTATATAAAATTGTTAAAATCTCTAAAATAATTTAGGAAATGTGCCTTTATAAATTTATAGGTAGTACTATCTGGATAATAGCACCAAAACTTAGGGACTAAGCTTGAAAAATTTAAACGCTAATTAAATTGGTCTATTACAAAATTAAAAAAAATGAAATTCGAAGTTTTAGTCCCTGAGTTTCAGTGTTATCTTCCAGATGGTACGACATATTAAGGCATATTTCCTACATTATTTATTGGATTTCATATTGTAGAACATAAATAAATTCACAGTATAGAAAAATTCCTGCAAGAAATCCTACACGAATTCCTGTAGGATCTTTTCGTAAAGGAATTTATCATATCGCTCACAAGCATTCCAGATTGTATATAATAGTTATTACATTATATTGTTATATTTATTATAAATTGTAATATTTATTGTATTTAAAATGTAATAAAGAATAAATTTATATTGACATAATTTCAATTTTTATTTTTATTTAAAAAATTAATAATATATATATATAATAATATTTGGAGGTTATAAGCACCTGCAGAAGCGCACGCAAAATTCAATCGTGCAGGCATATTGCCGGCAAAACGCAAGGCATAATGCTAGCACGTTGACGGCATGGCGTGCTGTCAAATTTTGGAATAAGCGCGCGGCATGCATGCCGACAACATGCCGTATCTGGGCCGGAGTACACGGACGTCACTGTGCCGTCACGCATGCGGCACGCATGCCGTCAACGTGCCGGCACAGTGCCGACGCCTTGTTATCGGGGCGAGCAGCGTTGGGCATGGTCGGATTTCAGATGGCAGAATCCCTAGATCCTAGTAATAAAATTTGACATAGTGGTTAGCTATGTTCAGATCGTTGGCGTGAAATGCCGCGGGATGTTATCAAACCCATCCGATTCGACTCTGCCAGATAATCTAGCAGAGTCGAATCAGATGGGTTTGAGAACACCCCGCGGCATTTCGCGCCAACGATCTGAACATAGCTGACCACTATGTCAAATTTTATTACTAGGATCTAGGGATTCTGCCATCTGAAATTCAACCGTGCCCAACGCTGATCCCGAGTCGGATGGGTTTGAGAACACGCTACGGCATTTCGCATCAATGATCCGAAATTAGCTGACCACGATGTAAAAATTTGTCACTAGGATCTAGGGATTCTGTCAACTAAAATCCGAATGAGCCCAACGCTGGTTAGGAGACCGAAATATCGAATGTTCTCTGCGTGCTAATAAAGTATAAATTTATTTAGACATTTTTATTTAAATATTTTACGTAATAAAAATACATTGAATAATAATAAATGCGAATTAACAGATATAATCAGCAAAATTTAAGACATTTCAGCAGATCATGTACAATACTTAATTGTTATGAAAAACGGTACAAGTTCAGCCGTGGCGAATAACTTTATAAACATAATTTTACTATTTATATATATGCTACTAAAGTCATGGAATAGTTAATCTATAAATGTTTTAAATATATTTCTCATCCATTTAGAACATTGTTAAAAATCTATTGATAATTTAAAAATTGCCTAAACAAATAAAAGATTTGAAATAGAGCTGTCGTCCCGCGCACTCTCAGTAATCCGCGCATGCGCGTTGCGCGGTACTGGATGCTCGATTTGTCAGAAATCATTTTTATAGCTTTTTTGACAGATACACACATTTTTATGAATATTTAGCGTGGGCTCAATTAAGATCGGCAAGGGTTCAATTTTTTAACAGTATTATAATAGATGTTACTTTGTGGCTAGAAAACCGCATTTTTGTTTTATTTTATATTAAAAATCTGTGAGGGTGCAATTAAAAAGAAATATATTTTTGGAAAGTGCAATTAAAAATACGTATGTTAGTATTTTTTTACTTACATATAATAAATATTTGTGGGCTGGGGTAAGGGGGGTCGCTGATGTCGAGATCTATCAAGGGGATCTGCGCTGGTGCGATTGTGCACTTCCGGCTACCAACTGTGTAAACAGGTCTTTAGAATCTCATTACGTATAAATACCGCGTTTCTCTAAACAAAATTAGACGAGAACAAACTATAGACATTTATTGTTTGCTTACTATATTTTCATCACAAGAAAAAAATTAATTTTCGCTAATATATGTATATTTTTAGTATATATTTGAGTAGTATTTTCAAGCTAGAAAAAAGAGGACGTAAGTCTACATTTACTTACAAAGAAGTATGGATGATTATATGCAATACTTTTAACAAAAATTATCCAACACAGAAAATCCAAATTTGCAATCTTAACAGATGTCACAGAACCCACCAGAATTAAATTAAAAAATGGGCTATCTGAGTCTTTTAAGATAAATTCCACAAATAAACTATCAGTAATTGAAAAAATTGATGAACAAAAATTGATTCTACTTAAAAATAATGATCCGTTTAAACCACATATTGGAGAATTCAACAATTATCCATTTACTGTTTTCACTTATCCATAGAGGATGATTATTTAACCATAAGTATGTTAAGAAAAATATATCATATTATTTTGCATCTGTTGATCTTTTTCAGAAAAGTTTGTCGTACCCGATGGATCATCTAACAATTCGATTGATGTTTATGCCATAGGGCTTGGAATATCAAACAATTTTATTCCAATTTGCCAAATCTCATCAGAAGAAAATCCAATCTTTTTAATTAAGGTGGGACTCTCGTGATTTTTTACCAAAAATACAAAAAAAAAATTATTGTGTAAAAAGTTAGTTCATCACTTGTTTAATAATATAGAAGTTATTTTTAAGTTAAAAATTTTTCTGACATATAAAAAATTGTTTTTACTGGAATAATTTTTTTTACATAGTTTTGTATTTTTCATGCTTAATTTTATTGTATATGTCGGTTTTCTTGTCCTACCAAGTTTCCTATTGTTAAGGGTCACCGACAGATTTTTAAAAAATCAGAGGCGCCTCCGTAAGAGATTTTTTAATAAATGCTTAAAAGACCTGCATTGAATTTTTAAAAAATCCCTCCCTTTTTCCAATAAAATTAAATCTTTAGTAACTTTTTTTGTCATAATTAAAGAAGGTTGTAAACAAATTTTGAGAATTTTTCATTAATATTTTTTAATGGTTATTAGAGAAAACATATTTTTTAAATAAAAACAAGGGTTTTTAGAAAAGTTTCTTGTGCATACGAAGTCTATTTTAAAAAATACTTGAATAGTTTTCAACTTAAAATGAACAAAAGATAATTTTTTTAAATTGTTTAAACAAAATTGATGGTCTGAAATAAATGAAAATTTTTTTAACTTAACAAAATATTAAAATACATGTTTCAACACTTACAATTGACGAATGAAACATTTTACATCAAAATACCTCAAAACAAAATATTAACTTCTTTACACAATAGTTTAACCGATTTTTTCTGGAAGTTTAAAAAATAACCATGATATTTATTGGTTGCACAAGGAACTTTGTGAAGTTAGAAAAGTAAGTTTCGAGAAAAACGCGTTTGAATTTTTAATTTGGTATACTATGCAGTGTAAATTGTTTCACTCAACTGGCTATAACTTTGGTGTAAGGGGCCTGCGGCGGCTCAGTCGGTAGAGTGTCGGATTCCCACGCCGGTGACCCGGGTTCGAATCCTAGTCTCTGCCGATTGATACAAGCACCTCTGTAAAAATTACATGTGCTTTGTTTACAAACACACCGCAGACCCCCGTCGTCGATTAGCACCACATGGGAGCACAAACATGGCGACGTTAATTAAAAAAAAAAAAAAAAAAAAAAAACTTTGGTGTAACAAAGAGTTTTGACATTTTGCAGGTCTCAAAATGTTCATAAAACTATTAATGTACAAAATATGTAATGCAAATTTTTTCGAATTGTTAGTAAAAAATCAGTGGAGTTCCCCTTAAAGACATTCATTGGATAATTGAATTTCTTTAAAATTTCTTGAAAATTTTCTTATATGTCAATTTAGGTGTGTTTCATACGTGGTTGAAATTTTTACTCCTCCTGCGGTATCAAAAATTGAGAAATTTAGCTTCGAAATTTCAATTTTTAACAAAGAAGGCCTATCTTAAGCTCTTACAAAACGGACATTTTTATTTATTGTAAATCAAGTTTTATTTAAATTGTTTTGAAAAACTAGTATGTATTGTATAATAAGCATAGAAATAATACATAAAATGCTGGTCATAGCAAGCGGTACTATTTTAAAAGATATACGAATTTAATCTTACATTCAAAGATTATTCAATGCGTTGTTTTATATACTTACATAAAAAAGGCAAGAATCTCCAATCAATTCTCATGTAAGGCTTTTACAAAAAAATGTTTTCTTATTTTAAAATATTGAACGTATTCTTCATCGCAATCGAACATTGTATTAATTTTATTTTTGCGATTCAAGTTAAAAGTTTTTGGCTAGTGAAATTGGACAAATGTGATAAACTTACACAATATTGTACATTTTAAGTAACCAATAAAAATATTAAATAATTTGTAAATGTTGTAAAATTCTGCTTTATATATGAAAATAATTTAAATATTTTAATTTATGATTATGTATTTTAATAAGTATTTAATATCAAAAGTTATATAATTATAAGAGCAGTAAACAAAGTTAATATATTGAAAATTATTCTAATTTTAATCTTCTTAATTTAACATAATACATATACCAAACTTCACCTCTGCAGTAATTATTAAGATCACACCGGTCACTAGAAATTATATTTTCGACACAGTATGCGTAAAGTTGCACTTCATATGCACGCATTTCATAAATTCTTAAAGTTGCAATTTCATATCTACTGTATAAAAAAATAATGTTCGACACAGTTGGGTACGTTGATTTTTAGCGCATGTACCCAACAGTGTCGAAAAGTACTATTACTATTGACATGTTTTTTTTTATAATTATTGAAAGCTGTTTTGGGTGAATGACTCTTTAAAATTAAAGAAATGGCGAGGTCTCACAAATGAACGCTCAAAATGTGAAATGCGTAAACAGCATTGCACCTACTGCAGTTTATCAGTGCTATTCAGAGAATGAAGCTGAGCGCACAGTGCAGAATTTATACTTGTATCTTCTTCTTTCTGTTCTTGAAAAGCTGTTCCTATAGCAAAGAAATATGCCAGAGAGGATGCTCTATTGAACAGAATGAAAACCGGATGTGGTGCCACATTTCTGCCAATAGAGAATTAATAAAGTAATAACTGTCAACTTGCTTATATATTCTTTTGTTTTATTAAACCACGTATTAGAAGTATATTACTGATATTGTTCAAGATCGGAGATCAAGATTCACGTACTGTGATAGGATAATTACCATCTATTATTGAAGGTTTCAAGTCTGAAACAAGATTAGAAATATTATCAATTTGCAAAAGCTAGTTTTGACTAAACATACGTAAATATGTATGCATTTGAAAAGATTATATTTACCTTGATTACGCAATTAGTTTTCAAGTTTACCAAGGCTTTTAAATTTTTCATAGTATTTCTAATTGACAAGTTCATCAGCAAATTGGTGAGTTAGCCCTCATAGAATGAGAATATTCAACTGAAATATGATTAACCTGCTGTATTTAGAGACCAGGTATAACATTCAATGTATATGTAATTTGTACTTATAGATAATAGATGACACCTCCAAAATATTAGTAAGAACATAGTCATACGATAACGAAGCTGATTCTTTTGAACTGTCTTGCATTTCTTCTTGAAACATTGGACAATTAGTGCTGCGCATTTCTCTCCACAACTTTTGAATCAATCGATCTCATTACCTTTAACTAATTATATATGTAATGTAACAGAGATACCACATCTTATGTGTATAAAGATACAGATGGCAGAACTGGCTGCATTGGATATTGCAAAAGTTATAGAAGCTACCCTGTTAAAAATATGTACGTACTGTGTACATACTAAAACACGGACTAAAGTACGTACTATAGTACGTACAAAAGTGCGCACTAAATTATGCATAAATGTATATCTGAAAATCGACCAAATTTGGTACGTGCATTAGTACGTATAAAAGTACGTGCAAAAGTGCTATAGTACGTATAAAAATATGTACTAAAACGCATAATTTAAAAAATTTTTAAAAATATGTATTTTATATGAAATTAACCATACTTTTACTTAAGTTTTTCGGTATAGAGAATCCGAATTGTAATTGTAAAAAGTGTTCAACAAAACCTTGTGGTTGCGCTAAAGTAAACTTGGCATGTACTTCTTTTTGCATATGTAGTACGAATGAATGTTGCAAAAATCCTTACGATTCTAAATAATTATTAAGATAAACATTAAAAAGAATTTTAAAAGAATTTTTTTTTAATTTAATCGACATTTTGGGCTTGGTAACCAAGAAATTCTGGTTTATCCTATCTAAAAAAATCGCTGGCGCCATTGTGTAACGTTTTTAAACGTCATTTGATTGGTCGCTGAAATCGCGCACGCATTTGTATACCTATTTAAACATTTCATTTTAGATTCATTTTACGTCTTAATAATAGTTATTTTGAACTTGATCTTTTATTTTCTTGTTATAAATAGTTTTTATGGTATTATTTAAAGTGATGTTAAACCCTCGTGTTGTCTGCAAATACAAGAAACCACCTTTTTTTCATTTACTTTTTAAATGAGAAAATATCTCTGGAAAGATGTTGATTATTAGGACAACAACTATGATTTATTTTATTTTTACTATTGAATTTCTTTACAATTTGCTACAAATTAGAACGTAAATTGACAAAAGTCGATTATCACTGTTAGTTTTTATTAAATAATCAATTTTTATTAATTTGATTAAACAATAATTGTTTAAAAAAATAATAAGAAATTATTCATTTACAACAATTTTCATACTTTTGAGGTACAGATTTTGACAATTTAGGTTGCTATACTTATATTTGATTTACTCATGCGAATGATAACTTTTATTAGTAAATTTGTATCTTGTACTTCAATAGAAACCTCTATTCGAAACGTATATCAGCCATCGGTAGCTTTACTTATGTGTGTATATATATGCTTAAGGTAGAAAAGTGACTCAGTTAAATTTTTATGAACTTTGGGTGCGTGAGAAAAGTGCTTTTAACATCTAAAGTTTCATGCATTTAACACGGTGTCTTATGGGAAGTAACAAAAATTTACTTATATCACAGAATTGACCGTTCCGTTTTTGTGGAAAGTTTTTGTAGTAAGAGATAAATGTTTGACGAACATTTATTGACTTCGAAAAGTATCATTCGGCGCCTCTAAGTGTAAAAATAAATTAATTGTAAACAAAGAAGGTGCATTTAACCTCAAAAACAGAGTCAAATCAGCTTCTGCGCGTAATTTTTTATTAATAATCTGGGTATATAGACTGTTTACTTTGAATGTATTATCGTTATAAAGGATTTATATGATGATTTAAACAAAGTTTACTTTATTAACAAATAAGTAATGGAAAATGAAAAAAGTATACAGCTTTTGACTAGCATGGTACCGACGGTACTACCTTAACTAATTTTTTTTTTCACAATAATCCAAGAAACTTTTGGATAACTCATTTTGTCAGTTGGATTTACTAATTTAGATATAAATACTATCACAGTGATTTTAGAAATGATACATAAATGGAACATATAAAACCTAAATTGAAACATTGCTTTTAAACACTGGACAGTAAGCTGTATAAGATACAAACTTACTAATAAAAGTTATTCATTCGTATGATCAAATCAAATGCAAATGTTTAAATGGAAGCTGAATCTGTCGAGTATTCAAAAGCTATCATATGGTGGTTTAGTCTTTCACGTATTCTATTTACATACATTTTCTTAAGTTTTAGGCAAAATATTTAATACTTGTCAAGCTATAACATGCATTTTTAAAATATGATTGTTTCAAATTTTAGGTATTGTATAGAATACTTTAAAACAGTTAAGTTTTATATGCTCCATTTGTGTATCATTTCTAAAATCACTGTGATAGTATTTGTATCTAAATTAGTAAATTTAATTGACAAAATCTTGTTTTCAAAAGTTTTATACTGATATCCATGCACACAGCCATACACATTTACACACACACACACAGACATTTTCTAATAATAGTATGTTTTGAATTCTTATATCTCAAAACATGTTTATAGCATGTTTGTAGCAAAAAATTTTTGACTATCACAAAGTTTCCTCTTTGAGGAGGCACAAATATAGAATTATCGAAATTGATATAGCTGTAAAGAAGTTATGTACCAAAATTTACGAAATGATGCCGGAAACATTGTTGACAGAATCTGTTTAATTGTATTGGTGTTATTGGCACATTATCGAATCGAAATTGTTATGGGACCACAAGTAAAACACACTATCAATTCAAAAAGAATTATCTAAATCGATGCATCCGTTGAGGAGTTATGCGCGAACATACGGCTCAAATTGATTACCTCCTTCTTTTCTAATTCGATTAAAAAAAATATATAATAGAGTTTGCATGATATAATTTAGTATTATTTTATTGCAGTTATAGTATTGTGTTAATTTTTTTGTATATTAACCCATTAAGCGGGCAAGACACCTTTATAAGTAAAAAAATAAATTATCAGATATTATTTTTCTTGTATAATGTATACTATGCCAAAGTTTCTCTACTTAAACAAAATACTTAATTTGACCGATCTAAAAGTCACTTTTCTCCTCTCCTTATCTATGGAGAGTGATACAAGTTTTCTGTGCTGAGTTTTTTGCTTGCTCAAAGTCTCAAAAGTTTAAGTGAATTTTTTTTTATGGTAACAAGAGCTGATCAGGAATTGCTCTTAACTGATCAGGAATTGGGTCTGTGACGATATATTACATCGTAATATACAAATGATTGCTCAATCCGAAATTAATATTTCCGTAATTTAATTATCTTAAATAAATAATAATAAATATTACTTAAAAAATCGTATTTTAAATAAATAACTTTTTTAAATTTTTGTAGTAGTTACATAATATTTAACTTTTTGTAAAATATTATGATTAACATTCTATATAGATGACCAAAAGACCGAAAACTGCTTTCGAAATGTTTACGAAATACGTCACCAGAGGGAAACGATGTCTTTAATTTACTTTGGGTGCTTTCGATTTACTATATTTAATTAAATAAAAAAGGAAAAGATATACATGCGCGCGTAGCGTACATCATTGGTTCTATGTAGTTCATATAAAATACACATTAGATAGAGGAAACGCAAAATGTGCGATTTTTGAAACTCAAATCGAAAATAACCTAAAATATGGCCATTTTTGGGTAGTAAGTAACCAAGCAATTCGGAATCTTCGCACCGAAAACATAAATAAAAGTAGGATTTGTTCTTATAAAATACACATTAAATATGAAATGAACGTAAACGGCAATTTTTTACTAAAAACCGAAAATAACCTAAAATCTGACTATTTCTATTTGGTAACTAACAAATTCAAATTCTCCGTACCAAAAATATAAATGAAAGTATGGTTTATTCTTATAAAATACACTTAAGAGAAATAAACGTAAAAAGGGCGATTTTTTACAAAATTCCGAAAATAACCTCAAATATGGCCATTTTTGGGCTTGGTAACCAAGAAATTCGTATTCTCCGTTTCGAAAAACATAAATAAATGTATGGTTCATTCATCTAAAATACACATTTAAGGTGGTCCTATAATAAAATTTGATGAAAAACTCGATTTTTCTTTATTTCATTTTCTGATACTTTGTACATTTTTAGAACAGAAAATGATTTTGTATTGGCAATTTTAATGAACTTAACAGTAATTTATACGTATTTTTCCTTCGACCGTTATTGCACACAATCCAGCATGTTCCTACATTAAGGACATGTAAAAGTGAACTGAAAATCCCTAACTTACCGGCGCACATTTATATTTTTGTCTCTGCAATAAATAAATATTTCTAAAAGAACGCCATACTATGCCCTCCATATTTTTATTAGGAACCTCCAATTAAATTTCCATAAACTTTCAGTATTAACTCTCTGAGAAAAATGCATTTGAGAATTTAACTATAGTTGTAAAAATTCAAATACACTTTTCTCAGAGAGTTAATAATGAAAACTTATGAAAATTTAACTGAAGGTTCCTAGTAAGAATACGGAGGGCATAGTATGGCGTTTTTTTAGAAATATTTATTTATTGCAGAGAAAAAATATATAAATGTGATGCCGGTAAGGTAGGGATTTTTAGTTCACTTTCACATCCCCTTAACCGAATTCAAACCCGTGTCCAAATCTACTCTGTACTATACAAATAAACTAATGAAAACATATAACTTATTAAAAAAATATTTTGATCCATATTTATTCTACGATGGAAAATTTGTTTCAAAATATAATCAGAAAATTACTTCTTTTTTTTTACAAAAGTACGGTTTTCTCCATTTATGGTTTTCCAATGTTCAGCAAGTCTTATGCGCATAGTATTGCAATGAATTAATCTGAAACTATAAGGATATTTTACTCAACTTATTCGCATTACATCCATGAACTCCGATTTTTCAAAAAAAAAAAAATTATTAAGAAAGTCTTGTCCGTAAATAGAGTTAAAAATGTGTTTTTTAGGTTATTTTTGCAATGAAAATTCAATATAATTTTATTTATCTTTATAATTGTGTTTTTAAATATTAGGAGTTCACAGTTCTGTGTGGTACAGGTGTTAGATATTACACGATTTTTTTCAAATGCTGTACTGGCATCCCATGCGCAAGTGCAGTTTTGAAAAAACATCAATTTTAATTGAAAATTGCTAGTATTTTCTACATAACTATGGGTAAACTAAGTAAAAATTTATGAAAATTCACAAAATACTTTCTTTTATGGTAACAAATATAACTACCAATTGAAAAAAAAATATCATCTATCTAGCACATTTTTCAAAATTCACTATAGGACCACCTTAATAGAGAAAACGTAAAAAGGTCGATTTTTGACCAAAAATCGAAAATAACAAAAAATCTGGTTATTTTTGGGCTGTGTAACCAAGTCGGATTCTCGCTACCAAAAAATATAAAGATGCACCAACTTACCGAGGGGACCTAAAATGTTATACTCGGACCCCCCCAGCGCCTGGAGTATTACTTATAAATAATAAGTGAGGAGTGCAGTCATATAAGAAATTGTAAAAATTATACATACATTTAAAATGATATTGTCAGAAGTTTTAAAAGCATCTGTTAAAGTCTAATGTTTTTGTAGAATTTCCAAAGAAATGATAGTTTTTGTTCAAGAATCTGAAAAGTGTTAGTTTTATAGCAGCCTCCTAAAAAGAAGTAGTATTTTTGAAGACTTTTTTTTCCTACTACTCTGTAAGAATGAGTCATCGATATGCAGATGTACACAAAATCCTATATCTGGTCTCATTGATTTGTTTGTGTATGATCCATCATTCATATACAATTGTGAACATCAGTTTAACGTAAAGTATTAAGTGATCAATCGACTCAATGACCTCCATGAATTTATTGTTATATTATGTTAATCCCTATAGAAATTTAAACAATAGCATCAGTTATATTAAAGAGTATCAATAGAATTATATAAATTGATTGACAATTGATAATATACGTACTTTTAAAACCTTTTATTGGTGATAAATATGATTCCATCTTTTCAGCTCATTATATGCAATACAGGTAATTTTGTACACACAATTACAACTCTCATCTACAAGTTAGAAGATAGTTTAATAATAATCTGAAAATGTGTAATACAATTTATGATACAACAATGACATAAACCATATATTGTACAGCAATATAAGTACATTATATAATTATCCTTTAAGTTCTGGTTTTTCAAAATACTTGTTTTGCATATCCATCAAAATGACTTTTCACTCGTGTCAATTCATAGATGGCCAACAGAAGCTAAAACTATATATATTATTACATTTTGTTATATTCTTATTTTACAGATATTGAATTAGTTTTTATAACATAATAACAAACCTGCACTCAACAATATATGATCTAATTAAACAAAGAACATACACAATTTTCTAATTTGCAATTGCAAAATGTGCAATTGCAAAATCTGCAAATAATTTTGCTAATTTGATTCTTGACAGAACTCAGTAACGTCATATCAGGAGTCAAATAAATGTAATTACTGAAAAGAAAATGTTTGTCATAGAAATAACTGCTTGTACCATTGCCTTTTTCAATATATAGATTCGATCTTACAACCTAAAAGTACAAAGTATAATATATAATATATTATTATAAACTAGTAAAACATTAATACAATGATATACTTACATCTATTCCATAGAATCCAAATTTAGAGGTTATGTTTACACTGGATATTATTATTAATATTCGTTATTTATAGACACTTTTTATATTTATTGTAATTTAATTTTATTGTGATTATGTAATAAAAATTACATTTGACATTAATTTAATTAATCAAAAAGTCTTTAAATGAACTCATTCTGCCTTGAAAAAGCGGAGAAAACATTGCTGCATTTAAATGTCCCGCATGCACGTAGGATGCATGTGCAGTGCGTCTGAGCATCAGAGTCAGTCAGACAGCAGGAACAAGGAACATGGACCGGCGGAAATTCCAGTTATAGATAGCGAGAAAAGAAATTAATTAATTACTAAATAATTATCGCGAATTTCGTATTAACGCAATTATTTACATAATCCGCAATTAAATTGCAAACGATTCGCGTTGGTTTTATGCCCGGGTGACGCGTATCTACTGAGAAAACCGTAAATTTTCAGTTTCTCGCAGCTCAAAAAGTTTTTGATTTTTTATAAAAAAACGAAAACATCCGCAATTTTTTAATTTGCAATTGCAAACATTGCTAGCGATTCCGCAATTACTGGTATTTTTTTCATAGCGATATATGAGGGTCAATTTGCTGAGTTCACGGTGCTGGATTCGTACGCCATATCACATTGTAAAAAGACGGATTGAAATCCCCTCTCTTCCTTGATTTTGTAGAATAAGTACATAATTAGTGCACTAAGCTTAAGGATTCAGTGACCATGAGGACTGCGAGGGTTAATCATGGCTCCTATGTATAACGTAAGTAGTAGTAAGACCACCATGGCGAGATATATATACATATGCACACATATATAAATAAATAAATAATAAATATAAAAAATGATCAAATATAAAGCATAAATAATTTGCTTTTTCCCCTGAGTTATCTATGAAAAATAAGTGTGTTCTACGTATAATATGGTATTGTGGCCCTGAGAAGGGCCGTTTTTTACGATTAAATTATAATCTTTTGTAGCCGTTATTTCGGGCAAAGAGTTAGTATTGCTAGAATATTTCTCTGTGTATTTTTTCCATTGTGAAGTGTCTGCTGCCTTCTTATTTCCTTCTTTTTTATTCTTATCCTTAAGAAGAGAAGATTTCTTGCCTTTGCTGCTGCTGCTCTGTTCTTGACCCATCTTGTCCGGGCTTACATAGGTGAATGAGGTGAGAAAGTGGTATACGCTTATTATGTATCGAGCATTAAAATTTTTCCAATAAATTTTTACATTACTCTAGGATTGTAGGGTAAATAATTATTATTATTATCAATAATAACTTTCTCCCGTACGTCGTCATTGTGATTGGACCTTTGAAACCGCTCAAGTTTTTTTTGCTTTTTTTTAAAACATTCCTTGTAGCTATCTTTCTTTACACTGCTGTCGGCAGCGCGAGCAGAAGCGAGTTTACCAGCGCACATCCCCATGACTATCTTATGCTTTGGCTGGGATACGAATAATCACAGACATCAAATTACAGTTACATTTATAGGAAGTGGGTGTGAATAAATTATGAAAAAATATATAACTTATGATTGGTGTTTATTATTAATATTTTTTATACAGTCTTCATATAATCTTTCAAGTCATTCGCAATAAAAGGTAAATGAAATGCAAGAATTTCTACGAAAATTTCTAAAGGCGCGAGCGGTCCGGTGCGTACGACGTAAAAATCGATACTGAAAAGTGTAGTGAAAATTTTTCAAGATCTGGGCGACCGTCGGAAAAAGTGATAACAGTGAAAAAGCATCTATGTATCTTGTCATATTCGTTTTTGGGCTGGTATAGCGTAGAAAAAGTATCTTGAGGCCAAAAGCATCTGTTATCTGCTTACAAGTAAAACACTGTTATTTAGTAGTAGTAGTAGTAGAGACGGTTGTTATGCGTAAAGACGGCGCGACGGGTGTTAGAATTGTGCATTCTCGACGGGTGCTTCCAAAACTTAGTCCCCCTGTATCTCTGTAGGCTAAAGATAGACATATTACCTATGCACTCCCTTATCAGTGGGGGCTGTTTTACCGCGCAGGGCCAGGTATTACACGATGTGCGCGTGTAAAGACCAGACGGGTGCTATGCAGATGCGTAATCGGTATAACCATCGAGAGCTTCAAGACACCATTAAATAGCTATTAGTATGTTTTCTAGCACCTGGACGTTGCTACAAATTGTCGATTTTTGGTAATAATATGAAACGTCCGTCTAGCAGAGACATTAGAACTTACGAGAACTCCGTCGCGTGAAGTAGAATATATACACATCATGTCGAATAAAGTGCTTCGTTCATTCAGCATGATGCGTAATATTAGTGAAGACAAGTTTCGCGCAGTTATTTTTCGTGTTGTAAAAATGCTACAATATAAAAACACGTGCGAGATTATATGGCGACGTTGTGATTTTGAGTGGCGAATGCGTGTGAATCATATGGCGTGTGTGCAACTAAAAAGTGAGTTCAAGTTTATACTTGCATGCTGCCCGCTCCGTGAGATTGCCAGGCTTCATCGTTTGATATTTCGAGGAAATGAATTGGCTGTGCTAACTGCTGGAGAATTCATAACGCGTCGGAATATGCAGGACATTCACACTCTGAACAATTTGATGAATGAATATGATGAATATATCGGTGAGTACTACTATCATTCAGTATATAATTTTAAAATAAAGTTTTAATATAATAATAAAATATACGTTTTGATTAACGTTATAAATAACACTATAAAGGGATTTTAAAACTTTTTATGTATAGTGTATATTAGAAAAAAGCCTCGTTTGTCTAATATTTGAATATATTATATTTTTTAACAAAAATCTAGTAATAACATTGAAAAAAAAGTTGTAAAGTAGGCGTTTGAAATGGTCATTTAAAAACTAGTAAAATAGAAATATATATATACATGGTTATATATAAGTTTTGTCTCTATATATCTATGTATAATTATATACGATAATATAGAATAAAAAACCTATATATATATATATATATATATATATATATATATATATATATATATATATATATACCTCTATATAGCCCTATAGACGCCTATATATAATTCTATACAACTGTATAATAATTCTGAATGTTTTTATATATAATTATTTATATAATTATACATAACAACATACGATTTTTTAGGTTTTATATCCGGAAAATTCGTGAAATGCGTTACATTTTTTTTAATTAACCTTTAACTGTTTAAAACATTTAAGTAATATTTAAATTTTACAATTCGTATTTTGTACAATATAATGCTACTTAAAGCACTATATAACTATATTTTATTTCTGTTACAGCGTGTGAAAATCTGTTTAGAGATTGCGAAAGTGACTTCGCTGATAGGTTCGCTGATGGTGATGAAAGCGCAGCGAACGATTCTCAGAGTGTACCGGCCGATCTGGGGGATAGTGAGGTTGATGAATCGGGGCGCGAATGCGAATTGATTTGTACTAGCCCCGAGTGTCCCTGTCGTTCCTGTAATGCAAGTCTTTGCATAGAAGCGAGTGATTCACAACAGCCGTATTTAGATAGTGAAGACGGGAGTGTCATCATTTTGAATGACCACGACGAAACCAGCCCCCGACAACAACACTCGCCGCAAGCAAATATACTAAACCAACACATACACGAGCAGGATATCTGGATGGAGGAGTGCTATGAATCGGGAAATGAGTCTTATATATCGGAGAGCAGTGAGGATGAGGACGTACCATCGAACGCGGTCAAACGATCTACAGGACACTTGGCACAGTCGCTTATCGCAAAACACATCGCGGCTGTAAATCAGGTGGCTCGTGTTCTGAGCTTCGAGAGCGAAGACGACGACGGCGCTGATGAGATGCAGGTATCGGAAGCAAGTCCCTTGCTCTCTGCAGACAGAGAGACGCCGTAGACGACAGAGTGCGAGCGTATGACTGCTGAAAGTGAAAACGTGGGTAAGTGTACACTTTTTTTTTGCTATCCTAATACTACCACAGAAAGAACTTGTTTTGAAATTTATTTATTTTTTTAAAGTAATACCACGGAAGGCAAATAGTGCTGATGACCCCGCTCGTTTAAATGCAAAGATGTTAAACGTCTACCATAGTGCGCATACATTATACGAGGGTAGTTCAATAAGTCTTTAGAATGACCAACAGATGGCGCGCGAATCGCTCCAAATCATCTGTTTTCAGTCAGCACCACTCCCGACTAGATATATGGTGCAGTCACAGTCCACATCTTCTGAGTTTACGTGTTTTTATAACCAATTAAAAAAAAAAAAAGCTTGTTAAGAAAAATGGAAAAAAACGAGTTCAAAGCGGTAATTAAACATTTTCATTTAAAGGGTTTACTCCATATGAGATAAAAAATGAATTGGACTCAGTTCATGGCACATCTGCCCCTGCCTTAGCAACGGTTTATAACTGGGTAAATGAATTTAAGCGTGGTCGTACATCAATAAGTGACGAACCACGTTCAGGAAGGCCCGTAGAAGCAACTACTCCCGAAATCATCAATAAAATCCACGATATGGTGTTGAAGGATAGAAGATTAAAAGTGCGTGAGTTAGCTGAGGCCACAAGAATATCTATAGGTGCAGTTGTTTCAATTCTACATGAAAAATTAGGCATGAAAAAGCTATCGGCAAGATGGGTGCCGCGTTTGCTCTCAGCTGAGAATAAACGCAATAGAGTGGTCGCCTCTGAGGCTCTTTTGGCGCGCATAAGTCGGAATCCTGAGGAATTTTTTCGTCGATTTGTGACTGTGGATGAAACATGGATACACCACTACACTCCTGAGACAAAGGAACAATCCAAACAGTGGATTTCCACAGGTGAACCAGCTCCAAAGAAGGCAAAGACCGTAAAGTCAGCTGGTAAGGTTATGGCTACAGTTTTTTTAGATGCACGTGGAATTATACTTATTGACTACTTGGAAAAGGGTAAAACAATTACTGGTGAGTATTATGCATCATTATTAGAGCAGCTGAAAGAAGAAATTAAAAAAAAAACGACCACATTTGGCGAGAAAAAAAATTCTCTTTCATCACGACAACGCCCGAGTTCACACATGCTTCGTTTCAATGGCTAAAATTGAAGAACTAAAATTCGAATTGGTCGAACACCCACCGTATTCACCAGATTTTGCCCCCAGTGACTTTTTCTTATTTCCAAACTTGAAAAAATGGCTCGGTGGACAGAGATTTACGGACAACGAAGACGTCATTGCCTCTGTAAGTGCTTATTTTGAGGAACTTCCGAAAACGCAATTTTCTGAAGGATTAAAAAAACTTAAAAAGCGATTGACCAAGTGTATAGAGCTCAAAGGAGATTATGTTGAAAAATAAAAAAAAATTTACCCAAAAAAAATTTATTGAACTACCCTCGTATGTTCCGAGAACGGAAGATTTGACCGGTTTTAACAAATTAACCGAAGGGCCTGGGTCGTCTCTGTACTCTGATCCCGATCTCGTGGGTTAACTTGTCTAGTCGTATGAAACTTTCAGGCTGTGGGTCTAGGAATAAATAAATAAAAAATACTGTTTGTTTTAATTATATATATATATATATATATATATATATATATGAAACTAACAGTATTTTTGAACTATATATAAGTTATATATACAACTATATATAATTGTATAAAATTGTAGAAAAATCGTATATGCTTAGATTGATAATTACATAAATAAAATTGTTTTTACTAGATATGGTTTAAAGTTTTTAATTAAAAAACTTTGTATATTGTAGACGTAAAAATAAATAAAATAAACAAATGAAACTTTCAATAAAAAAAATAAGAAAATAGCTATCCTACATTTTAAATCCTTTATAGGCATATATCGCGCGCCATCGGGGCGAAACGAAAACATCTCGGCGTCGTCGTCTTTTGAGAGAGGGGAAAACGATGCAAGTAGCGCTGATACACCAGCAGCCGAAAGAGACAGCCACTTATCGCAGGTAGGCGGTGGTGGTGGCAGTGGTGGAAGCGCGCCTGCTGCCGCAGGTAGCAGCAGCAGCGGCACCAGCACCTGCGGCAACAGCAGCAGCAGTAGCAGTAGTGGCAGTAGCAGCAGCGACGATGAAGACAGCGAAGAGGTCGTTGAACTATCGGTTGAGCCGCCTGGTACGAGATTTACGATAGTCGAAGAGCGCAACCGGTACGTTCATAGATTTCGCGTTAATGCTGTACGTTTGACTTTACGTATACTTGAGCCATCCCCTGCAGATTTCAACCCAATATTATGGCTCGAGTTGGTTATGCGCGATATTCATGCACACTTGATTTCATTAGGAGACAGCAATGATTTAATAGGTGTCGCGATTAATAGTGAACATTTTTCTCACGGTACTGCGGGCTTGTCGCTGCGTCCAATTGTAAATTTCATGTACGATGATTTGTGGTTACTTGTTAGTAGTATAACGCAAAGTAATGAGAATTTTGAAATAGACGAAAGTTTTCTTGTAGAAGCGACCTATGTAAACATGCCGACTGGGGCGGTCGTAGCAGAATAAAATTGAACGTGGATACCATCGGGAAGCGGTCTTTGGTCGCTATTATACGCAATAAAGATAATTTATGTTTACCGCGTGTTCTAGTCGTAGGGCAGGCGTTTATAGAGTTGAAAAAAAATGCTACCGCGGATGTAAAAAAAATATGGAGATGTATTTCCGACGGTAGACGTCTTTTACAAAAACAACGCGCTCTAGAGTTGGTAGCAGGGGCCGGGGTAGTTGTAGCCGAGGAAGGCTGTGGATTTCGCGAAATTGAACAATTTCAAGCTCATTACGCATCGGATTGCCATTGTAGTTTACGTGTAAACAGAATGATTGTGAAATTTTGAAATGTAACGAGTGTTTGCGAAGTTTTTTGGGAATGCATGCTTTACAAATCATAAGACACCCGGGACGTACAAAGTAAAGAATAAAGAACTTTGTAGTCTCGTAAAAATTTGCCCGACTTGTCAGAAACACGTTCACGTACACCGTGGTAAACACAAGTGCGGTATCCATCGCTGCAAAGTATGTCGAACGAGTCACTCGCTGAATGCACCATGCTTTATGCAGCCTGTGCGTAATTTTGAGAAAAAGGGGAATGTCGATAAAAATAAAAAATATCTATACGTTTTTTACGATCTAGAAACACGCCAAGATGTACCGTATAAAAATCATCCGGACACGCGTCTGCATATACCGAACTTGTGTGTAGTTCAGCAAGTGTGCACCGAGTGTATCGATAGTGACAGCGATTTGAACCAACGCTGCGATACTTGTGGTATACGGGAATTTGTGTTTCGGCAAAACGTTATAAAACAGTTCGTTGATTTATACATTCGTACAAAGTCTATTTTCGCTAAAATTATATGCATCGCGCATAATGCCGGCGGGTTTGACGCGCAGTTCGTATTGAAGGAATTAGTCGAGGAGCGTAAAAATATTATACCAAAAGTAATACTCAACGGAAAAAACGTAATTTTGATTCAATGTGGTCGTACCAAGTTTATAGATAGTCTAAATTATTTTCACATGGGGTTGAGCGCGTTACCAAAAACATTTGGTCTACCAGAGGGTGTGAAAAAAGGGTACTTTCCACACCTGTTCAATAAAACTGAAAAACAGAATTACGAGGGGCCGATGCCCGCTCTGCATTATTACGCGCCCGATTATATGTCTGCGAAGGAGAGAGAGGCTTTTTTTTCATGGTACAATTTTCAAAAGGAGCTTGTAGACTATTGTCGCGCTGATGTACAGGTTTTGAGACTCGCGTGTGTCGCTTTTAGAAAAATATTTTTGAACGTCGGTAAAATCTGTCCTTTCGTCGAGGCAACGACCATAGCGAGTGCATGTTCCCTCATTTATAGAAAAAAATTTTTAACCTCGAACACAATAGGCATTATTCCTCCAACAGGGTATCGTCGGGGGGATATGCATTCTCAAAAATCTATAGAGTGGCTGCTCCAGTGCGAGCGCGAATTCGGCCGAGCAATCATTCACGCTGGTAGAGCGCGAGAGTTTAGGTTACCCGAGGGTTTCCTCGTAGACGGGTACTTACAGCCACTGCAGGCGGGTGAAAAAGGCATAGTGTTTGAGTACGAGGGCTGTTACACACACGGTTGTCCGAAATGTTTCGATAAAAATCGCGTTAAACCTCTGTCTTACGGACGCTCTTTCGACGAGTCCTACGAAAATACCATCGCAAAACTGCAGAAAATCCGGGAACACGGTTACGAAGTTCGCGTCATGTGGGAGTGTCAGTTTGACGATATAAAGGTAAAAAATCCTGAAATTGCGCGATTCGTGAAAAATCACCCCGTAATGAGCCAGATAACTTTGAATCCTCGCGACGCTTTTTTCGGTGGACGCACTGAAAATATTATTCCTTTTTACAAAGTCAAAGAGAACGAAAAAATCAAATACACAGATATATGCTCTCTATACCCCTACGTGTGCAAGCGCGGTAAGTTTCCGATAGGTCATCCGCGTATTTACGTGGGAGGTGAATGTCACCAGTTGACTGATGGCGATAATAACAAACTCGATCGTGTCGAGGGTCTAATCAAATGTAAAGTTCATCCTCCGCGAAACTTATATCTGCCTGTTTTACCTGTTAAGATGCGCGGACGTTTGCTCTTTGCGCTTTGCCGATCTTGCTGCGAGGAAGCGCGAGAGAGTGACTGTACTCATGAAAACATTATCGATCGTGAGTTTACAGGCACGTGGGTGGCCGACGAACTGCGTAAAGCCCTTGAACTTGGCTATCGTATAACCGAGATATATCGTTTGGCAGTACGAGACTACGCGTTTCGATGGCTACAGCGGCGGACTTTTTACCGAATACGTCAATACTTTTTTGAAAATTAAGCAAGAGTCCAGCGGTTATCCAGACTGGTGCGCGGACGATGCCTCCAAAGTCCGTTACTTACACGAATACAAGAGGGATGAGGGTATCTCGCTGGATCGCGAAAAAATTGATAAAAATCCGGGGTTGCGCGCGGTTGCCAAATTGTGTTTGAACAGTCTTTGGGGTAAGTTTGGTCAACGCTCAAATTTAAAACAGACAACGATTGTAAAGACGCGGGAAGCTTTCTTGAAACTTTTAACTTGCCCTTATAAAGAAGTTTTTAGCATCTTACCGGTAGGCGAAAAAATAATGTACGTCAACTGGCAATTTATAGAAGAAGCCGTGACACCATCTCCTCACACCAATGTCGTGATCGCCGCTTACACGACTGCTCAAGCGCGATTAGAGCTTTACAGACACATTGAGCGTCTCCTAGGTAGATTATTGTACTGTGACACTGATTCGTGTGTTTTCGTGAAAAACGAGAGCAATCCGAGCGAATACGAGCCACCTTTGGGAAATCTTTTGGGCGATATGACGGATGAACTCAGAGGGTACGGTGAGGGTACATACATAGAGACCATGATGTCCGCAGCTCCAAAATTTTACGCTTTTCGCACAATCACACCAGGCGGCGACACTGTAGAATGCTGCAAGGTAAAAGGTATAGGTTTGAATTTTAAAAACCCCTTAAAGATAAACTTTGATAGTGTAAAGTCTTTGCTCGACAATAACTTTGAGGAAGAGCAAAACGAAGAAAACCCTAAAAAGATCATTAAAGTGGTGTTTAGGTCTATACGTCGTACGGCTACCCACGAAGTTGTAACGTGCACCGAATTTAAAACCTCTAACACTGTTTTGAAAAAAAGACGATATATATCGAAAAGTCTTTCTCTACCTTTTGGCTATAAGCAATAAGACTGTATAAATTTCTTCGTTGTTAGTAATTAATGCTTCGAGCTGATTACTGTGTATAAACAAAAAAAAATGTGTAGACGTACTTTTCAATAGATGACAATGTATTAAAAAAATTTCTGTATCAATAAATAATTTATGAATAACTATAATAATAATAATATATAAATAAAGAGATATAAATCAAATCAGCTGAAGTAGCCCACCGCTGCTAAATAATCAGCTGATTCATCGCGGTAATAAGCTGAAATAAAAATCAAAATAAGCTAGTCCTCGCGGTAGCTCGGCTGATGAACGCGTGTGCGTAATCAGCTAGTGCCCGCGCCGCCGCCGCCGCCGCCGCCACTACCGCGCTGGTCGTTGGGTGGTTCGATTGGTTAGTATCTTTTTTTTATAAAATTAACAAACCAGAGACTTTTTTACTCAGTATTCAGCATGGATACACGTTGGAAACACCCATTCACGTGCATCGTGTCGGGTCCCACGATGTGTGGAAAAACTGTCTTTGTGAAACGTTTTCTCGCCAAGCTGCCGCAGATGTGTAACGTGCGATTCGACCGCATTCTCTTTTACTATGCTGAATGGCAAGACGCGTACCAAAACGAGCTTAAAGTACCCGGTGATCGCGGTTTAGAATTTCGAGAGGGTTTACCACAATCGAACGATTATTCGCAAGATAACGATAAGTAAAAATTACTAATTCTCGACGATCTAATGCGCGAATCCGCGAATAACACGGTACTCGATTTATTCACCAAAGGCTGTCATCATAAAAATATAAGTGTGATTTTCATCACCCAAAACATTTTTCATAAGGGCGCAAATCAGCGCGACCTATCGCTCAACACGAATTATATCGTGCTCTTTAAAAACCCGCGAGATCGAGCTCAAATACAATATCTCGCGCGTCAAGTCTATCCCGAAGACCCGAAATTTTTACAAGAAGCGTATATCGATGCTTGCAGTCGAGCGCATAGCTACTTACTTTTGGATTTAAAGCAGGACACGCTGGATGAATTTCGTTTTCGCTCGTGTATATTTCCCGACGACAAAGTGCAATACGCATATGTACCCAAGGCTCGCTAAACAGTATAGATAAAAGGTTAGAAGTAGAGAGCCTGAAAAACAGTCTGTCAACGACTATGGCTGAGGTAACATCGGGGCGTTATACCCCGCCGCCACCACCACAACGAAAAAATACCCGTGACTCGCGCCTGCGCTGTGTAGCCGGGAAACACTTTTCAAAGAAACACGTGGCTCTGTTGACCGCACTCTGCCACGCAGACAGTCAGCAGCGTGCCGCCTTGATACCCACGGCTGATAAAAATCTCATAAAGTGCATTTGCGAGTGCGCGTTGAATGTACTGCACGGTGTGGTTAAACTTAAAGATTCCGAAAAACATCGATTGAAAAAGCACAAAAAAATTCTGCGAATATTGGTTAAGAAAACAAAAAGCAGCGGGGGTTCAGCGTGGAAAAGTAGAAAACGCACAATCGTTCAGAGTGGCGGTTTCTTTTTACCTCTCTTACTGGAACCACTCATAAGCACTGTTTTTTCTAAAATATTTAACAAATCTTAATCGGCTGCGGGATTTCTTGTCCGCAAGATGGAGCACGCACGAAAGATGGTTATAGTTCCCGAAGTTGCTCTTGACCGGATACAGAGTTTCGCGCAGTCTGCACCACAAGAACCAGCGCTATCCCAGTCTCTGACGTCGGATACTTCCACCAGTAACGAAAATACCGTACAAACATTCGGTGATAATTTATCGCGACTAGATTCGGAGATGCACGCGATACTCAATTCGAAAAAGTTTACCAATGAACGTGAAAAGTGCGAGCATTATTTACAAGTTTTACGACGATATTTATTCTTTAAAGAGAGTGAACGAGCCGAGGACAGAGAAACTGATCGCAGCGTCGACGAGGTCGAGGCTACAAAGACACCACTCTCGGAAGAGGATATTCTCGAGAGTGTACCCAAGGTATACGTTAAAAAAGCCCGTTTGCTGCTCAAACACTGGCGCACGACCAAGCCCGGTCGTCTTAAATGGGATAATACAGGCAGCGTCATCGTCGATGGGAAGATAATTCCTCAGTCAAACATCGCTGATCTATTGAACGATGTTTTGAAAAAGATAAAACGGCGAGACGGAGACGACTACGATCCTCCAATCGGAAGATTTCAATTTGCAAAATTTATCGGTAGCAGCAACACCACTAGTAGGCTGATTAGAAACATTGACGTCTTAAAAATTGCCAAGAGATTGACATCACCCTTAAATACGGCGAAACGAAGAATGACGGAGTCAGTATTTACACCTCCTCAAACGAGAAACGCGGCAAAAAAAAGGTGGCTCAAACTGCCCGCTTAAAATGTCTAAATACGAAAATCAATATTACGACGCTGCGCACGAGGCTGGTTACGCGGGTGCTCGAAATTTAATACGTGTCAACGTACGTGGTAAATCGGTCGTGTACAATAAGAAAGAGAAAGAGCGTATCTACGAGTGGCTGAGCAATCAAGATTCTTACACACTTCACAGGCCTATACGTAAAAAATTTCCGAGACTGCACTACAAAGTGTCTAATGTGGATGACGTTTGGGAGGCTGATTTGTGCCAGCTGACGTCACTCAAAAACGATAACGATGGTTTTTGCTACCTGCTGGTTGTCATTGACGTGCTCAGCAAGTTTGCATTTTTAGAACCGCTACGCGATAAAAGTGCTCAAGCTGTGGCTACGGCATTCGAAAAGATTATCAAAAGAGCCAACGGGCGTATACCCGTCTGCTTGCAAACAGACAAGGGAAAAGAATTTGTGGGTGGTGCCCTGCAGAGGGTTCTCAAGAAACACAACATTTTGTTTCGAGCCGCTCGAAATCCCGACATCAAAGCAGCCGTGGTCGAACGGCTCAATCGTACTTTAAAGGAGCGCATGTGGCGATATTTTACGCACCGCAACACTCATCGATACATCGATGCGGTACAAAAAATTGTTTACGCGTACAATAACACTCTGCACAGCTCTATAAATATGAAACCTGCTGATGTAAACCTGTACAACGCTGCTAAAGCTCGGGCATACCTACAGCGGCGCACTCTTTCGAGAGACGAGAAACACGCATCATCGAGATACGCTAAATACAAGGTCGGCGACTATGTACGCATCAGTCGGTCTAAAGGGACCTTTGCGAAAGGGTTCGAAAAAAATTTTAGTGAAGAGATTTTCAAAGTGAAACGCGTCTCTCAAAGGCAAAACATTTACACGTACGAACTACAAGATCTTGATGGTGAAATTATCGACGGCTTTTTTTATAACGAAGAGCTTGCCCGTGTGGGTTCCGCGCGCCTGCTAGCAGACCAACAATTCAAAATCGAACGCGTCATCAAAACAAAAGGTCGAGGATCTAAAAAACAATTGTTTGTAAAGTGGATCGGTTATCCCGACAAGTTTAACTCTTGGATAAACGCGTCCGACGTTCAAGCGCCTTAAAACATGGATAACGTGGAGTCCTTTTATTTGGTACTTCCAAGTAGTAGTAGCGTTGTCTACTATCCCGATAACGCGACTACATGCTTTACCACGCACATGTGTCGCGAAATAAGGCTAACGGGTGATTGGCACGTGGGGCTAGCCGAGATTCATGTACCGTCTACGGTTATGCATATTCAAGAATCCGAAGCTTCTTACACGTTTAAATTGGGCAGCGAGACACGCAAAGTCTCCGAAAACGATGAATTTTACAATTTCCCGCACGGTATATACGAGAGTGTCGACCAGCTGGCGGCGGAAATAAATAAAGTGCGCGAGGACCAGAAAATCTGTCAGAAGTATCGCAGACATTTTCGGACCGAAATAAGTCTGAAAAATGGCGTTTCTACACGCGTGCAGCGGAGAGGGTATGAAGAGCGAGCTGGACCTCTTCACACTACCACTTACACAGACAGCCATCGAAAGCAGCTCTTTTCTTCACTATAAGCCTGTATCGTCTCTCAGCGACGAAAGTGATTCACCTTTGGAATTTTTAGTTCCCAGTTCAACGGAACATTACATAGATCTCGCGCACACCATGCTACATTTGACCGTGCAGATTTTACCATCGGAAACGGAGTTGGAAAATGCAAAGGTTGCACCCGTCAATAATTTTATACACTCTTTGTTCGATCAGATTGACATATTTTTCAATCAAAAATTAGTTTCCCCGCCAAACAACGCCTATCCTTATAGAGCATATATAGAAACACTGTTAAATTACGCTACTCCGGCAATACATTCACATCTGACTTCTGGATTGTGGTACAGCGATTCACCAGGTTGTATGGACGCGTCGCCGGCTATAACCCGCACCACTGCAGGTGCCAACATTGGTGCTCTCAATCGACAACATTACTCTGTAGGCGGCAAATCATTCGACGTTTTGGCCCACCTCCACGCGGACATCTTGAACCAATCGAAATTTTTACTCAACGGCGTTGAAATGAGAGTGAGGCGAGTGCGCAGCAAAGATGCCTTTTGCCTCATGGATTTCTCCGACGATGGAAAATTTTCCGTACGAATCAAGGAAGCAACGCTTATCGTCTGGCGCGCAAAAATAAGCCCCGGCGTTCTTCTAGCGCATGCCAATGCTCTTTCAAAAACCATAGCCAAGTACCCGATTACCAGAGTCGAGGTAAAGACGTTTACCATGCACAGAGGCGTTCTCGGAGATACGCTCGACAACGTCGTTCTCGGTCAAATACCCAAGAGGATAATCTTAGGTTTTGTACAAAATCGTGCATTCAACGGCAACCGACGGATGAATCCCTGAAATTTTCAACATTTTTCCATAAATTTCCTCTCGCTATACGTGGATGGTGTACAAATACCTAGCAAACCCTTGCAGCCCCGCTTTACGAGAACCAACCAACTGTACATTGAATCTTTTTATATGCTTTTTTCCGGTACAGGCATACACTATCTCAACGAGGGCCTCGACATTGGGCGCAATAGTTATCCACTGGGCTATTGTCTTTTCGCATTCGATCTGACACCCGATTTATCGGCCCACTTTTCATCTCACTGGAGCCTCGTACGGTCGGGTGCACTGCGCATCGAAGTACGATTCGAAGAAGCTCTTACGGAGACGGTCAATTGTATCGTTTATGCTGAATTTGACAACATTTTGGAAATCGATTCAAACAGGCAAATTATTACGGATTTCAACGCTTGAGGCGCTGGTAAAAGGGGGCGTACACTGTAGTGAAGGGGGCTAGAAGGTTATAGTCTGTGAAACGAACCCTCCACAAACTAGTCGACTTACTATCCTCGTATTACCACTATCCAGTGCGTGTAAAATAAACGTTTGTGATTAGAGCCGTGTCATCATCATCATCATCATGGATTACATAATAGATATCCAAGGTTTCAAAGATAAAGACAATAAATTTTTACCGAAAGAAGTGTCTATTGTTTCTCTACAAAATCATGTCACCGGCCATTGGATAATCAGACCACCTCATCCCTATGAAGAATTGCCGAGCAGCGTAAAGACCACTAACGATTACATTTCATTACGTATGCATGGTATACAATGGTTCGACGGCGATATCACCATAAGCAAATTACACCATCATTTTTACAATATCGCAAGAAATGCTACTAAAATATACGTTAGAGGGTCGGAAAAGGCACGATACGTTCAATCGATAATGGCTCGCTCCGTCGTAAATATCGAGAAATATACGAGCGAAGGCTTCACCGATTTACAAAGAAAGTTTTCTTGTAAGCATGTGTGCATTTTTCACGGCTGCCATGGTAATGAGTATAAAAAGGGTATTGTGCTCTGCAGAGGTCACATCTGTTACGAGAGTGGTTTTATTCACTACTACTACCCTAGGAACAGCAGCAGAATATACCGGAAAAAAGCAGTGACTTATTTTATCACGCTCTTCAAGATCTCGTCTGGGGGAGAAGCTCCTGTCGCGTAAGATTCGGCTCTCGCTTTGAGGGACAAGACGAGGTAGACGGTGCCAGCTCGGAATACGAGAGTACGGACGAAGAAAAGTCAACATGAATACAAGGGAGATAATGAGAGCCCTCGAGGGTCTGAATGCCAGGACAATCGGTGTATACGCGGCTGATCGAATTCCACGTATCATGATGGCACCAGCAGCCATAGTCTGCAATACCGATGATCATACGAAGCCTGGAACTCATTGGGTAGCCATAATTATCGACAAAAATAGAATCGGGACATACTTTGACAGTTATGGTGTTCCACCGGTTTCAAAACACCATTTTGAACGCCTTCGTAAAAACTGTAAAAACTTTCGATGGAACTCCAAAACACTTCAGAGCGTTGATTCAATGTGCTGTGGCCAGTATACCATAATGTTTTTGCATCACATGTGTCGGGGCACGAACCTCGACAAATTTTGTCGTTTCTTCTCACAAGACACCAGAAAAAATGACGCACTAGCTATATTATTTTATTATTATTATTTAAAGCTACCAGGGTAAAAACTCAGGGACACTTAGTTTTCACCATTGTATCCCTATCCCCCCGGCTTGGACCTAACGAGGCTCCACAAACCCCACGGCTTTGCAGTAAGCTAGTAGGTTTTCCGTGTTTGCCTCCTTGAAAGTCTCGGGATCCAAAATCCCGTTTCCTAGCCACCTTCGTCGATGTCCAGCTAAGTTGGGACATTTGCAGAGAAAGTGGCTAGGAGTCTCTTCTTTTTCATTACACCATCTGCACAGGTTACTTATTCCCTGTGTTTTGTGTAGATAACACCGCAGGTCGCAATGTCCAGTTAATAGGCCCAGTACGATGCGTGCCCTCCGTTTATCCAAACTGATGATCTCCTTTCCCCACCTGGTAATGTATTCTCCCATTAGTTCTTTGGACCATCTATATCCTCTGGAGTTTTTCCATATGCTCCATCCTTCTTTTAATAATTTTTTCTTGATCGCGCCACAGCCTTCCTGGTATGGTATTCCTACCTCCCTTTCTGTCCGTCCGCTTTCATTTACTGCTTGTCTTGCAAGCCGATCTGCCCTTTCGTTCCCTTTTATTCCTGAGTGTCCAGGAATCCAAGTAATGCAGACCCTGTTTGTTCTGGTCAGTCTATTTAGGGTGTTTTTTGTTTCGTTGACCAAGGCTGACGTGGTGCAAGGTTTTCCCAGCGCTAGGATAGCTGCTTGGCTGTCGGTGCAAATTTGTATGTCCTTGCCTCCGACCCCTTTTTGCACCAAGTTTCTCGCACAGGTTTCTATGGCGGCTAGTTCCGCTTGTAGTACCGTGTTGTGTCTTTCTAGGCTGCAGGCTGTGTCCTCCCACCGCTTGGGACCGCAGATTCCAAAACCCGTACCTTTGTCCGTTTTAGATCCATCTGTAAACCAGATGTCTCCATGTCCAAGGATTTGGTTTTGGTTGTTCCACTCCTCTCTATTCGGTATTTTCGTTTTGTAACGTTACCCAAACTGAAAGGTTTTATTAATTCTATCCTGAGGCTTTCTAAATATTGGTTCGCTCAGCATTTCTCTCCAGATTGTAGTGTGTCCGTTTCCTTTCTCCGACCATCCTCCGCCGCACATCAGTTTGTATGCCGACGTGGCGGCCATCTCCTTAATGTTTAAGTCAAGGCCATCCATGCCCAGCATCATCCTGACAGCAGCTGTGGGGGTACTCCTTCGCAACCCGAAAATTCCCCTCAATATGACCGCCTGTACATGGTCCAGGCTTTTCTTTGTGGTTGTATTTCCGGTCGCTTTCCACCATATTAATGCCGCGTAGGTAAGCTTCGGTTTCAGTATCGCCTCATATATCCATAAGGCCTTTTGGGGTTCTAGCCCCCATCCTGTGCCAATAGCCGCCCTACACTGCATGAATATATTTAGCACCTTTCCGCATTGCTGTTTAACATGCTGCTTCCAACTTAGTTTCTTATCTAGATATACCCCTAGATACTTAACTTCTTCTGCATACGGTATTTCTTTCCCGTAGAAGTTAACTCTTCTATTGATTTTACTTTTATATTTAGTGGTGAAGACTACGATCTCTGTTTTTTCCGGATTTACCCCCAGAGATACTGTCTGACACCACTGTCTAACCTTACTCAGTGCTCTTTGTAAGAGATCTGGTAAAACTTCCTCATACTTACCCTTAATAAGTATGGCAAAGTCGTCCGCATACCCGACCGCGAAGATTCCTTCCCGGTCGAGTATACGTAGGAGTTCGTCAGCAACGAATGACCACAAAAGAGGTGATAAGACCCCCCCCCCTGCGGACATCCCTCGTTGACCCCTCCTTTTACAGTTTTTCCCTTCCATTCACAGTAAATGTCCCTGCCGCTCAGCATTCCAGCTATCCATTTTCTGATGGTCACCGGTACGCCATGCTTTGCCAGGGCTCTGTCAATGGTTTTCCTAGTGGTGCTGTTAAAGGCTCCTTCTATGTCCACAATAGCGCCAAGTACTGTTTCCTTTGCGCTTTTTGCCTTTTCAATATATCCTACAACAGAGTGTAAAGCCGTTTCCGTGGATTTACCCACTGAATATGCATGTTGTTCCTGGTGTAGCGGTAAGCTTCCGAGGATTGTTTCCCTCATATACCTGTCCACCAGTCTCTCCAGCGTTTTCAGCATGAAGGAGGTAAGGCTAATAGGTCTGAAGTCCTTCACAGATGTGTAACTCTTCTTTCCGGGTTTCGGTATAAACGAAACCCGTGTACACTTCCAGCTTCCCGGATTATGTCCAATGGCAATACTTCCTCTGAAAATCCCCGTAACCAGTCTCAGTACAGCATCGCACCCTTCCTGTAAGAGTTTGGGGAAGATGCCGTCCGGTCCCGGTGTTTTATATGGTTCAAAGGTGTTGATTGCCCATTTAACCCTCTCTGGTGTGACGATCTACGCCGCCAACGCCCAATCCGCATTCCTTCGTGACCTGGTGTTTCCGGGTACACGTATTCGTCCCTCCCCGTTCTCTTCTTTGGTGAAGTCCGGGAAGTTTGCTCGCAGAAGTAGTTCTATGGTTTCCTCTTCTGTTTCCGTGAAGTACCCGGACCTGTCTTTAAGGCTTTGTAACCGAATACTATTATCCTTGGTTAGAAGTTTGGCTAGTTTAGCCGTTTCTGTTAAGCCTTCTGTACTTGAACAGAAATCTTGCCATTTTTCCCTTTTGGTTTTATCTAGTTCCCTTTTGAAGTCATTTAGCGTATCTTTATACACTTTCCATCCTTCTGGGTTCCTTGTTTTCTTTGCTCTGTTAAAAACCTTTCGGGCTTTCCTTCTCAGCGCCTCTAGGTGTTTGTTCCACCATGGAGCACCATTTAGTTGTCCCTTCGGCTTTAGCGGGCAGTTGTTCTCATATGCTCTGATAATGGCTGTCTGGACTTGTTCTAGTGTCCATTCCAGTCCATACTCCGTTCCATATGTCCCTTTTAGGTGTACCAAACGTTCATTTAGTTCTTCCTTATAGTTCTCCCAAAGCGTGTCCTTAGGGTTTCTCTTGGGCTCACTCCATATTTTGCATCACATGTGTCGGGGCACGAACCTCGACAAATTTTGTCGTTTCTTCTCACAAGACACCAGAAAAAATGACGCACTAGCTATAAGGTTTTATAAAAAAATTTGTAATAAGATTAAGTATAAAAAATGTAAAAGGGCCCTTACGTTCACGAACGAGCGCTCTTTAGGTTCAGGCCTCTGTAATCAATCTTGTACCTCTAGATTAAGATGCACTTAACAAATTAAATACACGATTGTCTTTTGTATTATTTGTAGCCGTAAATGGTTGAATAAATATACATACATCAATACAAGTTTAATAAATTATTTACGTACCTTCTGACCTACATGTCCTACATCCCACGCTATTCATTATTATTACGACGAATACTATACTTTTTACTTCTTTGAAAGTCCGTTAACAGTTTTTATTATAAATTTGTATAGCCTACGGGTCATTTCAAAATTGTACACCATAACCACACTTTTATCGACAGAATAACCGTCGTGAAAAATGAGTAGCACCTGGCTTCTTTTAACATACTCCCCCCACTCTTATTATTCACGTTGGAGGGGAGGAGGGTGCGAGGAGAAAACCATCCTAGACCCTCATGCGTCGAAGATAGAGTTTTCTGGCCAGTAATAGCACGCAGGGCAAAGCGACCACATCGTCTCTCGTGGCTGCACTTTACAAGCAGTTTTGTCCAATTGTGTTCAAGTGGTGTAAAATTCTCAGTTTATTTTTTGTTAAAGAAATAACCATGGCTACTTGTCAAGCGCGCGAATTACGGGAGGTGACGAGCGAATTGCCGAATCTTTTACTGTCAACGACGTATGCGCTCAACAAATCTAACACGAAGCGACTCTGCGTAGGATTAGAGCACAGCGCTGGCTACTACCATCACGTTATCAAGCTAATCAACGGCAGTGCTTCGTACAAAAATGTTACGCTTGATGAAGCTAGTTGGGATATATTGAAAGACCAATTTGACGCTATAACAGCTTATTTCGACAATTCTTATTCCTTCTATCACGAATTTGGACGTCCTACTAAAATTTTCTTGACGAATCACGACCTAACATTCACAACCTCGTACGGGACTAAATCCATCATGATCGACGAGAGACCATCAATACTCTGGCGCCGCGCCATGGTGGCCTTAGCACCAAGAAGGGGAGGGGAAAAATCAATACGGACGTCTCGCCATGGTGGTCTTACTACTACTAACGTAGCAGACGAAATATTACGTAGGGTAGTAAAACGTATCGCTCAGAATCTATGATACGAGATAGTCGTAATTCGACACAGGTGTAATGTACACTGGCGCAGACGTGTCAGTCGTATGGTGGGTCCACAGTTGAAGCATGAATTTTGGAAGTTGTTGAGTTGCTGCGGACCGCGAAAAATAGCTCTGCTATACAGAACTATTTTTAAGAATTCAACCCTTGCTGTGAGATGTGCTGCCGAATTTTTAATTGAAAAAAACATCTCTCATCTACCTGTACTGAGCATTGTAATGAATTCATTCGAGGAACATAATGGTGAGTAAATTATAATGTATTTTTAAGAATTACAAAATTATAAAGATAATATTTTATCAGATTATATTTAAAAATTTATATTTTATTAAAAACTCTCTTTTTAAGTTTCATTTTAAATATCTACATTTTAAAAATTTTTAAAGTGTAATCAAATTTTAATTAATAGAAATGTATTTTTAAATAATAAAATGGAAACTAATTTTTATTTGTTAAAAATTATTTTTAAACCACTGTTTTTAATTGACATTTTAAATGCGTACATTTTTAAAATGAAAAATTTCACACAAATTATCGAGCTGGAAAAAATTAAAAAATGTAACTAAATTTAAATTAATATAAATATTATTAAATAATAAAATGTAAAAAAAAAATAAATAATTTACCTTGGCAGAGAGTTGATCTAAAGTCCGCGGCTTGCGAGGTATGTATCATGACCATTGATATGTGCGTGCGCGCCAAATTTTATAGGTCTTGAAATACATTACGTAAATCGGCGTATTATTAAAATTAAAAATATTTAAAAAACTTTTAAAACGTTTTAATTACATTTAAAAACATTATCTATCATATATTATTTAATAGAAATAAGAAGAAAAAAAGGAACACATTGGGAATCGATCTCAGGTCCAGGGCGTGCCAGGCGTGTACTTTGACCATTACACCAATGATGTAGGCGTGAGCGCCGAATTTTATATATCTTGCCATACATGTACTTTGACGTATTTTAAAAATAAAAACTTATTTAAAATGATTAAAAAGATTTAATTAAATTGAAAAACATTATCATTATTTTGTTTATTAATAATAATGTAAATATTAAACAAAAATTTCAAATAAAAAATGTACCAAAACGTTTTAAAAACAATATTTAATTAAATTATGATGATTATATTTTTAATTTTTCGACTTATGTATACTTTAAACGTTGTCCGGTGAGGTGTGTGTGTGTGGGGTTTAGGCCTTTAGAAGCTTAGGTTATGATTAAGACTACGGTAAAGGTCATTTTTTTAAATTTACCCAGAATCCTGCCATGCTGGAGCAATTCTGAAGAAATATTCGTGTTCAGCAGCTCAAAAAGAATATAGTACACCCACGAAAGTTCGAGTAAATTACAAAAAAAATGTTGTGGTCCTGTGTTATTACTAAAACGTTAATCCTACAAGAAAGGAATACACTTGTTTATAATATTAAAGTAAATCCATTAATATAGTGAGTAAAATAGAGCTATTTCAGTGATCAAATCAAAATTTAAATTCTGTCATTTATTATGCCAAAAATTAGGTACATTTACTAATAATAATTAGAAATATGAATGGAATAAAACTTTCTGAGTGAATGAAATTTAAGGTAAATTCAAAAAGGAAAATAAATCACAACATAGTTACATAGACACATTCAAATACGAGGTAACTTCGATTTCAACGCAAATTTGTAATATTACACTTTATTTCAGAGTAAATGTTGAAGACATAGAAACTGAAAAGATGGAAGCTGAAGACAAAGAAAATGAAAATAGTGGATATGAAAACATCGAAACTGAAGGCAGTGAAACTGACGGAAGTGAATATAACTAAATTAGATATGTGTTAGGCACCATTAATAATTAGTGGAACTATATAAATATTTTAATAAAAAGTATACGATAAATATTTTCAAGATACACACTGATAAAAACAATCATACATACCCTGGTAGAAATCTTATCGTGGCGCCCACATTCGCTATAACGGCCTTTATAGGCAAACTAGATAGTACTAGACTGTACATAACTCGATAAATCCACACAGATCTACATAGTTTTCTCAATAATAATATGTACGTATAAATTTGTAAGGTTATATATTATTTATTGAACAGAACTTTTATTGTAAAAATTAATGTTAAAAAAAGTTTAACATGCAAATTTTCATTATTATATTAATAAGATCTATATAGTTCTATTCATACTATTTACATATAAAAGTAGTCAGAAAGCATATCTAACCGAAGAAATGAAAATTTAGAAATAATGTTCATTGCATATGAAAAACAGTAATCACAAAATAATGTTATTGATTGATGTAGTTGTTTCTTGAAAAGTAATATATAAATAATAATAATATCATATGTACTTTATGACATGCTTTATTTAAAAACTAGAATTTTAATTTCAGAATTGCAAATAATTTTGTATCAATATGTGAGTTCTTATAATACATAAGCTGCTCATCCGTGACAACATTTTCAAAGGCAAACACATTAGTCGAACACATGTAGACGATAATTTTCTTTATAAGTAACAAATTACTATGTTTTAACTGGCCATAGATGTCAAATGAAAATGTTTGATTATAAATTAATCACAGTAGGAAATACAAAAATAGAACATACGTATAATAACTGAAATACATTATTTTTTTTAAAAATAGAAAATTAATCAGTCGATAATAAATGTGTGTGAAAATAGTTTTTTTTACATAAACCATACAGATTTTGAAACCAAGCCTATATTTAGGATGGAACATAATCAAATGTAAGGAAACTAATTTTACATAAACAAAATAAATATATGCACTAATACTTCATATAGTTATTTGGATACGCAGATTATTTTCTTATTATGATTGTTTAATATATATGTGTAACAAATTATTATTATTGAGTTCTTAAATACAAAAACTCGATGCATTTAAAATTTGATAACCTTACACTTTAGAGGTTATTTACATTTACTTACAGTGGTAATAGGTGAACAATAACATGTAAATACCTTTAAATCAAAATAATACGTAATAATCATAATAGATTATGCTTCTGTTTCTTAAAACATAACCCTGAAGTGGCTGATATTGTCATAATTTTGCTTATCTAGTTTTATCGGGGCAAATAATATAGGAAACTAGAAGGGATGGCCGTTACACGCCTTTATAGTAACTATCTAGTTTGCCTACATAGATCTACACAGCGCGAGATTATTCTACATAGATCTATAAAGTGGACGGGATAAATTTCTACCAGGGTAGTGAAAATAAATGTTAGCATTTACTCAAAAATGTAGCTTTATCCAAATGATATATGATATTTCATGTTAGCACAATATCAGTGTCTTTTATAAAAATTGTAATAGATAAATTTATCCAATCACAATAATTTTTGTCAAATATAAATTCATTTACATTTTTTTTACTCTAAGTACGTCTAGTATTCTATTGATAAGAATTTAATATGGTAAATTCAGAATAAAATTCAAAATTCTTGGCCATTCAGCATACATAAGTTTCAAGGTTATGAAGTATAGAGATTTTAATTTACCTACCTGTGGTAAATAATCCAATCCAGTATTCATATATAAGTTATAGGCCTTTCTGTATAGGAGAGCTTAGATGTTATCAGACATTATCTATGTGATTGACGCGTTTAAAAGGTATTTAAGCTTTAGCAATGTCCGTCCGTGTAGAATAGTGAAGAGGTTATATAGTTTAAAGATTTAAACTTGGCCTATTTGCTTAAGGGGTTATATCCCCCAAATTTTTTAGTTTTTTCCATTTATTTTTATTGGCTTCAATCTTGTCAAAACAATCCTAGAATCAAAATCTACAACGCCTAAGTACCGATTTAAACTCAACATTTTTTTAAATCAATTTTTTCCAAACAGCTTTGATGCTCTAAAATCACAATTTTCGCTTATTTTAGCGATGCTCGCTTTTTTGAATTTCGCGGCTTTGGAAATTAGTAGAAGTTACCTACGATCGATATCGTGTTTTAAATTTGAATTATAGAGGTCGCTACATGACATTACGACGGTTACAACGTTTTTACAGCACGTGTTTACTCACACTTGCCCTGCGTTTAGTCGATCAGCCATTCTCGTTGTTTACGTTGTTATTTTGAGTTTTGCTTTACTTTTTAACTGTGAATTATATTTACAAGTACTTAATTATGAGTGAAAAGGTGTAGAGTGGCCGCAAAGGCAGTAAAACAAGAAGTGCAAGTACAAAACGGAGTAAAATTAGTAATCGACGCCCGCCTAACCGCCATTCGTTCGAAGGCGATTCGGAGCACGCTAGTACCTCGGCTAAGAAATTGAAAACTACTGATTTAGACTGTGACCGCGATGTTGATAATAATTTCGGCTACTGTTTCATCAATTTTTTCGCTGTATTTACTGCTCTTTCTGAATTAGTAGTATGCAAAAAATGTAATGGTGACGTGCGGTTTTTAGAGTCGAACAAGCGTGGACTAGGCTTCAAAATTATTGTGTCTTGTTCGAACTGTGGTGATGCTGATATTAACAGCTGTCCTGTAATAAATGGTCGTGCTTATGAGATCAACTGCCGTATTATTTTAGCTGTGCGCATCATAGGCATAGGCATCAACGGTATAAAAAAGTTCTGCTCTATGATGAATCTTGCAAAGCCTGTTTTTCAAACAACTTACAGTAAGATCATATCTAATATCGCCACTGCTACTTCATCTGTTCGAATTATATCTATGAAAAAATCAGCAATTAAAGAAAAAGAAATTTCTATCGAACGAGGTGAAAAAGAAGGTCTCACGGTATCAGGCGATGGATCTTGGCGAAAGAGAGGGTTTACGTCTTTGTTCGCATTGGTGACTTTGATTGGTTGGTACACTGGCAAGGTATTGGATGTGTGTGTAAAACCTAAGTACTGTAAAGTGTGTGAATATTGGCAAAAAGAAGAAGGTACTGCTGAATTCGAAGAGGTATACCCTTCACACAAACAGAACTGTGATGCCAACCATGAAGGTAGTGCCGGGAAAATGGAGATCGACGCAGTTATAGAAATGTTCAAACGCTCAGAAAAACTTCATAATATCAAATATTTGAAATATATCGGCGACGGCGATTCAAAAACATATAAAGATATAGTCGACTCAAAACCTTATAAAGATTTCATCGTCGAAAAAAAAGAATGTGTCGGACACGTTCAGAAGCGTATGGAAACGCGTCTGCGCAATTTGAAAAAAAAACAACGAAAGGTCTTGGCGGCCGAGGAAAGTTGACCGGAAAGTTAATTGATGAACTGTCTATTTATTACGGACTTGCTATTAGGAGAAACTACGATTCAGTCGAAAAAATGCGGAATGAAATTTGGGCAACGTTACTTCATAAAATGTCGACGAAGGAGAATACACAGCACGACAAGTATCCCGTCGGAATAGACTCTTGGTGTTCTTGACAGCGCAGTACAGCACTTGGTACACTTGCAACGTACGAGCACAAGAGTCCAATGCATGAGGATGTTTTTAACGCAATAAAACCCATTTATAATGAACTCAGCTCCGACAACCTTCTGTCACGCTGCTTGGGTGCGTATACTCAGAACAATAACGAGTCGTTTAATGCTGTAGTGTGGTCAATTGCTCCAAAGACGGTGTCAAGCGGTAAGACTATAGTTGACATTGCGACTGACATAGCCGTTATTATCTTCAATGACGGCTTCTCGGGTCTGTTTGCCGTTTACGATGCTCTTGGGTTGACTGTTGGACCAAACAAGTACGAGTTTTGCGAGGAAACGGACGCCAATCGCGTCAAAACCACTGAGCATCGTATGTCCGATATCGCGAAAGAGGCCAGGCGCAGCATTACATCAGGCAAAAAAAAAGAAGAAGAGGAAATGAAGGCCCTGGAAGGGCAATTATATGGTGCAGGGATAGCAGACTGAAGGTAACAAAATTATTATTGACTATATTTTTGTGATTTTTAAGATTTATAGCATTTTGAAACTTCAAACGCGTTTTTCTCGAAACCATGTTTTCAAAATCGGCAAGCAATAGAACTCAAAAAGTTTACATCCGATTGACTTAAAATTTTAACAGTAGCTTCATTGTTTGATTATCTACTGAAGTACACACGATTTTAGCGATTAATTAACAAGAAAAAAAGTTATAAACAATTTAAGTCGATTTTTTTCGTCGAAAATACGATTTTTTGTTAAAACAATCGCCATTTTGCGAAAAAAAATTTTAAGAATATAATCATGTGTACTTCACTAGCAAAACTCATGTAGATAATAGAAAAAAATTTTTTTTGTTATAGGTAGAGTTGGACGAGACTTGTACTACTCGCCGCGGAAGACCTTTTTGAAAAAGCGGTTCACGGTAATCACTGCACAGCCGCCATTTTGTAAAAAAAATATCAATAAAATTTTTTTTTCTCTTCTTCAAGAGTTGTTTAAGCCAATGTTATATTATTTGTATACCTTTAATCTCAAATGTCATTTAAAAAAAATAATTAACAAATAATTAACAAAGTTTGAAATACCAAGAGTTTGTATATTATCGATAACCTATCAGTGTAATAGGTTTTGGAGGATATGGAGTATTAAGAATGGTACATATTTTCCTGTTTAACTAAAAGACTTAATAGATTATGATTCATTGAGATTGTTAATTCGCCCGTATGCTTGGCAATCAATAAGCAAAGTGTATTTACTTTTAAGAGCAGTCTGTATGTGTTAAAGAGATAGAAGATTACTCGCTATTTAGCTCTAAGCCCAGCTTGTCCACATAAAAAATTCCAGCGTTATCAAATACTTTGATTTTTTTTATCTTTCATTAAAAAAAGTTTAAGATTATAGGGTATTTTTAGATTTAAACTTAGTATTTCTATGTAAAAAACAAGGTTATAAGGTTATTTAGGTTTCGTGTCTGTGTAGAAAAGTTAGAAGAATAAGAAATATTGCTTATATGATTGACGGTAGGCCTTTCAGTTTAACAGATACATATGGTATTTAACTTAGAACTCGGAGTATTAGTATAAAAGAATTTGGAGCTTAAAGGGTATTTTGATTTGAACTGAAAATACTTCTGTATGAATAATATATAATAGGATATCTATATTAAAGTTGTCTATACAAGGCTTGAAAAGGTTATGAAGTACTTAAAGTTAACCTTTATCTGTCTGTAATCAATAATTCAAGGTTATAGTGGTCTGGTTAACGTGCTATCTCCACTTTGAAGAGCCTGAAAGCAAAAAAGTAGACGGGTTATTAAAAAATAAGCTTTTCGCTATAGCCGGTAGCTCAATAAACAAAATTTGCTGAAAAAAACAAAATGGCGGACATTTGACATTTTCGACCTTTTTTTACAATTGGCATTTTGTTATTTTTTATCAAATATTTGTTTATTGAGCTACCGGCTATAGCGAAAAGCTTATTTTTTAATAACCCGTCCACTTTTTTGCTTTCAGGCTCTTCAAAGTGGAGATATCACGTCAACCAGATTGTAGTAGGGTCAACTTCAGGCAACCGGACCAGCCAGATTTTGCATACAAAACAAAAATAAAAAGTATATTTTATAAGCGTGAAACCTCCTCAAGTGTACTAGAGTGGATTATATCGCAGCACTTAGACTCAGGGTAAAGGTAAGCTGTATATTATGCCAGCTGTCTGAACCTTTTTACCGATCTGGTAAAGTGTCTACGAGTCGCGTTCGAAACCCACAGGAAATGAGAGAAAATAAAAATAAGTTTAATTTAAAATTTTAATTGTTACGAAATACAAAAGGCATAATGAAGGTGTGCGTTTCGCCCCGAACTACCTGCTGGGCTCATCAGTAAGATGATGGGCAGCTCTATCTTAGACACACTATTTGTATATACACTCCGCTACAAAATTAATGCAATACCTAATTCCGACTAAAAAAGGGCGCAAATTCGAAGATCCAGGTCGGTTGAATATGGTTTGGCTCAAAAGGCTCCCTCCTACGACACCAAATTCGTATTCGAGCATCATTACCATACAGGCAAAATCGTGACTCGTCTGTGAACAAGACGTTCCTCCACTGTCTAACCGTCCATTGTCCATAAGTTCTAGCATAGTGCAGACGAGATCTACGATGTTTTGCTGTGAGGAAGGGTACTCTAGCACGAATTCGCGATCTTAAACCTGCTTCGTGAAGACGTCTCCTTACTGTTTGCAAACTGATTTGCCTGTGTGGCAAGGCATCGTTATGAATTTATTGCGCATTTCTTACCGGTTCACGTAAGGTTGCTCGTATTATACGACGGTCCTCGCGAGCATTTGTTACGCGTCTCCTACCTTGCCCCGTCCTTCTGCGATAAGCACCTGTTTTATTGAATCGAGACAGAACTCGAGAAACAGTCGAAAAATAAACCCCCATTCGTCTTGCTACCTCACGTCGACTAAGTCCAGCTTCAGAAAGTGCAACAATTTGCGCGCATTGAATTTCATTCAACGGAGGCATTTTTATTTTGCCAAGAAATCGATTTGAACAGTTTTAAAATACTGCCGTAAGAATCAAAACCCGTAGCCCTTAACTGAAAAAATTTTACAATTTCGCCAAACGGTATTTTTTAAAGAATGGTAGCATTGTAAAAGAACCGTATTCATTAACATTTGGACAAATTTGATAAATTTGTACACTTCCTATTTTTTAAGAGATATTCGATGTAAGATACAAGTTATAAAATAATAACGTTTACAAATTTTAAGAATTTGTTTTTTACATTTAGCTTGAGTTAAATCTGATCGACTATCTCCTCGTGGTGCTTATTGGATAACGCTAAAGTCGACGGTAATATTGGTTTCGCTTGGATACGAGTTTTCCATTTCGATTTGATCAGAATCAACCAAGAAATAACATTCGAACCCGTGCATATGGCATTTTCAACCTGAGATATCGATCTACGAAGTCAAGTCATTCTACACCGCTGATTCGATCGTAGGGTGGATCGAAATTATCAAATTTTTGACGAAAAAACGCGTTTTTTAATACAATTTTTAAAACGCTGTAAAATTGTCAAAAAAATCGTAGCGGGTCAATTTTTTTTAAATTATAGGGAAAGAGTTGTACTTTAAGATTCAATGATCAGAATTATCGAAAAAAACATCACCCTCGCGCGGGCGCACTGCAAAAGTTTACGATTTTTGAGCTTTAAAAAATGACCTTGAATTTCAAGATCACGTAAGTAGGAGTTGCGTCAAATCGAAAATCGAGTTCCACCATCTTAAGAAAAATAGAGACGTCAACCTTTAATTTAAAAAAATAATTGACTCCCTTACGACATTTTTTACCTGAAATATCGATCTTCGAATTTGCGCCCTTTTTTAGTCGGAATTAGGTGCTACGTTAATTTTGTTGCGGAGTGTAGATAATATAAAGGTATAGAGTTTGGAGTTTCTAAGATATTTAGCGTTCAAATTGCTGCCTGTAAAAAAAAATAATAGATGATATAGTGCACATTAATATTAGCTTTTTTAGTCTCTTGTTGTATAATAGTTTCGAGTTACCAGGTTATTTGGCATTCAGATATGCCTGTATTTGTAACCAATATGACTAATTGAAACCTGTGGATTATTTAGCTACAACCCAAGATAGCCAGATTACTTTGATTTAACATTTGCCTATCTGTTTGAATAATTTAAAATTGTATGGCCTTGAGCAAAAGCTTTTCTCTTTTTGTATAGAAGATGATTGAGGTTACTGCGTATTTTTTTTTAAACCTGATATATTTATCTATAAGGTTCCTGAGGTTACAGATTACTCTCTATTCAAGTTTTGCCTTCCCATTGTATGAGTAAATGCACAGGCTATGAGGTAATTAAATCTAAGCTTTTTCTTTCAGTATAAAAGATTCCGAAGATTATATTGCGTTTAGCTTCAGCTTAGCTCGTGTGTCTAGAATTGTTAAGAGGTTATGGGATGTAATGACTTAAGCTCGGCTAATTTGTGTAAAAGATTTCGTTAAAAGTGAGGTACTTAGCTTCTATGATTAAAGGTAATGAATCAAATGAAATAATAAAAACGATGTCTGAACAATGTTGACTAAAGCTCTTCTGAGTGTTTGAATAATGCTATGCCTGCCAGTGTAAAAAATTTTTAGGTTATCGGGTATTCAGACTACGCTTGGACTGTTTGTGTAAAATAATTTAAATAAGCGATTTAGTACGCTTGAATTGTTCGTGTAAAATAGTTTAGAGGTTAAAAAATACTTTGATTTCAGGTTTTCCTGTGCATGTAAAAGTCTGCACATCTGAGATCTCACTTAATATCACCAAAAACGGGCTCCTAAGCACTTTGAGGTTAGAATATCTTAATATTCAGACTTGCAATTCTACTACCAGATTTGGATTCAGCGTGAAATATTATGTAAGAATGCAATGTCAGATCTTAAACAATTTGTTAGACTCCCTATTTTGTAAGTCTGTAGATCGTAGAGTGCAGGATATGGTTTTCTTTAAACTATTATTTTTTATTTTTTTTTTTTTATTTAACGTCGCCATGTTTGTGCTCCCATGTGGTGCTAATCGACGACGGGGGTCTGCGGTGTGTTTGTAAACAAAGCACATGTAATTTTTACAGAGGTTCTTGTATCAATCGGCAGAGACTAGGATTCGAACCCGGGTCACCGGCGTGGGAATCCGACACTCTACCGACTGAGCCGCCGCAGGCCCCTTTTTCGATATTTTATCCGACGGACCTAATGGATTTTTTCACGAAAATCCCCTATCGTGGAAATTTTAAAAATAGTTTTCGATTGATTGCAATATATTTAAAACAATACATTTACTAGAGATATGAGTTCAGGAATTGATGAGCGTTCTCTGTTAACCCCCAAATTAAATATATATTAAGATTTTAAAACTGAGTGGCTCACTTAAAATAGTACATAGATTTTAAAACTGAGTGGCTCACTTAAAATAGTACATTACGATACGTGTGACCTAAGTAGTCCTTTACAGCACGGCGTGTATTAGCGCCCGATCGTAGCGAGGGCGATAAGGACGGTGCAATAATGGCCTACTTACGTCACGAAGAGGTGTGACTTAAGTGCGGATTTAGGCCACACAGTGCTATAAAGATATAAAACTTCTATGTTAAAGAATTAAATACGAGAGAGTGGGGTCATTGTAGTCATTCATGAAATATCAAGTGCATAGGTTACAAAGAATCGAAAAAACTTTTTTATTATAGATAATAAAATGTTAATAGATGCAATGTTTACAAATTATAGTAAATTTGAAATAACATTATATTGCAACCATCAGATTGCGAAAACATTATTTTTCTTTTTATGATGTATTATTAATTTACAAGGTATCTAGTATTTAAAAATAAAGTTTTAGTTACCAATTAAGGTATATAAAAATATATAGGCTTTAATTATCATTTTTTAATATCAGCATTTTTTAAATTTCGAGCGCTTTTTAATCGGTCGCCGCGCTGTGTCGTGTCCAACACTATACTGAAGTACTGACAATCCGCTGATCAGTCTCTGACAGTCAGTTTGAGTGTTTACTTTTATAAACATAACATTTTAACTTGATATAGTGCAGAATAATTATTATAAAAGTGAATTATAAAAAACAATTTTTTTAACCAGATGAGTATTTTTGCTTCATAAGTAATCTAAATATTGAAAAGAATATATTACTTTGTTTTATACTTATTTATTTTCAGAAAATACAGCATGCAAGGGATAAACAATTAAGTAAAAAATATATTTTTATTGAAATAATTCTAAATATGAAAGCTTTACATCAAGAAAGTTACTAGACTATTAAGAGGTTAGTCTTATTATGTAAGCAAATTATTTATACTTTAAATCATATATTTTTTTGTATTTATACTTATGTAATATTATTTTTTACGGGAAACAATAAAATGGGAATAATTATTTTATAGCAATAAGTTTTCTTTAAATGACTTTCACAACCTCACTCTTATCTATGCAGATCATTATTTATATTTTTAAAATACCATTCTACATTATATGTACTATAATTATTATAGCAGGTATACAAACCATAGATTATTGCTTTCCAAGGAGGCTATAGCATCAGCTAAATTCTTTGCCTTTTTTGCCAGTTTAGCTGCCAGTATTATTTCCAATTGTGGATTCTACAATTACATATAGTACGTAATAACCATTGATATTTATACATTTATATACAAAATATTTTCAATATATTATGAAATTTGTATATGCTGTTCATAACTTAATGCATAATGCTAATAGGGGAAGACAGAGCTAATTTATACGCTTCATACTTTTAAAATTCTAATCAGTAAGACAGTGTAATAACTTTTTCATTGTTTGGTAAAAACTGTGGGTGAGACAAAATCCGACTTATCTATAATGGCTAAAATTTTGAATAGCCTCCCCAGTAGATTTGATGTCGTTACCGCTTGGGAAAGCGTTGACTCGAAGCTACAAACTTTGCACCTCTTGCAAGAAAGACTCTTGAAAGAAGAACAAAGAATGCAGAGAAAGGACGAGGAGTCAAACGCTTTTGCTGCTGTGAGTTTCGATCGTAGGAGAAAGTTCGAACAGAAAACCGTTACCAAACCGGGGCAGGCAAACACAACAAAGCCGAGGAGCGAGGTAATTTGCTATTTGTGCAAAAGGTCAGGTCATTTCGCTAAGAACTGCCGCAAGCGAGGTGGTAAACAAAAACAAGCTCAATGTGAGAGCAAATCTAGCTCCGAAAATTTTAAATATACCGGCGCGTTCATAGTCACTAGTACCACCTCAGATGGTCAAGGTGACGCCATCTGTGGAGACGCAGCCGAGTTAATGCGGAAAGACACTGCCGATGTCTGGATGAGCAACAGTGGCGCTTCACGTCATTTTACCTTCCGTCGAGACTGGTTTGCAAACATAACCCATATTGCGAATGAAAACATTCTGCTCGGCGACGACGGCTTATGTGAGGTGAAAGGCAAGGGCACAATTCTGATTCGGAAGCTGGTGAACGGAGTGTGGATCGATGGACGCATCGAAAACGTCCTCTACGTGCCTCGGCTACGCAAAAATTTATTTTCAATTGGCGTATGCACGTCGCGTGATTTAATTGCGAATTTTAGTGGAAATTCTGTACAAATTTTCCATGGAGATGGCCTGGTTGCAGAAGGACTCAAGCAAAATAATGGCATATATCGAATGCTTTTCAAGACAGTTGTGAACCATCAAGCAAACTTGACAACAGCAAATTTACAACGCTGGCATGAAAGGATGGGGCACGTAAACAAGAGGACCATCAACGAGATGTCACACAAGGTTATGGTCCAAGGCATGAGCATCAATAGTACTGCTGATTTTTTCTGCGAACCATGCCAATACGGTAAATCTCACCGACTTTCATTTAACAAGACCACTCAGGAAAATACCACATGGGAGACGGGTGAGTTCTTTTACGGTGATGTCTGTGGATATATGCAGGAGTCACTGTCTGGTGCCAAGTATTTCCTGTTATTCAAGGACAGAGTGTCAGGATACAGGCTTGTGTATTTTTTGAAATGTAAATCCGATGTGTATGACAGGTTCAGGGAATTCGAAAGGCTCATCTTCAACAAGTTCAACCGATGCATGAGGTTCTACACTGCGATAATGGCAGGGAGTTCTGCAATGCCCGAATGCATCAGTACCTGGCAGCTCGAGGAATAATAATTCGGACTACTGCACAACACACCCCAGAGCAGAATGGTGCCTGTGAGCGGGAGAACCTCACAGTTGTTGAATCTGCCAGAACCATACTGCACGAGAAGAATCTACCATTGTTCCTCTGGGCCGAAGCTGTCAATGCAGCTGTATACCTGCTTAACCGAACTCCTTCTGCCAGATCAGGTGAGATCACTCCATAAAAACATTGGAATGGAATCAAACCAAGCATCGCTCATGTGAAAGTTTTTGGATCTGAGGGTTACATGAACATTCCCAAGATATTCAGAAAAAAATTTGATCGCAAGTCCAAAAAGGTAATATTAGTTGGATACCAGAATGACTCAAATAATTACAGATTGCTCGATCCAGCTACGAACAAGATAATTCAGTCAAAACATGTAATATTCATGGAGGATACGAGAGACACAACAGAAGAAAATACGCAAATGACTATTGCAGTACCTCTAAATAGTGAGCCTGTCAACCAAGAAGTCCAGCAGCCAGAGCCCGAGCAAGCTGTGCAAGTGCAAGCAGACGAACATGATGCCGCAGATTTTGAAGATGCCATCGAGGGGGATATTGAGCAGCCAGAAGAGATAGAGGTTAGGCCTGCTCCGGTACCGATGACATTACACAACTTCAGGGATCGCAGATCTTTGAAACCTCCTGCAAGGTATGAATTATGTATAGCTGAGTGGAATGAGCCAGAATCATACTCCGAAGCCATCCAAGGACCAGATGCTCCGGAGTGGATACAAGCGATAAACGAGGAACTCCTCTCGCATGAAAAAAATCACACTTGGACGATAGTCAGTAAACCTGAAGGTCGAAAGCAAATTGATTCCAAGTGGGTCTTTAAAGTGCAGACGACGAAGTCAGGCCACTCAAAGCGCTACAAAGCCAAGTTATGTGCAAGAGGTTTTAAACAAACATATGGCATCGACTACGAAGAAACTTTTTCACCTGTGGGCAGGTATGATTATCTACGCGTAATGCTAGCTTTGGCTGCCAGTGAAGACTACGAAATGATCCAGTTCGATGTGAAGACAGCATTTTTGTTGGCGAATTACAAGAAGAAATATACATGAACATTCCGGAAGGTGTGATTGTGAGTGAGAGTGGTGACAAATTGTCATGTCGTTTTAATAAAGCATTATATGGCCTAAAACAGGCATCGAGATGCTGGAACCGGACATTTTCGAAGTTTCTGTCGCGCTACGGTTTTAAAATCTGTAATTCTGAAAAATCAATGTTCTGCGGTTATGTAAATAATTATTTAGTTCAGTTAATGTTATTTGTAGATGACGGTATCATAATGTCTAAATCGTCCGAAGCATTGGAAATAATTGTAAAATCACTACAACAAGAATTTGAGATTACTGTGAATGAGGTAGATGTTTTTGTAGGAATGCAAATAGAGAGGAATCGCAAAAAGAGAGAGATTTTTATTTATCAAACTGACTATACTCAGAAAATTTTAAGACGTTTTAATATGATTGATGCGCACCCTGTTTGCACTTCTACAAATTCTGGTACAGATTTGAGAGTGTGTGAGGAAGTCGACCGAACGTGTGATAAGCTACCGTTTCGCGAAATCATAGGTTCTCTTATGTTTTTGTCGAGTGTCACTCGCCCAGACTTAGCCTTCTCAGTGAATTTACTTAGTAGGTTTTTAAATAATTATAATCGAGGTCACTGGGAAGCAGCTAAGAGAATTTTAAGGTATGTTAAGGGCACAAGTGATCTCGGCATAGTTTATTGTGATAGCGGGAGCGCGGTCAAGTTAAACGGTTTTTGTGACTCCGATTACGCTGGCGATATAAATACGCGTCGATCCACGTCAGGATACATGTTTGAGTTAGCAGGGGGGCCAGTGTCTTGGTGTTCACAACGGCAACGCATGGTGACACTTAGCACCACCGAGGCGGAATATGTGTCCGCTAGTCTCGCGACGTGAGAAGCAATTTGGCTAAAGAGGCTTTTGAATGATGCTGGATATCAATATGATGATGCTGTGACTTTACATATTGATAATTTAAGTGCTGTACGTCTGGTGAAAAATCCAGAGTTTCATAAACGTACAAAGCATATTGATATCCAGTATCACTTCATAAGAGAAAAATACGAAGAACACGAAATCAATGTCGTGCACATTTCCGGAGAAAACCAGAAGGCCAACGTTTTCACGAAAGCTGTACCGACAGACATGTTTCAGCGTATGTGTGATTGGATGGGTATGAGAGTGTTGGGTAAATGATATTTCATTTTTTTGTAAATTATTTATGAAGAGGTCATTGATCTTATTTTATTGTTTATGAGTTACTCGGAAAAGCGGGAGTGTTGTAAATACAGTTTCCTACGTATCTAAATGTACCGATAGGGTTATTCCCACTACAGTTTGTCGATGCAAGCTCGCGGTGCGAACGCGATTTTCGCTTCTCCCTGCGCGACGCTTTCCCGTTCAGTTGCTGGCCCACGATTGAACGTTGCGGATGCCGTCCTTTAGCTCGTTTTGCGAGTTGCTCCGAAAACGCGTTCAATTTCCCCGTCGGGATTATTTATATAACCTGCTCCAATATTATCAAATTTATATCATAATAATTACATGTGCTAAAAAGTTTCTGCTCTTATTATTTATTATCTAATTAATACATTTGGTTTCAGTAACAGTTTATGAATTAGCTTTGATCTTCCTAATATAAATTAAAAATAATATAATTGTACAAGAGTTTACTTTTGCATTACATATGTGTACTAAAAAGTGCGCAAAATAATGAAAAAATATTCTAGACTTCATTTGCTAAAGGGTGTTCACCAGTTGACAGTAAGGTTAGAAATTATTGAATGCCATTATTAAATGGCAATATTTATAATGAAAACCCTTCAGTTTATAATGTAAAGTATTAATATATAAGTAAAGAATATGAAATTTATGAAAAAGCACCAAAACCTGAAGTACGGCATTAACTTTTGCATATGTTGTACCACGATATAGATATACTAATATCATTGGAGCACAACTTTAGATAAGATATATCTTTAGAAAAAGTACCGCGTGGTATGCTCAGCTTTTTGTGTATTACTTTTATGCTTATTAAACATTATTACTAGTTTTTCAAAACGATGTAAAGAAAACCTAATTTACAATAAATAAAAATGTCCATTTTGTGAGAGCTCAAGATAATAGGACTCCCATGTTAAAAGCTGAATCTTTGAAGCTAAATTTCTTGATATTAGATACCGCAAAGGGGTCGAAATTTCAACGATGTATAAAATACATCCAAATTTACATATGATAAAAGTTTCAAGAGATTTTAAAGAAATTCAGTTACATAACTAAGGTGAACGTCCTTAAGAAAATATTAATGTAGAGAGTGTTTAAAAAATATATTAGTAATGGAATACGACAGAAACATCTAAAAATGCAAAAAAACATTCTGGGTTAAAGTGAAATCAGCTACTAAATGAAAACTTTATAGACACACTATAATATAAAATGTATGACTTTATCTCATAATACGTATACTTTACATTGATTTAAATTTGAATGTGTAATTGTACTCAAAAATATTTCACAAAAGCTGTTCTTTTGAATATCGTCGACAAAAGAACTAACTAAAGGTGTCTTTATTTCAAATTATTATTATTAATCATACCGTTGGAATAACTTTCTTAGAATCTTTTGATTGCAGACGAGATTTTGTAGGTGCTTCTTCTTCAGTACTTAAGTCAGAGACTGACATGAGAAGCCGGTTAGGCACACTTGATATCCGGTTCTTAGAAGTTATCAGATTATTCATATTTTTCTTTGAATCTGAAAAATATATTTAATTATATATACCAGCATAATTTTGTAATTAAGTGTGCAATTGAAAGTGGATAATTCCACCATATTTTCTAATTTTTAGAAAAAGAAGAAAAATTGTATTTTTTTTCTATTGTCACAAATTAACACAAATTTGTTTGTATTTGGAGTCACTGTAATTGAAAAAATTAATGAAACTGTTTATGCAACCAATTATTGTATTCTTTATAATCGTGGAGAGAGGTAGAAATACCGAGTTATTATTAAAAGTTTGAAATTTGAATTAATATTGTAAAGAATTAAAAAAATTGGCTTGTATATCAACCACATTGAACTTGCTAATGGCTGAATTTTCAGCTTGGATTAAAAATAACATCATAAAGGTGAAAAGAATAATGTATTACAATGAATAATTACGAAACACATAATATCAGTAGTTTGTTAATTCCAATAAACAGTACGTTATATATACATACCTGATAGTAATAAAACACTGACATCACATAAATGTTTACTATATTCCACCTTGTATTTCTTGTTTGTTTGATGAGTGGATTTATTGAAATGCTTTATTCTTTTGTTTCCAATAATAATTTTTTTGTCATGCATTGGACCAGTTAAAAATTTTACATAGGCTACGTCATTATTCTTATCCATTTTCTTTGTTAGGTTATAAAAGAAAAACAATAATGCACTGCAGATATATACAAAGCTGGACTGTTTTGAAAATATAACTAATCAATCACTGTCCAATATTCTAACCGAGTTATTACTAATCACTGTTAATCCCTGTGCACTACTTAATAATTTTCTAATTATTTTGGAATCTTACGTACGTTGCACGCGCGATTATCAGCTATTATATAATATAAGCTACATCACCGATAGACTGTTGAAAAAATAAATATAATGAACTCGTTTAATATATTCTTTACGAAGTGCGACACGCCGTTAATATCCAGATAAAACGTGCTGCCAATTTTTTTTTTCAAAATGGCGAGATCATCTTTAGACGGTATATCCACATACATATATATGTATATATTACCCTCGAGATAAACTTTTTTGGGGAAATGCATGTTTAGGCGCATTTCCGTTTCTTCACTGGTGTAGTGCAGTATAATAATATTATAAGTATAAACGCGCAAACTGACTGACTGGCATACCTACGCATGTAGGAGAAAAAAAAGCATGAACGCGCCCTATTGATTTTAACATCACTGCAGGTGTAGTGTTATTATTGTATACTACTAATGTACATAATATATACTTTGTGTGCACAAAGTTGTTTCTCTTATATCATCATAAGTAACCTAAAACAACCCGTGTTTTTTATGCATATTTCTGTGAATAATATATCCGTGAAGATATATAATTTATAAAGTGATTTATACAGTGAATAAACATTAACTGTTAATCCCAACACTAATTATTAGTATTACGATTATTCAAGCTATATTATAGTAATAGCAGTAATGAATGACTCATCGTCTGAATCTGATAGTGACAATCGTGAAAATCCACCAAAAAAAATCAGACGGTATAATACAGGATTGTTAAAAAATTACGAAACGGATTACAGAAATAATTTATGTGAACGTACTAGATTGAAATGGGATAGTTTTGGAATGAGCCAACAAAATTTAGTCTCAAGTAAGTTAAATTAACTATGTTTTTATATTTATAAAATTAAAAAAAAATTCAAAACACTAGCATTATTTAATAATTATATACAAAAAAATGAATATATTTATAAATCCAAAAGACCTCCATTTGATTAACACGTTGAGCAATAAAAATAGTTAATTTTCTACCAGTCGGGTAGAAATAAAATTGTATATTTAAATTTTAATAACATCGAAATAATAATGAATGGTTATATTTTCAGATATTCATACTTCGTCTTCAAATGCAGCAAAAGATATTAAAAATCTGAGTAATCGAAATGAATGCGATGAAATCTTAGAAAATCAGAGTTGCGCTAGTTTTCAAAATGATGAACAGGATACCGTTAACGATGGAGACATAAGTAAGTAAATTATAAAAAATATAACATGAGGATGAGATATATGAAAAAAGCCGATATATATATATATATAGTTATAGTTCCTTTTCACTTTAACTTTCGTTCAAAAAGCTCATTTTTTGTACTTTTTTTACACTTTATGTGCTCACTACAGTAGTAATTCAAAAACAATTTTTTAAAATAAAAAAAATTCACCTACAAACAAAGAATGCTAAAAGCTCGATCACTTCATTCAAATTTTGTAATAAAGGGAGCTTTTTGAATGAAAGTTAATCCGTTTTTATTTTCTTCTTGAATGGGTTGCAGCGAATTCGTAGAATGGACTCTACATTTCGTTGATGTCCCAAAAGTTAATCCGTTAATCAAAGTATATATTTCAAGCTTTACAAGATATATTCATCATACGCATACTCACAGATGAGATTTTTTACTTTACACTAGTTATAGTTTGTCTCGAATGATAATTTAACAGCTATTAATAGTTAAGTATATTTATAATAAAAAAAATCTTAGTAAATAATAAAACATAAAAGTTACTTATTCAAAAACCTAATCTTGCAAAATTATCGTTTGGAGTTGCTCAAAATTTCTTTTGGTCGCGCACGATTTAGTGGCCTAAAGTGACCATTTTTCGGCCGGCAAAATAAGCGTGCAAAAAAAATTTGTTGTGTGCTTATTCTTGATTAGTTGGCAAAATAAGGTATTTTTTAACCGCATATGCCAAACCTTCTGGCTTTTTTTCTTCCTTAAAGCTGTTTAGCTAACAAGACAAAACTTTAGCCAAAAAGTGTTTAGGCCCCCCTAAATATGGGGTACCGTCATGTTTGGAGGAAGGGGAGGGGGGAGGGGCTAAACACTCTAGTAGCCTGATTTGTGTAAAATTGGTCATACAAATGTTTATAATTTTCTAATCTAACAGGCCTGTGTTTGCGCCATATAAAAAACGGCACCCTTTAGTTTCACACTATGGGCACAATAAGAAAAAAAGCGTAATCAAGACATGTGTTACAAAAAATGTCGTGTCTACCACGGGCGAGTGGTCAGTTTTTACCTCGTACGTTTGCATTACTCGTCTTCGGAGTCCGGCTTGCAATACGTAATTGCCTTTGGCTCGTGCTCTTTTGTCTACGACTCGTATTGCAAAGTTCACACTCTGTGAAAAAGACCCACTTTTCGTCCTTGGTACACAATATTCTATTGTTAAATATTTTTATTAAATAACAGCATAGTTTTGTGTACTGGATACTTTTAATTGATAAGTGAGATTAATACAATTGTTTTATTATTTATGTCGAAATATATAGAAAGCTCACTTTACTGTAAGGTTCGTTCTACACCCGTCTCCCTTGCTTTCCCAGTCATTTAATGAGATTACAACTAGTTTTAAATATGCTCTTTCTTTGTATTTTTATCAATCAAATTACTGGGTCAAATTTATTTTTGTTACTAAGCAAGTATTGTAATTAGATATTGTATTTTTTAGATGAACACATAAATGAATGCATAAATGATGATTGTGATCATGGAGTAGATAGCAATAAACATAACGATGAAAAGAGAAACCGTGAAGATGATAGCCAATCAATTAGGTACAAATTTTATTTTAAATATCAATTGTGTACATATTTTATTTTTTAAGTAAAACCAGTAAACTTTTGACTGAGCCATCCCCTTAAGAGGGTAATTGTGCTGTAATCGTAATTAAATTAAGTTAAGTTTATTTAAAATTACCTAATAATATGGGTAATTATACTTTATTCTGCATATTATATTATATTTTAGCATAAAACATATGAATAATTTATAACTTCCCCATAAATGTAAAGTGTTGAATGGGATTACATCACTATATGTTTGAAATAGGATTATTGTACTTGCTGTTCTTCTTATTTTACATAATATGTATACTTGTTCTGTATAATATTTATTAGTTTTTTCAACAAATTCTAAGTAAATATTATAAATTATTCGTGAAAATACATTATTAATATATGCTTCGTATATAGTTACGCACCATGCATTTTAAGGAGGGTCTTTCGCTACATATAAGGTATAAAACAAAAAATTATATGAGAGTTTATAATGGTCTTATGATAAAAATAATCAAATGTACTAATAAATAAATTAAAATAAATGTAATAATAGTTCATAACTACATGAAAAAAGCTTGTTCCAAGAACAACGTGACGATCACGAATGTAATTAATATTGTCAATTAAAAAATATTTATATTTAAACCCCAAGTATTTATTTTATTTCTTTACCAATTTTTATGTTTTGGTGCTTATTTATTTCCTTAAAATTTATAAAATAATATATCTGTAATTAGAGAAAGCAAATTGTTTAGAAAATTTAACGCGTTTACTTATAAATAAGTAGTTTTCTCGTATTATAGATATATTATTTTATAATTTTCTTCGTTAACTTTGTAGAGTAATGTTTAAGGAAAAAAATAAGCCCCGAAATATTAAAATTGGTTAAAAAATAAAAATAAAATTAGGGTGTAACTATAAATATTTTTTAAATTAATAATATTTACACTTGTGACGTCACGATTTTTTTGGAAAATTTCTTTTTCCATGTAGTTATGGAGTATTATTAAGTACATTTAATTAGTTTTATTATGGGACCTTTATAAACTCTCATATAATTATTTGTTCTATGCCCTATATCTAGCGAAAAACCCTCCTTAAATATCAAAATTTTGAGGCTGAAGTTCTTAGACTAATTAGATACATGCGGTATATCCGCAGTAATACACACGCAGTAATTGGTATTTCCGCCCAGACGGAAATCGGTTTAGCACATAAAAAATAGAAAGTATTTATAACTGTTTATAAAAATTTATAAAGGTCGGAATTGAGACTATGTATAATATCTATAAACTGTTATAAATAATTATAAACAGTTATAAATTTTTTTTTAACTTTTCCTTTTTATCGAAAACACGGAAATATTACATCGTGCAAAAAAATTTATAACTATTTATAAGTGTTTTGAATTATAATTTACTTCTTATAACTATTTATAATTTTAATATCTTCTTTCAAATTCTGAGCTATAAATAAAATTTTTCATGTGCCCAAATTCCAAATATTCAAAAAATGATAATAACAGATATAAATTTATTTTATGTGCCTATACTTCACGCATCGAAAAAATTCAAAAAAATTTATAACTGTTAAAAAATTTTATTGACTAATAATTGCAGTTCGTATTCCATAATAACTATTATAAAATTCTCAATTCCGACCTTTATAAACTATTATAAATAGTTTTAAATAGTTTCTATCTATTATTTTCTTTCATAACTAGTTATATACAGTTATTCATACAAGAATATTTCCGTCTGGGCGCAGTATCTTTATTTTAAACACTTCTTTTTCAATTAAATTTGATGTTTTTGACTTTCTGAAGTGCTCTTCATTAAATATTTAACGGATGTCTTTCATTTAAGAAACGAAAAATGAACATTCGTCATATATATTTACGCCGATTTATAATACTTTAAATTTTGCCTACATGAAAACCCTGCAGTAATACATACATTTATCCTAAACCTATTGTGTGCCACTCTCTGCTACGTGCTCATTAAATACAAAATTAATATATAAAATATTTTTTTATTTAATATTAGCAGCAGCAACTCAATTGGTTCAGACTTAGATGATTATTATGAAAGCGACAGTAATGCTAGTGATGAGAACGCAAATAATGATAACATTGATACAAATTTCGATGATACTATAATGTTTGAAACATCTCAATTAACAGTTGCAAATATTATGACATTAGTTATGGCATTTTCTATTCGATTTAAAGTATCAGATATCGGAAGATCGGAACTAATTGAGATTATAAAACTACTTGCAGGGCCTAAATTCAAGAATGTAAATATTTCTAAATAAAGGTTTCAACAAGCGTTTGATGATAAAGTTGTATATCACTATTACTGTGAAAATTGCAAACAGGAAATTTTATATTCTAACACAAAAAATAACTGCAAAATCTAAAAAAACTTGTTCACAATGTCTTAAAGATACTGATTTAGCATTATTATCAAAACATTATTTCATGGCTATAGATTTAACATATCAATTAAAATTGCTATTCAACTGCTCAAAAATAAAAAATGAAATTTTTAATTTTATGGATGGATTTGAATTCATTAATATTGAAGACAGTAATTCCAGAACAATGAAAGATATTGATGACAGTGAATTATACAAAAACATCAACAGTGGAAGTACATTTTATTTTACTTACAATGTTAGTACTGATGGAGCACCATTACTAAAAGTGGCAAACGTGGATTCTGGCCTCTTCAAATAATACCCAATTTTTTGCCTCCTAAAATCAGATTCAAATACCCTCTTCTTGCTGGCATGTTAACTTGCACTGAAGAACCGAATAGTGATCTAGCTAATTTATATTTTTTAAAATTCAATGAACAAGTAGATCATCTGTACAGAGAAGGAATTGAGGTCAGTAAAGACGGCAAAAAGATTATTGTTCGTTTTTGTCCCCTGGCATTTAGTGTGGATTCTGTTTGTCGACCAATTATAGAGAACAGATTACAATTTAATGCGTACTTTGGTTGTAGCTGGTGCTATCACCATGGCATCTATATTCACGTTGTATTTGGAGTTAGATATCCGTTACAAGAAATTGATGCACTGATAATAAGTCATGTTAGTCATTTGAAATACGTGAAAAATTTTACTGACAGACGCACAGAAAGGGGAGTAAAAGGTGATATTTGTTTATCAAATATCCCGCACATAGATATGATCTGGTCATTTAATTACGACTATTTACATGGTTCTCTCGCTGGTGTAGACCAACAGATTTACAAACAGTGGACATCTTCAAAATCAAAGTCGATTTTTAAGTTACATAAAGCTGACATCAAGAGGATCGATAACCGTTTAATGTCTATCAAACCAACGCAAGATATTCATAGGCTTCCACGATCATTGAAAGATCGAGCTAAATGGAAAGCTTCTGAAATTAAATCGTGGGTATTAGCTTACAGTTTGTCGTGTTTAGAAGGTATACTCGATGATACAGCTTTAGAGCATTATGCATTATTTGTAAAAAGTTTACATACTTTATTAAAAACTGAAATTAGCGAAATTGATTTACTGCAATGTGAACATGATTTATTAGAATTTGTTGGTTTATACGAACTGTATTACGGTAGAGAAAATGTGGCTTTTAACGTTCACACTATATTGCACATTATTGATTCTGTAAGAAAAACTGGTCCTCTATGGTCAAGTTCAACATTTCCTTTTGAAAGTAATATTTATCAATTAAAACAATTAATGAATGGTCCAAATGGAATGTATTTACAAATAACGCGAAAACATTTACAAAAATGGCTTTTTAAAACCGAAAACGTTCATTATTCGTCATCAGATATTAAAGATTATTGCACTAATTTATTTACAAATAGAAATTTGTCTACATACTTTGATTATGGAAAAGATGATGTAGTTTTTATAGGGAAAAGCCTATTTAAAGAAATAGAAACGAAATTTTGCAAAGTCTACAAAAAATGAATATTTAAAGAAAAGGTATTTCACAGTATGAAATATACAAGAGTAAAACGTACTAATGATACAATGGTACAGTTGAAATGTGGTGATTTTGGCCAAATAGTATAGATTATAAGTATACGAAAGAAATGTTATTTAAAACTTTCAAAAATAAGTACATTCTCAAGCAATCCTTTTCAAGTAACACACATGAAAAAAAATCAATCTGAAGATTTTGACAATTGTATAATAGTTCCAATTACGGATGTAAGTTCTAAAATAGTCCTAGTAAATGTTCACAATGCTAGGTATTTATGTAAATTACCAAATGGTTTAGAGGCTCAATGAATATCATAAATATATTCATGTAAATATTTAGTCATTCTTGCTAATCTTTTCAAACCTATTGTAAAATGTACTTAAGTGAACTCTGTACAAATTTTGTTATATTTATAATAATAAAAATTAAAAATGTTAATAAAAATTTGAAGGTGTAATTTTCAATCATTTTACTTACCATATATTTTTAGAATGCCAAAAAATCAAGCGATTTTTTTAAGTATAAGGACTTAAAAAAAACTTGATTTAAAAACTTGAAACGTGACATGACAGATTTCTGGATCCAATTTTAAAGCTATAAAAGTGTATTTCGAGAAAAATATATTCAAGGTTTTTATACGTATACTATTTATTTAAATTATTGTGACTGGTATATATTAAAATATTCCTTTCTAAACGATTAATTTTTTGTCAAATCGGTAGAGCTTGAATCTATAATGAAAATCTTTTCAAAAGATGAGAACACTTGACTTGAATTATAATGGATTTGGAGAATTGAATGATTATTTTATTATTATCGCTTAAGAAGAATTAATATGTTAATTACTCAAATAAAGCTTAAGCAGGATTGCCAAACACCTCTATAATTAACATATTTGTATCATGTAAAAAAATTCAACCATATTTTAATATTATTACTTAAAACGGATTAATCTGCTAATTTAAAACGTTAAGAAAGCTATTTAAAAGCATTCAACCGTATTTGATTTCTAACATATATATAAATTTATTAAAAAGAATTTAATCATGTTTCAGCATCACTTCTTAAAACAAATTGAATTGTTAATTCGTCAAATGAAGATCAAAACGGATTACCAAGAAGTCTCTTTTAACCGCATTAAAACGGATTTGATTGTTGATGTATACAAGTGTAATTGAAAACGATTCAATTGTGTTACAATATTATTACTTAAAAAGGATTTATTTGCCTAACCCGTCAAATGCAGATTAAAGCGGATTCAGAATAAGTCCAATTATCTCGCATTAAAAAGGATTGATGAAATTCAACATTGAATTATTATTCAAAACGATACACATAAATCCGGATTTTGTTCATTAAAACGGATTCAATTTATTGACGTAATATAATAATTTAAACGATTTGAATCAGATTAAAATGCTGTACAAACCTTTCGTATTCAAACCGATTAAGTTGAAAGTAGCATTTATACGGATTCAACCCAATTAAAGTTAATACGGAAAAATGATATTCGATAAGATAATTCAATTTGGATTAAAAGCGATTAAAACGGATAAAACTTTTTCGGATCGAAATTTAGTCTCGGATTCAACAGATTACAATGCATTAAATCCGATTGAATTTTAATTCGTTCTAATTATTCTCAATCGGGCGTTTTCAGCAGGGAGGTCGAACGTTAATTTGATAGCTTAGCAGAAGAACAATTTTTAGGTTATTTTTTAATTATTTAAAATGATTGAACATATTTTATTTTGTTGAAAATAAACCATGGTAAATTTGAACGCGTCCCCGCAGTGTTCGCTATATGTCATCAAGTGAACATGATAATTTAAAATCTTTTGAACGTTGACTTTGATATTTTAAAGAACATACTTACGAAATAATATTTTATTAAGACATTAGAGAACAAACAGGTATTTGTTTTTATTTTTTTTTAATTAAAATATGAACTAAATAATACACAAAAATGCACATAAAACATTTTTTAGGTGCGTATTTATTTTTCTAAAAAATATTGAAAATCTGATATTCTGAAAGCAAGTTCAAGTAGACCAACTAAAGAAATTTAATACTGTATGACCATAATTTAAATTATTTGTAAAGAATGTGCCAAAACCAAAGATATTTCATTTTTTGAATATGCTTTAATTTTTCGCATGCGAAAATGCAATTGTAGAACTTTATAGTCAACCTAAAATTTATTATTAGGCTTTTTTACATTGACGTCACTTCTGCTAAACCCCCAACGTTCTGAGCCATTTCATTGGCTAGTGAGAGCTGGTAACATAGTAACCGTCGTTGTACCCCCAACGTTCTCGCCCATCTGATTGGTGTAACGTCAGAGGTAAAAAGCCTAATATTCGTGGGTTCCCGGAAAAAGCTATTTACCGTGCATGTGTGCTTGCCAATCAACGTTGAATTTCGCTAAAGAGCTTATCGCTGATTGGTCAGCGTTAAGCTAAAATTTATTTTTTTTATCATAAACTTAGCGGAACACACTTGTAGACATACTCTTAGACGGGATGCTCCGTGCCGGCACATGCTGTTATCTGGGCTGGTGCGATTGTGCACTTCCGGCTACCGACTGTGTAAACAGGTCTTTAGCATAGCATTACATAGAAATACCGCGTTTCTCTAAATAAAACTATAGAGTAGAACAAAATATAGACATTTATTGTTTGTTTACTAAATTTGCACAAGAAAAAAAATAATTTTCGTTAATAATATATATATATATATATATATATATATATATATATATATATATATATATGTGTGTGTGTATTCTTATGTATATATTTAAGTAGTATATTTTCAAGATGGGAAAACGAGGCCGTAAGCCTACATTTACTTACGAAGAACGATTTGTTGAAATAAAAAAACACAACATTTTTAATGATGATGGCACAGTAAAGAAAGAGAGTGATGCAGTATGGATAATTATATGCAATAATCTTAACAAAAATGATCCAACATAGAACATCCAAATACGCAATCTTTACAGATATGTCACAGACCAAGAAACCGTCAGTAATTGAGAAATTTGATGAAGAAGAAAAATTGATTTTACTTAAAAATAATGCTCTGTATAAACCATATATTGGAGAATTCAACAGTTATCCATTTACTGTTTTTCACTGGTCCTTAGAGGCTGTTGATTTAACCAAGGATGTTAAGAAAAATATACCTTATTATTTTGCAACTGTTGGAACTTTTTCAGAAAAGTTTGTAGCACCTGATGGATCATCTAGCATCTCTGCCACGCAGATGGACAACAGCGGATGGCTTTACTACGATCAGCTGATAAAAAACTTATTCAAAGTATATGTGAGTGTGCATTGAATGTGTTGCAAGGTATTGTAAAGATTAAAAATTCGCAAAAATCCGGATTAAAAAAGTACAAACACGTGTTTCGAAAGTTAGTAACTAAGAAGAGGAAGAAACCGAACGGTAACGGGTTAGTAGTACGGCCGCTGGTGCTGTTGCCGCTGCATCTGAATGGCAGAAGAAAAAACGTGTCATTGTACAAAACGGTGGAGCCTTCTTACCTATGCTACTTGGGCCTATAATAGTTGCATTAGTTTCAAAAATATTTGGAAATACATAGTAATTAAAACATGGAACTCGCACGTAAAATGGTAATTTTACCAGAAGAAACGTACGACAGGGTAATTCACTTCTCATTATTAATGATAAGAAAGAGAGTTTAGCAGAAGACAATTCTGAAGTTGAGCTGCGCATTGTACACACAAAAGGTGATAATCTAGCACGACTCGGTGCTCAAATGCACGACATTCTTTTTTTTAAAGCTCTCACTGATGAAAGAGAAAAATGTCTAAAATACTTACAAATTCTTCAGAGGTATTTTCATTTTAAAAATCTTGAGCGTCATAAGCACACATCTGATACGGATCATGAAAATGAAGAAGACACACTTACACCTCTTTCAGAAGAATCAATTCTCCAAAGTATGCCCAAGGCTTTTGCACGAAAAAGACGTCTATTACTTCAACACTGAAAGTCGTCTGCGACTAATTGCCTAAGATGGGATAATTCAGGAACTGTAACCCTGGTCAACAATGTCATTCCTCAGTCAAATATTATAGAATTGCTGGAGGATATTTCGAAAAGTAAAACTACTGATCAAGAGCCTATAGGTAGATTACAACTAGCTAAATTCATAATATCAAGTGAGACTCCGTTAAAACTGATTAGTAATCCTCAAGTGCTAAAATTAACTGAAATTTTCAGAGGTGATGCAAAAATATTATCGATTCTTAAGAGAAAAAATTTGATAGATGTTGGTAGACTGGAAAAATAAGTACGAACGCCACAGTGCTACGAATTGTGTGAAAGAAAAACTGATGTGGAAGAAGTGAGTAGTAGGTGGAAGAAGAGTTATGAGATATTTGCGTTCCTTACACAGTTGGCGATACCCAAGCGTCACTTCTTCACATTGTAATGTTTGATAATTCAAAGTACAAGTTGGGGTCAACTATGGTGAAATAGTTCTTACTTCCAAACTATATTCCGTAATTAAATAACGCTTTTCAAAATCTCATAATCGATATAATAGATCAACACGGTACGCGTATACCATTTGAGTGGGACGTTGACGATTACTCTTCTCTTTAAACGTAATCATTAAACGGCAGAAAATGTCAAGATGAGTCACTACACTGCATATTACTTTGACCAAATTGGTGGTGGAGGTGTACGTCGTGTATTTTCTGGCGCAAGTTATCAGCGAGGCCATGGTGGAATTGGAAGTTTCTTGGGCGTACTTTTTCGTAGAGTCTTGCCTTATCTTACTAGCGGTGCTAAAGTGGTTGGTAAAGAAGCTATTCGAGCAGGTATGAATGTATTGGACCACGTAGGCAACGGAGGCATTCATTTTAAACAAGCTGTAGATACACGTACGCGCGAGTCTGGGCGAAATCTTAAACGTAAAGCAGGATCGTAAGGATCGGGTTATAAGCGGTGCAGCAGGAAAAGAAAACGCCAGTCTCCCAAGCACCGCTCAACAGCACACAGCATTAAAAGTGGTAGAGTGAAGAAAAGACGTAGCAGTAAAAAAGAAAAAAGTGCTCCGCGAAAGTGTAAAAAGAACGTTAGTAGAGGTAGAAAGAAAACGAAGAAAGTTTTACGAAGTATAACAGATATCTTCGGTCCTAAATAAAACATGAAAATGACATTTCTACATTCAAATTCATGCGAATGCATGAAATTAGAATTGGGCTTATTCACATTACCTACTACGCAGACTTCTCTAGAAAGTTCTCAATTTGTATTTGCTATAAACCTGTATCTGCTCTTAGTGACGATGGTCTATTGGAATTTGTCGGTCCTGGTGGGGAAGATTATCTCGATCTTGCACACACCATGCTCAGTGTTCGTGTTCAAATTTTACCCAATGTTGCTACTGACGTCACCGACAATAGTAAAGTAGCACCAGTTAACAACTTTTTACACTCTATGTGTTTTTTTACACTCTTAATCAAGTAGACGTGTTCTTCAACGAAAAACCCGTTTCACCACCAAACAATGCCTACCCGTACAGAGCTTATATCGAAACATTATTAAATTATTCACCTCAAACCATGTCCTCACACCTGATAACTTCACTTTGGTATATATAGACACTGTAGGTCGCATGGAGTCTCTACCCAATATTCCTAGGGCTGACGCAACAGCTAATTTAGGTTTCTCAAATCGTCAATATTTTACAATTAATGGCCAAACTGTAGATTTAATGGGGTACCTACATTCAGACATCTTCAACCAAGGTAAATTTTTACTCAACAGTGTGAAACTTCGGCTTCGCTTAGTGAGGAGTTAAGGATGCATTTTGTTTAATGGATGAAAGAAGCTTCACTTGTTGTAAGACGTGTACAAATCAGTCCAGGTGTTCTATTGGCCCATGCCAATACTCTCACGAAAGCAACTGGCAAATATCCAATTAGTCGAGTGGAGGTAAAAGCCTTTACCATGTATAGTGGTATTCATGGTGATACACTTGATAACATTATTCTAGGTCAAATACCTAAAAGAATCATAATCGGTTTTGTAATAATAGAGCATTTAATGGTAACAGAAAGTTTAATTCTTTTAATTTTCAATATTTTTCCATAAATTATCTTTCCCTTTACGTTGACGATGTGCAAAATCCAAGCAAACCGTTACAACCAAGATTTAGTGGTACTAATACTCTATTCTTAGAAGCTTATCATACTTTATTTTCTGGAACTGGTGTACATTTTCTCAACGAAGCTTCGGCTATTACTCGCACTGATTATAAAAAAGGGTTTTGTCTGTTTGATTTTGATCTGACACCTGATTTATCTGCAAATTCTTCGATACACTGGAATCTCATAAAGCACGGTAGTGTACATATAGAAGTGAAATTTGATGAGGCTCTCGAGCCGACAATCTACTGTATCGTCTACGCAGAATTTGATAACGTATTGGAAATCGATTTAAACAGGCAAATCATAACGGATTTCAATGCATAAGTGGTGGGAAGAGTGTAGTAGTATGCGCGTATGCGTCAAGAACGTGCGGTAGTGGTGGGATCAACAGATATATACAAAGAACAACACTCAGCTTTCGAATAGTCGTCTTTTAGAGTTTACACGTGAAACAGTGTGCGGAAAAACAAAATTATTAAAAATGGATTACGTGATAGATATTCAGAGTCTTAAAGACCAAGAAAATAAATTTATTTCGAAAGAAGTGGCCTTGCTTAGTTTGAAAAATAGAGTTGTCGCTCATTGGTACATTAAGTCTCCACATAGTTTCACCGAGTTACCTGCTTGCATGAAGAAGTCCAACGAATACATTTCCAATCATCATCATGGTATACGCTGGATTGAAGGTGACATAAGTGTAGATCAATTGCGTTTAAATCTATATTTTCTATCAAAAGTGGCTATAAGAATATACACACGTGGACATGATAAAGCAAGATATCTCGAATCAGTCATGTCTCGAGAAATTGTGAATGTCGAAGGAATGTATGGACCATCATTTAATGAACTGAGGGAGAAATATCAAAATGTGTTTTCCTGTATACATCACAGTGTACAGGATAAGAATAAAACTGTTGTTTGTACTCTGAATCAGACATATTTGTTACGAAAGTGGATGCATACGTTACTAGCTGATTATACTAAAGCAGAGCCTCAAGAGCATCCTCAAAAGTTGAGCGATACCCTTTATTCAAAGTTACATCTTAGCAGACGCACAATGACTAAAAAGTTAAAGAGAGAATCAACAGGCAGATGAGGGTGGACAAGACGAAATTGACCTTTGATAATATAAAATAAATACTCGACAGTTATTAAGAGCGCTTGCGCCACTATCAGCTAAAACAGTCGGTGTGTATGCAGCAGATCGAATTTCAAAAGTGATGGAACATCCAACAGCTATCGTAGCCAACACTGATGATCATAAACAAAAAGGTACACATTGGATAGCTATCTACATAGACGAAAATGGCTATGGAACATATTTCGACAGCTACGGAATACCACCAATCTCAACACACCATCTTGTTCGACTCAAATGAAACTGTTCGCGATATCAGTGGAACAGAAAAAAATTGTAAAGCATCGCCTTGTAAGTATGTGGCCAATATTTTCTTATGTTCTTCTATCATATGTGCAGTGTTCCTGATTTACGTGCGTTTTACAGTTAGTTTTCAAGAAATTCACGAAAAAACGACATCTTAGCTGTGAAATTTTATACTAAACTTTTAAGCAATAAAATTAGACAACGTCGACGACCACAACAACAACATGTAAAAGCTTTCGTTACTGACCATTCGTTTGATTCAGGATTTTGTAATCAAATATGTACTTCGAGACTATGTTAAAATTATTGAAAATATATACTCTACGTAATTTGTCAAACTTTATGTATTAATAGTATAAGTTTAAATGAATAAATTATGCTGTCGTATATAAAAAATTAATTTCTTTTCCTACACATCTCCTCTTGCAGTCCTTATATCATTACATTCGTTTATCTCAGAATACATATACTATATCATATTTCTACTTTTTATCATACACAGGATGTATATGTAATAGTATCCGATTAGAATTATCTAAAAGATTTCGACAAAACATTTTTATTTTTTGCTAATCTTATAAATATAATCTTATCATGTACCGCTGGAAATGTAATATTTCCATAGTATTTCATCATCTTTCATTGTCGTATCACGAAAAAGGATACGCGACAAAGCATAAAGTTATTTTTTCTTTCATATCATTTCTTAGAATACACGAGGAAGAATTTTTATCCATTAGTTTCAATTTCCCCACTCTGGCTTATACCATGAAATTTTAGTGGAGGGGTTGGTTTTGCCATCGCGCTAATAAGATCGTGTACAGTTTGAACTCAGGTCAGTCGCTAGTTTGCGCACTTACCACCCGTTTCTTGTGCTACTTCATAGAGTTCATAGTGCAGTCTTTATTAACCAATTATGACTCAATTAAGTGAATGTTATCAAGCTCGCATGCTGAATCTTCTACCGAACATGTTGCTGTCTACGAGTTACGCGTTAAACAAGTTCAACTCTAAGCGTGTATCCATTGGCTTGGAGTACGATCATGGTTCTTATCATGCTATTGTAAAGCTGTCAATGACAACATCTAATTTCAAACTTGTCAAATTTGATAATAACACCTGGACACTTTTCAAGAATTGCTTCGATCTCATCAATGCATACTTTCAAGACGCCTATAGATTTAAAACGGAATACGGACGCCCATCGAAAATGTACTTGGATGGTTATGATCTTATGTTCACAAGTTCTTACAATACGAAAGCCATATTGATCGAGGAAAAACCTGCTGTTGGACCTTTCTTTAATCCTGTAGAAGAAGAAGAAACAGTAGCCCCTGAAGGTGATCCTCAATCATCTAAAGAGAAGAAGAAGCTGAAAACATCATACTCGCCACCGGCTACCTACATGCAGAAAGTTATGTTTGACGGAGTCAAACTTCTCTTACCATGCATTGATGCACGTCTTGCTGAACTGGAAAACTGCGTCGGTAAGGTAAATACCATTATCGCTTTCATCAAAGAGTATCTAGAAGAGTGTATTAAAAAAGATGGTTCCCTCGAACATGCAAAATCAACTATGATGAAGACCTATGAAGCGTTTCATCAATACTATACTTTGTACAACGATAATATAAAAATTCTTGTTAATGAAAAATTTATGGACGATAGTAATGTTAATATATCGATTTTAAACATGTTACTGTTAGAAATTGCTGCTTATAAATTACCATATACATATAACGAATTGTATGCGTATCTGCTTGAGCCTTGATTTCGAGAAAAATTTTATTCTTTCTTACAACGATTTGTACACATATATTTTTAAATTATAATAAATTAGATTTCATTGAAATGGTGTGTTTTTATTGACTTTTTTTACCTATCATAACCCCCACCATCATCTCCTCCTGAACATCATCTCCTGAACTAACAATTCAAAAAAGATAGAATATAAGCAGAGCGATTCAGATCTCATCATTCTTCTCATCTTCCTCGAAGAGAAATTATCGCAATATGGGTCAATCTCAAAGTAAAATACCCACGCCCCAGAGCGGTGGCAGTACCAGCATTACACTCCAAGATCGGAGGATTCAGACCAATGGTGAATCACAGAAGTAAAAAAACTATATGCGTAAATTTTCCACCAACAGTTTTTCGTTCCCTGAGCGTAAGGACTACAAGAGTTTTAAAGAATAAAAGAGATTTTAAAAACATAAACCGGTCTTATTCAGGACCATAATATCTTGAAACCGTAGTACCACCTATTACCATAAAACATTAAAATTATCTTTAGAATGTTATCTAAACAGTATTCTAGGTTATGTTTATGTAAATGCAGATAAAATTATTTGCTATCTTTGTTCAACATAAATAAGATTAAGTGTTATATTTGTTTAACATAGATAAGATTAGGGTTATGTTTGTTTAAAAACAGATTTTTTGTTGACATAAAAGCGTATAATCTAATCCGTATTTATGTGTCATCTTATCAACAATTCATTAAGATAACAGTATCTTTGTTTATGTAAACGCAGATAAGATTATCCGTTATCTTATCAACAAACCGTTAAGATAACATGAGCCATAAACAATTAAAAAGCAATTAATATAAGTTAAACCTCTATGGAATGTGACCTTGAGCCTTATCTTAGCAACAAACCAATAAGATAACCTTATCTTATCAACAAACCATTAAGATAACCTTATCTTATCAACAAACCATTAAGATAACCTTATCTTATCAGCAAACCATTAAGATAAGAGGGTCGCGCAGGGATGACTCATTGTTTACGTCTCCCCATAACAGCTTACTTACTACTGGCAACTCTGCCCCTTCATTTCTTTTCCAGTACTGGTCTCAAAATAATCATTTTTTCTTGTAATTGTTCTGACCCTTCCCACTGCTTCACTAAACATCCTTTTCACTCTCACAATTTATACAAAATGTAAGGTCTATTAGGAACAATTTAGAAAAATTATGATTATATTATTCAAAGGATCTCGGTCTTATCAAAAATCCAAAACCAATGGTGAGTCAGCTGACGTCATCTTTTGCGAATAAATGAAAGACAGGTGGATTTAGGATTCTGCATCTGCATTCATTTATACACCGCAGTTTGTAGACAATTTATCATTTACAATTATAACTAAAACAACAATTTATAATTAAAATTACTTGTAAAATTACATAAATTACAATATTTATATACTATATGTTTCTTCTATTTCTTAGGATATATAATATGTAATATAAAATTTTAATAACAAAACTATTTGTATCTCTTTCGCATATTACCCTTCCGCGAGTCATTCTACCGCGAATAGAACATCTTCTTAGTATGAGAGACATTTTTGCTAATATTTTATAAAGTTTCTTATATTTAAAAAAATATTCCACACGAATCCACAATTATTTATTATATTACAGTATATTTCACAATATACAAAGACTGCAGAGATTCAAATAAAAGCACCTTACAATTTTAATTTGACTAATAACTTAATATTTGTGCGCAAAGAATGTAGGACGACCCTAATGCAAGGTTCCGAGGGAACAGTCAAACGCAGCTTACGATTTCAGAAGTACCCAACAGGCAGCGCTTGTATAGCTTGTATAGGTTAGATTCTGTTAACTTGTTGTGTTATTATTTAATATGGAGAGAAGTAAATACTTATGAAATATAAAACAGTCAATGTTATATAACAATCTCAATTAAAATTGTAAGAGATAATTCAATTAACCATCAGGTAAGTGTAATAATTATTTAGTATTAATTATTATTATTAATTTTAAAAACAGATACTTTGTGTATTCTATTTACTTTCAGTTAGTGAATAATTAGATTTATTTAATGTATAAAATGCCAATTACAGAATTTAATATTTAAAACTAGGTCAATGATTCATGTGTAAAGAAAAGGCATATGTCGAGTACAACAGCTAAACTTCACTCACCTAATTTGAATACAACATTCGCTCAATATCCAAAGATAAAGTTTGTAATATTTCTCAAATATTTCGCTAAATATTACTCGATATAATTCAGAAAATGTTAATGAAATATTTCCTGAAATATTTCACTAAATGTTACCGCAATATTACTGTAATATTACAAGAAAGGTTCATTTGAAAATTTTGGAAGCTTTTTTGTAATATTTCTGAACTATTTCAGAAATATTACACGATATATTTCACGAAATATTAATGAAATATTTCACGAAATGTTATAATTAGGCAAAATAATTAACTAATCATTTTGTTTCTTCACAGAGGAAGCTTTGTGATGTTTATTTGTTTTTATAGCGTTTTCTCGATTTTCGGGTTTTTGAATACCTTAGAAATAGTATAAAAATACCTAACTTAACCGATCTCAAAGTTTGGATATAACGTTATTTCCTTCTTTTGTTATACACGAAAACGTCATTTTTGTGGAATATGGAGAAGAATATTCGCGAACATTTTCAAAATATTATCATTTTACTATCTCGTGACCTGTATGTTTTTTCATATTTAGTAAACGGTTATATTTCTGAAATGTATGAGGGAAAATTATTGATAAAAAAAATTGAGATAATTTTGAATATGGAGAAGAATATTCAATTAAATTTTTGTATCTTGACCATTTTATGTCGAAAAGAAAATAATTTTGTAAAAGAAATTGAAATGTTTTAATTTTTGATGGAAAATTTTTCGAAATATTAGATGATTAGGAATTTTATTAATCTATATGAGGAGGGGGTGAACAAAACCGGATAATTCCACTTCTTGTAAAAATTGATTTTATGTATTTTCTCGTCATAAAACAATGTTGTCTTCATATTTATGGTGTTATTTTTAATCTAAACTAAAAAAAACAACCATTATTATAATTTGCATCTAAAATAAAAATTGACTGCGTAAAACGAAATTATCGATTTTTCGTTTTACGCAGTCAATTTTTACATAAATAAAATTTTACGAATGTACGCACATTCTTAATTGATAAATAGATTTGCGAATGTACGCACATTCTTAATTGATAAATAGATTTGCGTATATTCTAATTCTATTAATATAATTAAAAAAATAAACATAATTATAAAAAACTATCTCTCTCTCTCTCTCTCTCTCTCTATCTATCTCTCTCTCGCTCTCTCTCTCTCTCTCTCTCTCTCTCTCTCTCTCTCTCTCTCTCTCTCTCTCTCTCTCTCTCTCTCTCTCTCTCTCTCTCTCTCTCTCTCTCTCTCTCTCTCTCTCTCTTATTTTACTCATGCATACGTAATGCAGATTGATATAGTTAGTAAACAGATGTGATTTCTGTTTTTCGAAATAAAGTTTTCTCGTGAATTGTAGAGTTCATTTCACTTTAGTGCCGCAATTATACCCCAGTCTACCCTATAATAATAGTAAAATATTCACATATATATATATATTATCGATTCTTATTTTATCAATATTGTTATGTTAATTAAATAAACAATAAACATTGTATATTTTTCCAGATATGCAAAAGAAAATTCTAAGAGAAGTTAATAAATTAACTCAAAACTGGTAACACACAGGTGACACACAGAGTGGAAGATCTGAGAATCTTGTTAATGTAGATTCTACTTTCTTACAAGCGATGGCAGTGTATTTTCCTATCGATGAAGTTGACAAACTTGTAGAGGCGGTCGAAACAAGGTTGAAGACAGACGGAAGTTTCTTCAAAAATGTGATAATGTTAAATAATTAAACTTTATTTAATATATAAATTTTTTATTAATAAACTGTTGATTATTCATAAATGAATATTACTTAACCCTCCGACTAAAATATACATATATATATATCTATTCCGGACGACATATTTCATCGTAGTTTGACGGAGGGTTCACTCAAGTTCTATTGAAAAGTTTTCTACAGTTCCACCGCTATTATAATCACTATTGCTTAGTTAAAAAAGCAAACGTAATAAACAAACAGAATCATTTAATTTTCCATATTTTCACAACTGAGTTAAATACGTTTTTCTAGTATTTTTAAATTTTCAATATTATCTTTAGTTTTAAATTATATTGTATTTTTTATAAGTACGAAAATGTAAAAGAATGAAGTTAAATTTATATTATGAGCGTTGTTTATTTAGTACTGAGAAATTATCTCTGAATGCTTGTAGAGTAGTTGGTTAAAGTAGGTTTCTAAGCTTAGGACGTAAAGAGCAATGCTAAAATACTACTTTGCATGTTAGAGTGGATTTGCTGCGTTTTTACTCACGAAAAGAACGTTGTGTGATCTATGTATCGTACTGGAAATTGTGGGTTTGCATTAGCTTGGAAAACTTATAAAAGGTTTAAAAATCTTACGAATTGGTTATATTTGTATTTGAATGATTTTAAGAGAAACAACTGAACTACATGAAAAACTACATGAAAAAAAAATTGTTAAAGAAAATCGATTTTTTTGTTTTATGCCCTATATCTAGCGCAAGAGCCTCCTTAAATAAAGTTTTTATTTATTTTGCATGTAGCAACTGTAGTAATTGATGGGGAGAAATGTGCCTGCGTTTTTGAATTATATAACTAGTGCAAGAAACTACAACTTCTATGTTATAAATATTTTATAACTAATTTTTTTCATCAAGGGAATGAAATAAGGTTTTTTCAATGGTAGAAAATTGCGCATACCGAGCGTGTTCAACAAAAATGTTGAAAAATGTCCATTTTTGACATTCTTACAGATAATGGACCTTTTTTATTTTTTATGTACCCTGGTAGAAAATTGAGCATATTAGATGGTCGGTTCACGATCTATTAGGCAGATCCGTTTCCTAATAGTTCGCCAGAAATAAACCAGCATCTGACCAGAAATTTATAGAAAATCTAAATAGCTTACATAATCCTAAAAAATTATTGAAAATGTAAATCCCATTATAGTACTTCTGCGTTAAAACAACATGCAAATTTTTATTCGATTATTTATTTGATTTTTTTATGTCTTATTTAATTATAAAACTCTAACCTTAAAAAAAACTTTTAATCAAATAAGTTTTTAGTTTTTATTTCGAATCTATCCCAAATATATCTTAGCATTCTATTAACAATAAGCTATTAAATCCATGACATAATAATCATTATTAACTTATAAAAATTCGTTAAACGTTATTTTTTATTTATTTATTCATTAACCATAAGTTGGTCAGGTTTCTGACGAGAAAACGTCGACAGGTAGCGGGGTTTCTGGCCAGACTTTTAAGCAGAAATTGGCCATTCCCTATAAAATAGAGTAAAATCTGGCGAACATATGGGGAACGTTTCTACCAGGGTAACTATCTTTTTGACGCGCTTATAAATGAAAGCCCGTAACCTCTTAAAAGTAAATTTATCTTAGATATAAAATAAAAGTGGATGGTGTTTTTACGTCTTAATTATGGTGTCTCTTACTAATACAATTTTTTTATCTAATAACTATTATGCATAGAAATGCTTTTATAGAAATATCGCCAAGGAGTCTCACAGACGCTACGTCGCGGCATGCGTTACTAAATTTCACCCTGTGGTTGTAAAGAATTAAGAAAATAAAATAATTTTGATCTGCGTTGTGCACGACTCAAAATGCGCAATCCTCTGCAACTTACATGCAGGAAATACGCCCTATCATGCCATTGTGTAACACGGGGAGAATGTTATATTTCACCCTAGCTAGAAGTAGCTTATTTTCACCCCCCCCCTTTTGCACAATACATTATTATACTTTGATAATTTTAAATTTGTATCGATGTTTATTTATAACTTTTTATATAGCATGGCGCAGTGAATGATGTTAAATGTCGCTGGGTACGATGAAGATGAATGCTTAAAATCCTGCTGTGTGATAATTCCTATCATCACATTAATCTAAAATTATTATTTTTTCTTATTTAAGGTACATCAAGAATTTGAAGGAACCGAGACTGCCGACAAATTTTTATATCCAACGTTTTATCAATGGTGACAATTGTATATGTATAATATACACAAAACATGTTTTATATTTAACTATCATTCCATTTTTAGGCAAGACAAGTAATTCAAAATAACTGAAATTTTGTAAAAGAATGTCCTAATAAGTTTGAAATATATTAAGTACTGTAAGCGAGTTAAAAATATTTTTCAATTACATGTCTGTCCGTCTAATATTATATACAAATTTCATAAATAAGTTGTTTTATACATGATTATTTATGTATATTGTGAACGCATTTTAAATGGTATTTGGCGAAATAACGATTTTCATTCGCTTTTCTAATGAAACTATATATCACTCTCGCTCTGCCTCTCTCACACTCTCCTCTCCCGCACCCCTCTTTCTCGCCGCTCTCTCTCTCTCTCTCTCTTTCTCCTCCCCCCCCCCACCCCAGTTTGGTAATTATGGACTTTTCCGGAATATAAAATTAAACACATGATTAGCTAAATTTCTCATTCAATAACGCATTTAATATATTATCGCCTATTCATTTATAATTCTTTGTTTTCATACTTATATAATAGTAATAATAATAATGGTTTAGGTCCTGTTTATGAAAAGTAAAGGCGGTGCCAACGCTCACAACATGACGTACAATTCTTTAGCTGCCGTCATAACGAATAGAGTTGCTGATGGATACAGTTTCGCAGGTCATAAAAAAAGAAGGAATTTTCCCAATTGTCCTTATGCAGTTGCATTTATCGTAAGTTTTTCTCACCAAACACTTCCGAAGAGCCTTTATCATTTTCTAAAATGTATTAAAACAAATATAATACGTTGAAATTTATTTATTAAATTTTTATTAATTTTCATGCTGGTTAAGCTTTTTGACAAAATATACAAATAAAAATAAAACAAGTAAAATAATAATAATAAATATATATAATAAAAAAATATTAATCGTTTACAAGATTCTTGACAATTAATTTTATTTTTATTTTTATACATTCAATGCAGTATTTTTATCGAATTTATTTTAATTTTTTTTAAATTCTACAACTTTATTGGATTGTATGCTCATTTTCGCTAACCTCATTGTAGAATTCCAAAAAAATTCAAACTCATTCGATTAGATGTTTATAACGTCGAGTGTACCAATTTTTAACACTTCATCTTTTGGGAAAATTTAACAAAAAGATTTTTTCACCATATAATGGTAAAGACTCCTACATTTCAGTAATTATTAACACATAACAGATATTTTGCACTATTTTTTCGCAGATGTTGTAAAGCCGATATTTTCAGCAACTGATAAAGATGTAAAGACCAGCGTTTCAAAATGGCTGGATGCTGCAGGAACGCGATTCAAGCGTGAGCAAAAGTAAGCATTCTATATATTATTTTTGGAAGTTAAAATCTATCATGCGACCTATGGCAGAATACTCCGTCGTCGGCCATTTTTCATATATATATATATAGATATACGCTTTCTCATGTTAACGAGAAAAGCATGGCAGACGAAAGAGTAACTTTTTTACTAGCGCCATTGCTGCCGTCATGATAGTTTTTTTCCACAACCCAAACATGATTGTTTTTATTCATTATAATAATTCATTTATATATTTATTTTTCAGCACTGATGGTCAAAAGAGGAAAACATTTAAGCTACTACAACCTCCCGAAGAATAAAAAATTCATTTTTATTACTGATTATTTTATAATTATTCATTAAGCATTTTTTAGAATAAATTTTCTATTTAAAATATATTTCCGATTAATTTTTTGATAAAATTCCTTACAGTTGACGGACTTTGTATGCCAAGAACGATTCAGTGAAGCCGTTTGATCTTGGAAATATTACAGAGATATTTCAGAAACATTTCATGCAATATTATGCTAAACATTTCTGCAATATTCCAAGAAAGATTAGGAAAAGCCGTTCTATGTTGGAAATATTACAGAGATATTTCAGAAACATTTCATGCAATATTATGCTAAATATTTCTCAAATATTTCTGAAATATTCCAAGAAAGATTAGGAAAAGCCGTTCGATGTTGGAAATATACCAAGAAAGATTCGGAACGCCGTTCTATGTTGGAAATATAACAGAGATATTTCAGAAACATTTCATGCAATATTACGCTAAACATTTCTGAAATATTTCTGAATTATTCCAAGAAAGATTCAGAAAAGCCGTTCTATGTTGGAAATATTACAGAGATATTTCAGAAACATTTCATGCAATATTACGCTAAACATTTCTGAAATATTTCTGAAATATTCCAAGAAAGATTCGGAAAATCAGCCCTATGTTAGAAATATTACAGAGATATTTCAGAAACATTTCATGCAATATTATGCTAAATATTTCTCAAATATTTCTGAAATATTCCAAGAAAGATTAGGAAAAGCCGTTCGATGTTGGAAATATACCAAGAAAGATTCGGAACGCCGTTCTATGTTGGAAATATTACAGAGATATTTCAGAAACATTTCATGCAATATTACGCTAAACATTTCTGAAATATTTCTGAATTATTCCAAGAAAGATTCAGAAAAGCCGTTCTATGTTGGAAATATTACAGAGATAATTCAGAAACATTTCATGCAATATTACGCTAAACATTTCTGAAATATTTCTGAAATATTCCAAGAAAGATTCGGAAAATCAGCTCTATGTTAGAAATATTACAGAGATATTACAGAAACATTTCATGCAATATTACGCTAAACATTTCTGAAATATTTCTGAAATATTCCAAGAAAGATTCGGAAATATTTCTGAAATATTCCAAGAAAGATTAGGAAAAGCCGTTCGATGTTGGAAATATTCCAAGAAAGATTCGGAAAGCCATTCTATGTTGGAAATATTACAGAGATATTTCAGAAACATTTCATGCAATATTACGCTAAACATTTCTGAAATATTTCTGAATTATTCCAAGAAAGATTCAGAAAAGCCGTTCTATGTTGGAAATATTACAGAGATATTTCAGAAACATTTCATGCAATATTACGCTAAACATTTCTGAAATATTTCTGAATTATTCTAAGAAAGATTCGGAAAAGCCGCTCTATGTTGGAAATATTAGAGAGATATTTCAGAAACATTTCATGCGATATTACGCTAAACATTTCTGAAATATTTCTGAAATATTCCAAGAAAGATTCGGAAAATCCGCACTATGTTAGAAATATTACAGTGATATTTCAGAAACATTTCATGCAATATTACGCTAAACATTTCTGAAATATTTCTGAAATATTCCAAGAAAGATTCGGAAAAGACGTTCTATGTTGGAAATATTACAGAAATATTTCAGAAACCCTTCATGCAATATTACGCTAAACATTTCTGAAATATTTCTGAATTATTCCAAGAAAGATTCAGAAAAGCCGTTCTATGTTGGAATTATTAAAGAGATATTTCAGAAACATTTCATGCAATATAACGCTAAACATTTCTGAAATATTTCTGAATTATTCCAAGAAAGATTCAGAAAAGTCGTTCTATGTTGGAAATATTAATGAGATATTTTAGAAACATTTCATGCAATATTACGCTAAACATTCTGAAATATTTCTGAATTATTCCAAGAAAGATTCAGAAAAGCCGTTCTATGTTGGAATTATTAAAGAGATATTTCAGAAACATTTCATGCAATATCACGCTAAACATTTCTGAAATATTTCTGAAATATTTCAAGAAAGATTCAGAAAAGCCGCTCTATGTTGGAATTATTAAAGAGATATTTCAGAAACATTTCATGCGATATTACGCTAAACATTTCTGAAATATTTCAGAATTATTCCAAGAAAGATTCAGAAAAGTCGTTCTATGTTGGAAATATTACAGAGATATTTCAGAAACATTTCATGCAATATTACGCTAAACATTTCTGAAATATTTCTGAAATATTCCAAGAAAGTTTCGGAAAATCCGCTCTATGTTGGAAATATTACGGAGATATTTCAGAAACATTTCATGTAATATAACGCTAAACATTTCTGAAATATTTCTGAATTATTCCAAGAAAGATTCAGAAAAGTTGTTCTATGTTGGAAATATTAGACAGATATTTCAGAAACATTTCATGCAATATTACGCTAAACATTTCTGAAATATTTCTGAAATGTTCCAAGAAAGATTTGGAAAAGCCGCTCTACGTTGGAAATATTACAGAGATATTTTATAAATATTTCATGCAATATTACGCTAAACATTTCTGAAATATTTCTGAAATATTCCAAGAAAGATTCGGAAAAGACGTTCTATGTTGGAAATATTACAGAAATATTTCAGAAACATTTCATGCAATATTACGCTGAAAATTGCTGAAATATTTCTGAAATATTCCAAGAAAGATTCGGAAAAGGCGTTCTATGTTGAAAATAATACAGAGAAATTTCAGAAACATTTCATGTAATATTACGCTAAACATTTCTGAAATATTTCTGAATTATTCCAAGAAAGATTCAGAAAAGCCGTTCTATGTTGGAAATATTACAGAGATATTTCAGAAACTTTTCATGCAATATTACGCTAAACATTTCTGAAATATTTCTGAAATATTCCAAGAAAGTTTCGGAAAAGACGTTCTATGCTGGGAATATTCCAAGAAAGATTCGGAATAGCCGTTCTATGTTGGAAATATTACACAGATATTTCAGAAATATTTCATGCGATATTACGCTAAACATTTCTGAAATATTTCTGAAATATTCCAAGAAAGATTCGGAAAAGCCGTTCGATGTTGGAAATATTCCAAGAAAGATTCGGAAAGCCGTTCTATGTTGGAATTATTACAGAGATATTTCAGAAACATTTTATGCAATATTACGCTAAACATTTCTGAAATATTTCTGAATTATTCCAAGACAGATTCAGAAAAGCCGTTCTATGTTGGAAATATTACAGAGATATTTAAGAAACTTTTCATGCAATATTACGCTAAACATTTCTGAAATATTTCTGAAATATTCCAAGAAAGTTTCGGAAAAGACGTTCTATGTTGGGAATATTCCAAGAAAGATTCGGAATAGCCGTTCTATGTTGGAAATATTACAAAGATATTTCAGAAACATTTCATGCGATATTACGCTAAACATTTCTGAAATATTCGGAAATATTTTTGAAATATTCCAAGAAAGATTCGGAAAAGCCGGTCTACGTTGGAAATATTACAGAGATATTTCAGAAACTTTTCATGCAATATTACGCTAAACATTTCTGAAATATTTCTGAAATATTCCAAGAAAGATTCGGAAAAGCCGCTCTATATTGGAATTATTACAGAGATATTTCAGAAACATTTCATGCGATATTACGCTAAACATTTCTGAAATATTTCTGAAATATTCCAAGAAAGATTCGGAAAAGCCGTTCGATGTTGGAAATATTCCAAGAAAGATTCGGAAAGCCGTTCTATGTTGGAAATATTACAGAGATATTTCAGAAACATTTCATGCAATATTACGCTAAACATTTCTGAAATATTTCTGAAATATTCCAAGAAAGGTTCGGAAATTCCGCTCTATGTTAGAAATATTACAGAGATATTACAGAAACATTTCATGCAATATTACGCTAAACATTTCTGAAATATTTCTGAAATATTCCAAGAATTATTCGGAAAAGCCGTTCGATGTTGGAAATATTAGAGAGATATTTCAGAAACATTTCTGAAATATTTCTGAAATATTCCAAGAAAGATTCGGAAAAGCCGCTCTATGTTGGAAATATTACAGAGATATTTCAGAAACCCTTCATGCAATATTACGCTAAACATTTCTGAAATATTTCTGAATTATTCCAAGAAAGATTCAGAAAAGCCGTTCTATGTTGGAAATATTAGACAGATATTTCAGAAACATTTCATGCAATATTACGCTAAACATTTCTGAAATATTTCTGAAATGTTCCAAGAAAGATTCGGAAAAGCCGCTGTACGTTGGAAATATTACAGAGATATTTCATAAATATTTCATGCAATATTACGCTAAACATTTCTGAAATATTTCTGAAATATTCCAAGAAAGATTCGGAAAAGACGTTCTATGTTGGAAATATTACAGAAATATTTCAGAAACATTTCATGCAATATTACGCTGAAAATTACTGAAATATTTCTGAAATATTCCAAGAAAGATTCGGAAAAGCCGTTATATGTTGAAAATAATACAGAGATATTTCAGAAACATTTCATGTAATATTACGCTAAATATTTCTCAAATATTTCTGAAATATTCCAAGAAAGATTAGGAAAAGCCGTTCGATGTTGGAAATATTCCAAGAAAGATTCGGAAAGCCGTTCTATGTTGGAAATATTACAGAGATATTTCAGAAACATTTCATGCAATATTACGCTAAACATTTCTGAAATATTTCTGAATTATTCCAAGAAAGATTCAGAAAAGCCGTTCTATGTTGGAAATATTACAGAGATATTTCAGAAACATTTCATGCAATATTACGCTAAACATTTCTGAAATATTTCTGAAATATTCCAAGAAAGATTCGGAAAATCAGCTCTATGTTAGAAATATTACAGAGATATTACAGAAACATTTCATGCAATATTACGCTAAACATTTCTGAAATATTTCTGAAATATTCCAAGAAAGATTCGGAAAAGCCGTTCGATGTTGGAAATATTAGAGAGATATTTCAGAAACATTTCTGAAATATTTCTGAAATATTCCAAGAAAGATTCGGAAAAGCCGCTCTATGTTGGAAATATTACAGAGATATTTCAGAAACCCTTCATGCAATATTACGCTAAACATTTCTGAAATATTTCTGAATTATTCCAAGAAAGATTCAGAAAAGCCGTTCTATGTTGGAATTATTAAAGAGATATTTCAGAAACATTTCATGCAATATAACGCTAAACATTTCTGAAATATTTCTGAATTATTCCAAGAAAGATTCAGAAAAGTTGTTCTATGTTGGAAATATTAGACAGATATTTCAGAAACATTTCATGCAATATTACGCTAAACTTTTCTGAAATATTTCTGAAATGTTCCAAGAAAGATTCGGAAAAGCCGCTGTACGTTGGAAATATTACAGAGATATTTCATAAATATTTCATGCAATATTACGCTAAACATTTCTGAAATATTTCTGAAATATTCCAAGAAAGATTCGGAAAAGACGTTCTATGTTGGAAATATTACAGAAATATTTCAGAAACATTTCATGGAATATTACGCTGAAAATTGCTGAAATATTTCTGAAATATTCCAAGAAAGATTCGGAAAAGCCGTTATATGTTGAAAATAATACAGAGATATTTCAGAAACATTTCATGTAATATTACGCTAAATATTTCTCAAATATTTCTGAAATATTCCAAGAAAGATTCGGAAAAGCCGTTCGATGTTGGAAATATTAGAGAGATATTTCAGAAACATTTCTGAAATATTTCTGAAATATTCCAAGAAAGATTCGGAAAAGCCGCTCTATGTTGGAAATATTACAGAGATATTTCAGAAACCCTTCATGCAATATTACGCTAAACATTTCTGAAATATTTCTGAATTATTCCAAGAAAGATTCAGAAAAGCCGTTCTATGTTGGAATTATTAAAGAGATATTTCAGAAACATTTCATGCAATATAACGCTAAACATTTCTGAAATATTTCTGAATTATTCCAAGAAAGATTCAGAAAAGTTGTTCTATGTTGGAAATATTAGACAGATATTTCAGAAACATTTCATGCAATATTACGCTAAACTTTTCTGAAATATTTCTGAAATGTTCCAAGAAAGATTCGGAAAAGCCGCTGTACGTTGGAAATATTACAGAGATATTTCATAAATATTTCATGCAATATTACGCTAAACATTTCTGAAATATTTCTGAAATATTCCAAGAAAGATTCGGAAAAGACGTTCTATGTTGGAAATATTACAGAAATATTTCAGAAACATTTCATGCAATATTACGCTGAAAATTGCTGAAATATTTCTGAAATATTCCAAGAAAGATTCGGAAAAGCCGTTATATGTTGAAAATAATACAGAGATATTTCAGAAACATTTCATGTAATATTACGCTAAATATTTCTCAATTATTTATGAAATATTCCAAGAAAGATTAGGAAAAGCCGTTCGATGTTGGAAATATTCCAAGAAAGATTCGGAAAGCCGTTCTATGTTGGAAATATTACAGAGATATTTCAGAAACATTTCATGCAATATTACGCTAAACATTTCTGAAATATTTCTGAATTATTCCAAGAAAGATTCAGAAAAGCCGTTCTATGTTGGAAATATTACAGAGATATTTCAGAAACATTTCATGCAATATTACGCTAAACATTTCTGAAATATTTCTGAAATATTCCAAGAAAGATTCGGAAAATCCGCACTATGTTAGAAATATTACAGTGATATTTCAGAAACATTTCATGGAATATTACGCTAAACATTTCTGAAATATTTCTGAAATATTCCAAGAAAGATTCGGAAAAGACGTTCTATGTTGGAAATATTACAGAAATATTTCAGAAACCCTTCATGCAATATTACGCTAAACATTTCTGAAATATTTCTGAATTATTCCAAGAAAGATTCAGAAAAGCCGTTCTATGTTGGAATTATTAAAGAGATATTTCAGAAACATTTCATGCAATATAACGCTAAACATTTCTGAAATATTTCTGAATTATTCCAAGAAAGATTCAGAAAAGTCGTTCTATGTTGGAAATATTAATGAGATATTTTAGAAACATTTCATGCAATATAACGCTAAAGATTTCTGAAATATTTCTGAATTATTCCAAGAAAGATTCAGAAAAGCCGTTCTATGTTCGGAATATTCCAAGAAAGATTCGGAATAGCCGTTCTATGTTGGAAATATTACAAAGATATTTCACAAACATTTCATGCAATATTACGCTAAACATTTCTGAAATATTCCAAGAGAGATTCGGAAAAGACGATCTATGTTGGAAATATTACAGAAATATTTCAGAAACCCTTCATGCAATATTACGCTAAACATTTCTGAAATATTTCTGAAATATTCTAAGAAAGGTTCGGAAATTCCGCTCTACGTTGGAAGTATTAAAGAGATATTTCAGAAACATTTCATGCAATATAACGCTAAACATTTCTGAAATATTTCTGAATTATTCCAAGAAAGATTCAGAAAAGTTGTTCTATGTTGGAAATATTAGACAGATATTTCAGAAACATTTCATGCAATATTACGCTAAACATTTCTGAAATATTTCTGAAATATTCCAAGAAAGATTCGGAAAAGACGTTCTATGTTGGAAATATTACAGAAATATTTCAGAAACATTTCATGCAATATTACGCTGAAAATTGCTGAAATATTTCTGATATATTCCAAGAAAGATTCGGAAAAGCCGTTCTATGTTGAAAATAATACAGAGATATTTCAGAAACATTTCATGTAATATTACGCTAAACATTTCTGAAATATGTCTGAATTATTCCAAGAAAGATTCAGAAAAGCCGTTCTATGTTGGAAATATTACAGAGATATTTCAGAAACATTTCTGCAATATTACGTTAAACATTTCTGAAATATTTCTGAAATATTCCAAGAAAGATTCGGAAAAGCCGTTCGATGTTGGAAATATTCCAAGAAAGATTCGGAAAGCCGTTCTATGTTGGAATTATTACAGAGATATTTCAGAAACATTTTATGAAATATTACGCTAAACATTTCTGAAATATTTCTGAATTATTCCAAGACAGATTCAGAAAAGCCGTTCTATGTTGGAAATATTACAGAGATATTTCAGAAACATTTCATGCAATATTACGCTAAACATTTCTGAAATATTTCTGAAATATTCCAAGAAAGTTTCGGAAAATCCGCTCTATGTTGGAAATATTACGGAGATATTTCAGAAACATTTCATGTAATATAACGCTAAACATTTCTGAAATATTTCTGAATTATTCCAAGAAAGATTCAGAAAAGTTGTTCTATGTTGGAAATATTAGACAGATATTTCAGAAACATTTCATGCAATATTACGCTAAACATTTCTGAAATATTTCTGAAATGTTCCAAGAAAGATTTGGAAAAGCCGCTCTACGTTGGAAATATTACAGAGATATTTTATAAATATTTCATGCAATATTACGCTAAACATATCTGAAATATTTCTGAAATATTCCAAGAAAGATTCGGAAAAGACGTTCTATGTTGGAAATATTACAGAAATATTTCAGAAACATTTCATGCAATATTACGCTGAAAATTGCTGAAATATTTCTGAAATATTCCAAGAAAGATTCGGAAAAGGCGTTCTATGTTGAAAATAATACAGAGAAATTTCAGAAACATTTCATGTAATATTACGCTAAACATTTCTGAAATATTTCTGAATTATTCCAAGAAAGATTCAGAAAAGCCGTTCTATGTTGGAAATATTACAGAGATATTTCAGAAACTTTTCATGCAATATTACGCTAAACATTTCTGAAATATTTCTGAAATATTCCAAGAAAGTTTCGGAAAAGACGTTCTATGTTGGGAATATTCCAAGAAAGATTCGGAATAGCCGTTCTATGTTGGAAATATTACACAGATATTTCAGAAATATTTCATGCGATATTACGCTAAACATTTCTGAAATATTTCTGAAATATTCCAAGAAAGATTCGGAAAAGCCGTTCGATGTTGGAAATATTCCAAGAAAGATTCGGAAAGCCGTTCTATGTTAGAATTATTACAGAGATATTTCAGAAACATTTTATGCAATATTACGCTAAACATTTCTGAAATATTTCTGAATTATTCCAAGACAGATTCAGAAAAGCCGTTCTATGTTGGAAATATTACAGAGATATTTAAGAAACTTTTCATGCAATATTACGCTAAACATTTCTGAAATATTTCTGAAATATTCCAATAAAGTTTCGGAAAAGACGTTCTATGTTGGGAATATTCCAAGAAAGATTCGGAATAGCCGTTCTATGTTGGAAATATTACAAAGATATTTCAGAAACATTTCATGCGATATTACGCTAAACATTTCTGAAATATTCGGAAATATTTTTGAAATATTCCAAGAAAGATTCGGAAAAGCCGGTCTACGTTGGAAATATTACAGAGATATTTCAGAAACTTTTCATGCAATATTACGCTAAACATTTCTGAAATATTTCTGAAATATTCCAAGAAAGATTCGGAAAAGCCGCTCTATGTTGGAATTATTACAGAGATATTTCAGAAACATTTCATGCGATATTACGCTAAACATTTCTGAAATATTTCTGAAATATTCCAAGAAAGATTAGGAACAGCCGTTCTATGTTGGAATTATTAAAGAGATATTTCAGAAACATTTCATGCAATATTACGCTAAAGATTTCTGAAATATTTCTGAATTATTCCAAGAAAGATTCAGAAAAGCCGTTCTATGTTGGAAATATTACAAAGATATTTCAGAAACATTTCATGCAATATTACGCTAAAGATTTCTGAAATATTTCTGAATTATTCCAAGAAAGATTCAGAAAAACCGTTCTATGTTGGGAATATGCCAAGAAAGATTCGGAATAGCCGTTCTATGTTGGAAATATTACAAAGATATTTCAGAAATATTTCATGCGATATTACGCTAAACATTTCTGAAATATTTCTGAAATATTCCAAGAAAGATTCGGAAAAGCCGTTCTATGTTGGAAATATTACAGAGATATTTCAGAAATATTTCATGCAATATTACGCTAAACATTTCTGAAATATTTCTGAAATATTCCAAGAAAGATTCGGAAAAGCCGTTCGATGTTGGAAATATTCCAAGAAAGATTCGGAAAGCCGTTCTATGTTGGAAATATTACAGAGATATTTCAGAAACATTTCATGCAATATTACGCTAAACATTTCTGAAATATTTCTGAAATATTCCAAGAAAGGTTCGGAAATTCCGCTCTATGTTAGAAATATTACAGAGATATTACAGAAACATTTCATGCAATATTACGCTAAACATTTCTGAAATATTTCTGAAATATTCCAAGAATTATTCGGAAAAGCCGTTCGATGTTGGAAATATTAGAGAGATATTTCAGAAACATTTCTGAAATATTTCTGAAATATTCCAAGAAAGATTCGGAAAAGCCGCTCTATGTTGGAAATATTACAGAGATATTTCAGAAACCCTTCATGCAATATTACGCTAAACATTTCTGAAATATTTCTGAATTATTCCAAGAAAGATTCAGAAAAGCCGTTCTATGTTGGAAATATTAGACAGATATTTCAGAAACATTTCATGTAATATTACGCTAAACATTTCTGAAATATTTCTGAAATGTTCCAAGAAAGATTCGGAAAAGCCGCTGTACGTTGGAAATATTACAGAGATATTTCATAAATATTTCATGCAATATTACGCTAAACATTTCTGAAATATTTCTGAAATATTCCAAGAAAGATTCGGAAAAGACGTTCTATGTTGGAAATATTACAGAAATATTTCAGAAACATTTCATGCAATATTACGCTGAAAATTGCTGAAATATTTCTGAAATATTCCAAGAAAGATTCGGAAAAGCCGTTATATGTTGAAAATAATACAGAGATATTTCAGAAACATTTCATGATGAAATACGCTAAATATTTCTCAAATATTTCTGAAATATTCCAAGAAAGACTAGGAAAAGCCGTTCGATGTTGGCAATATTCCAAGAAAGATTCGGAAAGCCGTTCTATGTTGGAAATATTACAGAGATATTTCAGAAACATTTCATGCAATATTACGCTAAACATTTCTGAAATATTTCTGAATTATTCCAAGAAAGATTCAGAAAAGCCGTTCTATGTTGGAAATATTACAGAGATATTTCAGAAACATTTCATGCAATATTACGCTAAACATTTCTGAAATATTTCTGAAATATTCCAAGAAAGATTCGGAAAATCAGCTCTATGTTAGAAATATTACAGAGATATTACAGAAACATTTCATGCAATATTACGCTAAACATTTCTGAAATATTTCTGAAATATTCCAAGAAAGATTCGGAAAAGCCGTTCGATGTTGGAAATATTAGAGAGATATTTCAGAAACATTTCTGAAATATTTCTGAAATATTCCAAGAAAGATTCGGAAAAGCCGCTCTATGTTGGAAATATTACAGAGATATTTCAGAAACCCTTCATGCAATATTACGCTAAACATTTCTGAAATATTTCTGAATTATTCCAAGAATGATTCAGAAAAGCCGTTCTATGTTGGAATTATTAAAGAGATATTTCAGAAACATTTCATGCAATATAACGCTAAACATTTCTGAAATATTTCTGAATTATTCCAAGAAAGATTCAGAAAAGTTGTTCTATGTTGGAAATATTAGACAGATATTTCAGAAACATTTCATGCAATATTACGCTAAACTTTTCTGAAATATTTCTGAAATGTTCCAAGAAAGATTCGGAAAAGCCGCTGTACGTTGGAAATATTACAGAGATATTTCATAAATATTTCATGCAATATTACGCTAAACATTTCTGAAATATTTCTGAAATATTCCAAGAAAGATTCGGAAAAGACGTTCTATGTTGGAAATATTTCAGAAACATTTCATGCAATATTACGCTGAAAATTGCTGAAATATTTCTGAAATATTCCAAGAAAGATTCGGAAAAGCCGTTATATGTTGAAAATAATACAGAGATATTTCAGAAACATTTCATGTAATATTACGCTAAATATTTCTCAAATATTTCTGAAATATTCCAAGAAAGATTCGGAAAAGCCGTTCGATGTTGGAAATATTAGAGAGATATTTCAGAAACATTTCTGAAATATTTCTGAAATATTCCAAGAAAGATTCGGAAAAGCCGCTCTATGTTGGAAATATTACAGAGATATTTCAGAAACCCTTCATGCAATATTACGCTAAACATTTCTGAAATATTTCTGAAATATTCCAAGAAAGATTCGGAAAATCCGCACTATGTTAGAAATATTACAGTGATATTTCAGAAACATTTCATGCAATATTACGCTAAACATTTCTGAAATATTTCTGAAATATTCCAAGAAAGATTCGGAAAAGACGTTCTATGTTGGAAATATTACAGAAATATTTCAGAAACCCTTCATGCAATATTACGCTAAACATTTCTGAAATATTTCTGAATTATTCCAAGAAAGATTCAGAAAAGCCGTTCTATGTTGGAATTATTAAAGAGATATTTCAGAAACATTTCATGCAATATAACGCTAAACATTTCTGAAATATTTCTGAATTATTCCAAGAAAGATTCAGAAAAGTCGTTCTATGTTGGAAATATTAATGAGATATTTTAGAAACATTTCATGCAATATTACGCTAAACATTTCTGAAATATTTCTGAAATATTCCAAGAAAGATTCGGAAAAGCCGTTCGATGTTGGAAATATTCCAAGAAAGATTCGGAAAGCCGTTCTATGTTGGAAATATTACAGAGATATTTCAGAAACATTTCATGCAATATTACGCTAAACATTTCTGAAATATTTCTGAAATATTCCAAGAAAGATTCGGAAAAGCCGTTATATGTTGAAAATAATACAGAGATATTTCAGAAACATTTCATGTAATATTACGCTAAATATTTCTCAAATATTTCTGAAATATTCCAAGAAAGATTCGGAAAAGCCGTTCGATGTTGGAAATATTAGAGAGATATTTCAGAAACATTTCTGAAATATTTCTGAAATATTCCAAGAAAGATTCGGAAAAGCCGCTCTATGTTGGAAATATTACAGAGATATTTCAGAAACCCTTCATGCAATATTACGCTAAACATTTCTGAAATATTTCTGAATTATTCCAAGAAAGATTCAGAAAAGCCGTTCTATGTTGGAATTATTAAAGAGATATTTCAGAAACATTTCATGCAATATAACGCTAAACATTTCTGAAATATTTCTGAATTATTCCAAGAAAGATTCAGAAAAGTTGTTCTATGTTGGAAATATTAGACAGATATTTCAGAAACATTTCATGCAATATTACGCTAAACTTTTCTGAAATATTTCTGAAATGTTCCAAGAAAGATTCGGAAAAGCCGCTGTACGTTGGAAATATTACAGAGATATTTCATAAATATTTCATGCAATATTACGCTAAACATTTCTGAAATATTTCTGAAATATTCCAAGAAAGATTCGGAAAAGACGTTCTATGTTGGAAATATTACAGAAATATTTCAGAAACATTTCATGCAATATTACGCTGAAAATTGCTGAAATATTTCTGAAATATTCCAAGAAAGATTCGGAAAAGCCGTTATATGTTGAAAATAATACAGAGATATTTCAGAAACATTTCATGTAATATTACGCTAAATATTTCTCAAATATTTATGAAATATTCCAAGAAAGATTAGGATAAGCCGTTCGATGTTGGAAATATTCCAAGAAAGATTCGGAAAGCCGTTCTATGTTGGAAATATTACAGAGATATTTCAGAAACATTTCATGCAATATTACGCTAAACATTTCTGAAATATTTCTGAATTATTCCAAGAAAGATTCAGAAAAGCCGTTCTATGTTGGAAATATTACAGAGATATTTCAGAAACATTTCATGCAATATTACGCTAAACATTTCTGAAATATTTCTGAAATATTCCAAGTAAGATTCGGAAAATCCGCACTATGTTAGAAATATTACAGTGATATTTCAGAAACATTTCATGCAATATTACGCTAAACATTTCTGAAATATTTCTGAAATATTCCAAGAAAGATTCGGAAAAGACGTTCTATGTTGGAAATATTACAGAAATATTTCAGAAACCCTTCATGCAATATTACGCTAAACATTTCTGAAATATTTCTGAATTATTCCAAGAAAGATTCAGAAAAGCCGTTCTATGTTGGAATTATTAAAGAGATATTTCAGAAACATTTCATGCAATATAACGCTAAACATTTCTGAAATATTTCTGAATTATTCCAAGAAAGATTCAGAAAAGTCGTTCTATGTTGGAAATATTAATGAGATATTTTAGAAACATTTCATGCAATATAACGCTAAAGATTTCTGAAATATTTCTGAATTATTCCAAGAAAGATTCAGAAAAGCCGTTCTATGTTCGGAATATTCCAAGAAAGATTCGGAATAGCCGTTCTATGTTGGAAATATTACAAAGATATTTCACAAACATTTCATGCAATATTACGCTAAACATTTCTGAAATATTCCAAGAGAGATTCGGAAAAGACGATCTATGTTGGAAATATTACAGAAATATTTCAGAAACCCTTCATGCAATATTACGCTAAACATTTCTGAAATATTTCTGAAATATTCTAAGAAAGGTTCGGAAAAGCCGGTCTACGTTGGAAATATTACAGAGATATTTCAGAAACTTTTCATGCAATATTACGCTAAACATTTCTGAAATATTTCTGAAATATTCCAAGAAAGATTCGGAAAAGCCGCTCTATGTTGGAATTATTACAGAGATATTTCAGAAACATTTCATGCGATATTACGCTAAACATTTCTGAAATATTTCTGAAATATTCCAAGAAAGATTAGGAACAGCCGTTCTATGTTGGAAATATTACAGAGATATTTCAGAAACATTTCATGCAATATTACGCTAAAGATTTCTGAAATATTTCTGAATTATTCCAAGAAAGATTCAGAAAAGCCGTTCTATGTTGGAAATATTACAAAGATATTTCAGAAACATTTCATGCAATATCACGCTAAAGATTTCTGAAATATTTCTGAATTATTCCAAGAAAGATTCAGAAAAACCGTTCTATGTTGGGAATATGCCAAGAAAGATTCGGAATAGCCGTTCTATGTTGGAAATATTACAAAGATATTTCAGAAATATTTCAAGCGATATTACGCTAAACATTTCTGAAATATTTCTGAAATATTCCAAGAAAGATTCGGAAAAGCCGTTCTATGTTGGAAATATTACAGAGATATTTCAGAAATATTTCATGCAATATTACGCTAAACATTTCTGAAATATTTCTGAAATATTCCAAGAAAGATTCGGAAAAGCCGTTCGATGTTGGAAATATTCCAAGAAAGATTCGGAAAGCCGTTCTATGTTGGAAATATTACAGAGATATTTCAGAAACATTTCATGCAATATTACGCTAAACATTTCTGAAATATTTCTGAAATATTCCAAGAAAGGTTCGGAAATTCCGCTCTATGTTAGAAATATTACAGAGATATTACAGAAACATTTCATGCAATATTACGCTAAACATTTCTGAAATATTTCTGAAATATTCCAAGAATTATTCGGAAAAGCCGTTCGATGTTGGAAATATTAGAGAGATATTTCAGAAACATTTCTGAAATATTTCTGAAATATTCCAAGAAAGATTCGGAAAAGCCGCTCTATGTTGGAAATATTACAGAGATATTTCAGAAACCCTTCATGCAATATTACGCTAAACATTTCTGAAATATTTCTGAATTATTCCAAGAAAGATTCAGAAAAGCCGTTCTATGTTGGAAATATTAGACAGATATTTCAGAAACATTTCATGTAATATTACGCTAAACATTTCTGAAATATTTCTGAAATGTTCCAAGAAAAATTCGGAAAAGCCGCTGTACGTTGGAAATATTACAGAGATATTTCATAAATATTTCATGCAATATTACGCTAAACATTTCTGAAATATTTCTGAAATATTCCAAGAAAGATTCGGAAAAGACGTTCTATGTTGGAAATATTACAGAAATATTTCAGAAACATTTCATGCAATATTACGCTGAAAATTGCTGAAATATTTCTGAAATATTCCAAGAAAGATTCGGAAAAGCCGTTATATGTTGAAAATAATACAGAGATATTTCAGAAACATTTCATGTAATATTACGCTAAATATTTCTCAAATATTTCTGAAATATTCCAAGAAAGACTAGGAAAAGCCGTTCGATGTTGGCAATATTCCAAGAAAGATTCGGAAAGCCGTTCTATGTTGGAAATATTACAGAGATATTTCAGAAACATTTCATGCAATATTACGCTAAACATTTCTGAAATATTTCTGAATTATTCCAAGAAAGATTCAGAAAAGCCGTTCTATGTTGGAAATATTACAGAGATATTTCAGAAACATTTCATGCAATATTACGCTAAACATTTCTGAAATATTTCTGAAATATTCCAAGAAAGATTCGGAAAATCAGCTCTATGTTAGAAATATTACAGAGATATTACAGAAACATTTCATGCAATATTACGCTAAACATTTCTGAAATATTTCTGAAATATTCCAAGAAAGATTCGGAAAAGCCGTTCGATGTTGGAAATATTAGAGAGATATTTCAGAAACATTTCTGAAATATTTCTGAAATATTCCAAGAAAGATTCAGAAAAGCCGCTCTATGTTGGAAATATTACAGAGATATTTCAGAAACCCTTCATGCAATATTACGCTAAACATTTCTGAAATATTTCTGAATTATTCCAAGAATGATTCAGAAAAGCCGTTCTATGTTGGAATTATTAAAGAGATATTTCAGAAACATTTCATGCAATATAACGCTAAACATTTCTGAAATATTTCTGAATTATTCCAAGAAAGATTCAGAAAAGTTGTTCTATGTTGGAAATATTAGACAGATATTTCAGAAACATTTCATGCAATATTACGCTAAACTTTTCTGAAATATTTCTGAAATGTTCCAAGAAAGATTCGGAAAAGCCGCTGTACGTTGGAAATATTACAGAGATATTTCATAAATATTTCATGCAATATTACGCTAAACATTTCTGAAATATTTCTGAAATATTCCAAGAAAGATTCGGAAAAGACGTTCTATGTTGGAAATATTACAGAAATATTTCAGAAACATTTCATGCAATATTACGCTGAAAATTGCTGAAATATTTCTGAAATATTCCAAGAAAGATTCGGAAAAGCCGTTATATGTTGAAAATAATACAGAGATATTTCAGAAACATTTCATGTAATATTACGCTAAATATTTCTCAAATATTTCTGAAATATTCCAAGAAAGATTCGGAAAAGCCGTTCGATGTTGGAAATATTAGAGAGATATTTCAGAAACATTTCTGAAATATTTCTGAAATATTCCAAGAAAGATTCGGAAAAGCCGCTCTATGTTGGAAATATTACAGAGATATTTCAGAAACCCTTCATGCAATATTACGCTAAACATTTCTGAAATATTTCTGAAATATTCCAAGAAAGATTCGGAAAATCCGCACTATGTTAGAAATATTACAGTGATATTTCAGAAACATTTCATGCAATATTACGCTAAACATTTCTGAAATATTTCTGAAATATTCCAAGAAAGATTCGGAAAAGACGTTCTATGTTGGAAATATTACAGAAATATTTCAGAAACCCTTCATGCAATATTACGCTAAACATTTCTGAAATATTTCTGAATTATTCCAAGAAAGATTCAGAAAAGCCGTTCTATGTTGGAATTATTAAAGAGATATTTCAGAAACATTTCATGCAATATAACGCTAAACATTTCTGAAATATTTCTGAATTATTCCAAGAAAGATTCAGAAAAGTCGTTCTATGTTGGAAATATTAATGAGATATTTTAGAAACATTTCATGCAATATTACGCTAAACATTTCTGAAATATTTCTGAAATATTCCAAGAAAGATTCGGAAAAGCCGTTCGATGTTGGAAATATTCCAAGAAAGATTCGGAAAGCCGTTCTATGTTGGAAATATTACAGAGATATTTCAGAAACATTTCATGCAATATTACGCTAAACATTTCTGAAATATTTCTGAAATATTCCAAGAAAGATTCGGAAAAGCCGTTATATGTTGAAAATAATACAGAGATATTTCAGAAACATTTCATGTAATATTACGCTAAATATTTCTCAAATATTTCTGAAATATTCCAAGAAAGATTCGGAAAAGCCGTTCGATGTTGGAAATATTAGAGAGATATTTCAGAAACATTTCTGAAATATTTCTGAAATATTCCAAGAAAGATTCGGAAAAGACGTTCTATGTTGGAAATATTACAGAAATATTTCAGAAACATTTCATGCAATATTACGCTGAAAATTGCTGAAATATTTCTGAAATATTCCAAGAAAGATTCGGAAAAGCCGTTATATGTTGAAAATAATACAGAGATATTTCAGAAACATTTCATGTAATATTACGCTAAATATTTCTCAAATATTTCTGAAATATTCCAAGAAAGATTCGGAAAAGCCGTTCGATGTTGGAAATATTAGAGAGATATTTCAGAAACATTTCTGAAATATTTCTGAAATATTCCAAGAAAGATTCGGAAAAGCCGCTCTATGTTGGAAATATTACAGAGATATTTCAGAAACCCTTCATGCAATATTACGCTAAACATTTCTGAAATATTTCTGAAATATTCCAAGAAAGATTCGGAAAATCCGCACTATGTTAGAAATATTACAGTGATATTTCAGAAACATTTCATGCAATATTACGCTAAACATTTCTGAAATATTTCTGAAATATTCCAAGAAAGATTCGGAAAAGACGTTCTATGTTGGAAATATTACAGAAATATTTCAGAAACCCTTCATGCAATATTACGCTAAACATTTCTGAAATATTTCTGAATTATTCCAAGAAAGATTCAGAAAAGCCGTTCTATGTTGGAATTATTAAAGAGATATTTCAGAAACATTTAATGCAATATAACGCTAAACATTTCTGAAATATTTCTGAATTATTCCAAGAAAGATTCAGAAAAGTCGTTCTATGTTGGAAATATTAATGAGATATTTTAGAAACATTTCATGCAATATTACGCTAAACATTTCTGAAATATTTCTGAAATATTCCAAGAAAGATTCGGAAAAGCCGTTCGATGTTGGAAATATTCCAAGAAAGATTCGGAAAGCCGTTCTATGTTGGAAATATTACAGAGATATTTCAGAAACATTTCATGCAATATTACGCTAAACATTTCTGAAATATTTCTGAAATATTCCAAGAAAGATTCGGAAAAGCCGTTATATGTTGAAAATAATACAGAGATATTTCAGAAACATTTCATGTAATATTACGCTAAATATTTCTCAAATATTTCTGAAATATTCCAAGAAAGATTCGGAAAAGCCGTTCGATGTTGGAAATATTAGAGAGATATTTCAGAAACATTTCTGAAATATTTCTGAAATATTCCAAGAAAGATTCGGAAAAGCCGCTCTATGTTGGAAATATTACAGAGATATTTCAGAAACCCTTCATGCAATATTACGCTAAACATTTCTGAAATATTTCTGAATTATTCCAAGAAAGATTCAGAAAAGCCGTTCTATGTTGGAATTATTAAAGAGATATTTCAGAAACATTTCATGCAATATAACGCTAAACATTTCTGAAATATTTCTGAATTATTCCAAGAAAGATTCAGAAAAGTTGTTCTATGTTGGAAATATTAGACAGATATTTCAGAAACATTTCATGCAATATTACGCTAAACTTTTGTGAAATATTTCTGAAATGTTCCAAGAAAGATTCGGAAAAGCCGCTGTACGTTGGAAATATTACAGAGATATTTCATAAATATTTCATGCAATATTACGCTAAACATTTCTGAAATATTTCTGAAATATTCCAAGAAAGATTCGGAAAAGACGTTCTATGTTGGAAATATTACAGAAATATTTCAGAAACATTTCATGCAATATTACGCTGAAAATTGCTGAAATATTTCTGAAATATTCCAAGAAAGATTCGGAAAAGCCGTTATATGTTGAAAATAATACAGAGATATTTCAGAAACATTTCATGTAATATTACGCTAAATATTTCTCAAATATTTATGAAATATTCCAAGAAAGATTAGGAAAAGCCGTTCGATGTTGGAAATATTCCAAGAAAGATTCGGAAAGCCGTTCTATGTTGGAAATATTACAGAGATATTTCAGAAACATTTCATGCAATATTACGCTAAACATTTCTGAAATATTTCTGAATTATTCCAAGAAAGATTCAGAAAAGCCGTTCTATGTTGGAAATATTACAGAGATATTTCAGAAACATTTCATGCAATATTACGCTAAACATTTCTGAAATATTTCTGAAATATTCCAAGAAAGATTCGGAAAATCCGCACTATGTTGGAAATATTACAGAAATATTTCAGAAACCCTTCATGCAATATTACGCTAAACATTTCTGAAATATTTCTGAATTATTCCAAGAAAGATTCAGAAAAGCCGTTCTATGTTGGAATTATTAAAGAGATATTTCAGAAACATTTCATGCAATATAACGCTAAACATTTCTGAAATATTTCTGAATTATTCCAAGAAAGATTCAGAAAAGTCGTTCTATGTTGGAAATATTAATGAGATATTTTAGAAACATTTCATGCAATATAACGCTAAAGATTTCTGAAATATTTCTGAATTATTCCAAGAAAGATTCAGAAAAGCCGTTCTATGTTCGGAATATTCCAAGAAAGATTCGGAATAGCCGTTCTATGTTGGAAATATTACAAAGATATTTCACAAACATTTCATGCAATATTACGCTAAACATTTCTGAAATATTCCAAGAGAGATTCGGAAAAGACGATCTATGTTGGAAATATTACAGAAATATTTCAGAAACCCTTCATGCAATATTACGCTAAACATTTCTGAAATATTTCTGAAATATTCTAAGAAAGGTTCGGAAATTCCGCTCTATGTTGGAAGTATTAAAGAGATATTTCAGAAACATTTCATGCAATATAACGCTAAACATTTCTGAAATATTTCTGAATTATTCCAAGAAAGATTCAGAAAAGTTGTTCTATGTTGGAAATATTAGACAGATATTTCAGAAACATTTCATGCAATATTACGCTAAACATTTCTGAAATATTTCTGAAATATTCCAAGAAAGATTCGGAAAAGACGTTCTATGTTGGAAATATTACAGAAATATTTCAGAAACATTTCATGCAATATTACGCTGAAAATTGCTGAAATATTTCTGAAATATTCCAAGAAAGATTCGGAAAAGCCGTTCTATGTTGAAAATAATACAGAGATATTTCAGAAACATTTCATGTAATATTACGCTAAACATTTCTGAAATATGTCTGAATTATTCCAAGAAAGATTCAGAAAAGCCGTTCTATGTTGGAAATATTACAGAGATATTTCAGAAACATTTCTGCAATATTACGTTAAACATTTCTGAAATATTTCTGAAATATTCCAAGAAAGATTCGGAAAAGCCGTTCGATGTTGGAAATATTCCAAGAAAAATTCGGAAAGCCGTTCTATGTTGGAATTATTACAGAGATATTTCAGAAACATTTTATGAAATATTACGCTAAACATTTCTGAAATATTTCTGAATTATTCCAAGACAGATTCAGAAAAGCCGTTCTATGTTGGAAATATTACAGAGATATTTCAGAAACATTTCATGCAATATTACGCTAAACATTTCTGAAATATTTCTGAAATATTCCAAGAAAGTTTCGGAAAATCCGCTCTATGTTGGAAATATTACGGAGATATTTCAGAAACATTTCATGCAATATTACGCTAAACATTTCTGAAATATTTCTGAATTATTCCAAGAAAGATTCAGAAAAGTCGTTCTATGTTGGAAATATTACAGAGATATTTTAGAAACATTTCATGCAATATTACGCTAAACATTTCTGAAATACTCCAAGAAAGATTCGGAAAAGACGTTCTATGTTGGAAATATTACAGAAATATTTCAGAAACACTTCATGCAATATTACGCTAAACATTTCTGAAATATTTCTGAATTATTCCAAGAAAGATTCAGAAAAGCCGTTCTATGTTGGAAGTATTAACGAGATATTTCAGAAACATTTCATGTAATATAACGCTAAACATTTCTGAAATATTTCTGAATTATTCCAAGAAAGATTCAGAAAAGTTGTTCTATGTTGGAAATATTAGACAGATATTTCAGAAACATTTCATGCAATATTACGCTAAACATTTCTGAAATATTTCTGAAATGTTCCAAGAAAGATTTGGAAAAGCCGCTCTACGTTGGAAATATTACAGAGATATTTTATAAATATTTCATGCAATATTACGCTAAACATTTCTGAAATATTTCTGAAATATTCCAAGAAAGATTCGGAAAAGACGTTCTATGTTGGAAATATTACAGAAATATTTCAGAAACATTTCATGCAATATTACGCTGAAAATTGCTGAAATATTTCTGAAATATTCCAAGAAAGATTCGGAAAAGGCGTTCTATGTTGAAAATAATACAGAGAAATTTCAGAAACATTTCATGTAATATTACGCTAAACATTTCTGAAATATTTCTGAATTATTCCAAGAAAGATTCAGAAAAGCCGTTCTATGTTGGAAATATTACTGAGATATTTCAGAAACTTTTCATGCAATATTACGCTAAACATTTCTGAAATATTTCTGAAATATTCCAAGAAAGTTTCGGAAAAGACGTTCTATGTTGGGAATATTCCAAGAAAGATTCGGAATAGCCGTTCTATGTTGGAAATATTACAAAGATATTTCAGAAATATTTCATGCAATATTACGCTAAACATTTCTGAAATATTTCTGAAATATTCCAAGAAAGATTCGGAAAAGCCGTTCGATGTTGGAAATATTCCAAGAAAGATTCGGAAAGCCGTTCTATGTTGGAAATATTACAGAGATATTTCAGAAACATTTCATGCAATATTACGTTAAACATTTCTGAAATATTTCTGAATTATTCTAAAAAAGGTTCGGAAATTCCGCTCTATGTTGGAAATATTACAGAGATATTTCAGAAACATTTCATGCAATATTACGCTAAACATTTCTGAAATATTTCTGAATTATTCCAAGAAAGATTCGGAAAAGCCGTTCGATGTTGGAAATATTCCAAAAAAGATTCGGAAAGCCGTTCTATGTTGGAAATATTACAGAGATATTTCAGAAACATTTCATGCGATATTACGCTAAACATTTCTGAAATATTTCTGAATTATTCTAAGAAAGGTTCGGAAATTCCGCTCTATGTTGGAAATATTACAGAGATATTTCAGAAACATTTCATGCAATATTACGCTAAACATTTCTGAAATATTTCTGAATTATTCCAAGAAAGATTCGGAAAAGCCGTTCGATGTTGGAAATATTCCAAAAAAGATTCGGAAAGCCGTTCTATGTTGGAATTATTACAGAGATATTTCAGAAACATTTTATGCAATATTACGCTAAACATTTCTGAAATATTTCTGATTTATTCCAAGACAGATTCAGAAAAGCCGTTCTATGTTGGAAATATTACATAGATATTTCAGAAACTTTTCATGCAATATTACGCTAAACATTTCTGAAATATTTCTGAATTATTCCAAGAAAGATTCAGAAAAGCCGTTCTATGTTGGGAATATTCCAAGAAAGATTCGGAATAGCCGTTCTACGTTGGAAATATTACAAAGATATTTCAGAAACATTTCATGCAATATTACGCTAAAGATTTCTGAAATATTTCTGAATTATTCCAAGAAAGATTCAGAAAAGCCGTTCTATGTTGGGAATATTCCAAGAAAGATTCGGAATAGCCGTTCTATGTTGGAAATATTACAAAGATATTTCAGAAATATTGCATGCGATATTACGCTAAACATTTCTGAAATATTTCTGAAATATTCCAAGAAAGATTCGGAAAAGCCGTTCTATGTTGGAAATATTACAGAGATATTTCAGAAACATTTCATGCAATATTACGCTAAACATTTCTGAAATATTTCTGAAATATTCCAAGAAAGAATCGGAAAAGCCGTTCGATGTTGGAAATATTACAGAAATATTTCAGAAACCCTTCATGTAATATTACGCTAAACATTTCTGCAATATTTCTGAATTATTCCAAGAAAGATTCAGAAAAGCCGTTCTATGTTGGAATTATTAACGAGATATTTCAGAAACATTTCATGCAATATCTCGCTAAACATTTCTGAAATATTTCTGAAATATTCCAAGAAAGATTCGGAAAAGACGTTCTATGTTGGGAATATTCCAAGAAAGATTCGGAATAGCCGTTCTATGTTGGAAATATTACAAAGATATTTCAGAAACATTTCATGCGATATTACGCTAAACATTTCTGAAATATTGCTGAATTATTCGAAGAAAGATTCAGAAAAGCCGTTCTATGTTGGAAATATTAGAGAGATATTTCAGAAACATTTCATGGAATATTACGCTAAACATTTCTGAAATATTTCTGAAATATTCCAAGAAAGATTCAGGAAAGTCGTTCTATGTTGGAAATATTACAGAGATATTTTAGAAACATTTCATGCAATATAACGCTAAAAATTTCTGAAATATTTCTGAATTATTCCAAGAAAGATTCAGAAAAGCCGCTCTATGTTGGAATTATTAAAGAGATATTTCAGAAACATTTCATGCGAAATTACGCTAAACATTTCTGAAATATTTCTGAATTATTCCAAAAAAGATTCAGAAAAGTCGTTCTATGTTGGAAATATTACAGAGATATTTTAGAAACATTTCATGCAATATTACGCTAAACATTTCTGAAATACTCCAAGAAAGATTCGGAAAAGACGTTCTATGTTGGAAATATTACAGAAATATTTCAGAAACACTTCATGCAATATTACGCTAAACATTTCTGAAATATTTCTGAATTATTCCAAGAAAGATTCAGAAAAGCCGTTCTATGTTGGAAGTATTAAAGAGATATTTCAGAAACATTTCATGTAATATAACGCTAAACATTTCTGAAATATTTCTGAATTATTCCAAGAAAGATTCAGAAAAGTTGTTCTATGTTGGAAATATTAGACAGATATTTCAGAAACATTTCATGCAATATTACGCTAAACATTTCTGAAATATTTCTGAAATGTTCCAAGAAAGATTTGGAAAAGCCGCTCTACGTTGGAAATATTACAGAGATATTTTATAAATATTTCATGCAATATTACGCTAAACATTTCTGAAATATTTCTGAAATATTCCAAGAAAGATTCGGAAAAGACGTTCTATGTTGGAAATATTACAGAAATATTTCAGAAACATTTCATGCAATATTACGCTGAAAATTGCTGAAATATTTCTGAAATATTCCAAGAAAGATTCGGAAAAGCCGTTCTATGTTGAAAATAATACAGAGATATTTCAGAAACATTTCATGTAATATTACGCTAAACATTTCTGAAATATTTCTGAAATATTCCAAGAAAGATTCGGAAAAGACGTTCTATGTTGGAAATATTACAGAAATATTTCAGAAACATTTCATGCAATATTACGCTGAAAATTGCTGAAATATTTCTGAAATATTCCAAGAAAGATTCGGAAAAGCCGTTCTATGTTGAAAATAATACAGAGATATTTCAGAAACATTTTATGCAATATTACGCTAAACATTTCTGAAATATTTCTGAATTATTCCAAGACAGATTCAGAAAAGCCGTTCTATGTTGGAAATATTACAGAGATATTTCAGAAACATTTCATGCAATATTACGCTAAACATTTCTGAAATATTTCTGAAATATTCCAAGAAAGTTTCGGAAAATCCGCTCTATGTTGGAAATATTACGGAGATATTTCAGAAACATTTCATGCGATATTACGCTAAACATTTCTGAAATATTTCTGAATTATTCCAAGAAAGATTCAGAAAAGCCGTTCTATGTTGGGAATTTTCCAAGAAAGATTCGGAATAGCCGTTCTATGTTGGAAATATTACAAAGATATTTCAGAAACTTTTCATGCAATATTACGCTAAACATTTCTGAAATACTTCTGAAATATTCCAAGAAAGATTAGGAAAAGCCGTTCTATGTTGGGAATATTCCAAGAAAGATTCGGAATAGCCGTTCTATGTTGGAAATATTAGAGAGATATTTCAGAAACATTTCATGCAATATTACGCTAAACATTTCTGAAATATTTTTGATATATTCCAAGAAAGATTCGGAAAAGCCGGTCTACGTTGGAAATATTACAGAGATATTTCAGAAACATTTCATGCAATATTACGCTAAACATTTCTGAAATATTTCTGAAATATTCTAAGAAAGGTTCGGAAATTCCGCTCTATATTGGAAATATTACAGAGATATTTCAGAAACATTTCATGCAATATTACGCTAAACATTTCTGAAATATTTCTGAAATATTCCAAGAAAGATTCGGAAAAGCCGCTCTATGTTGGAATTATTACAGAGATATTTCAGAAACATTTCATGCGATATTACGCTAAACATTTCTGAAATATTTCTGAAATATTCCAAGAAAGATTCGGAAAAGCCGTTCGATGTTGGAAATATTACAGAGATATTTCAGAAATATTTCATGCGATATTACGCTAAACATTTCTGAAATATTTCTGAATTATTCCAAGACAGATTCAGAAAAGCCGTTCTATGTTGGAAATATTACAGAGATATTTCAGAAACTTTTCATGCAATATTACGCTAAACATTTCTGAAATATTTCTGAAATATTCCAAGAAAGTTTCGGAAAAGACGTTCTATGTTGGGAATATTACAGAGATATTTTAGAAACATTTCATGCAATATTACGCTAAACATTTCTGAAATATTCCAAGAAAGATTCGGAAAAGACGTTCTATGTTGGAAATATTACAGAAATATTTCAGAAACACTTCATGCAATATTACGCTAAACATTTCTGAAATATTTCTGAATTATTCCAAGAAAGATTCAGAAAAGCCGTTCTATGTTGGAAGTATTAAAGAGATATTTCAGAAACATTTCATGTAATATAACGCTAAACATTTCTGAAATATTTCTGAAATATTCCAAGAAAGATTAGGAAAAGCCGTTCTATGTTGGATATATTATAGAGATATTTCAGAAACATTTCATGCAATATTACGCTAAAGATTTCTGAAATGTTTCTGAATTATTCCAAGAAAGATTCAGAGAAGCCGTTCTATGTTGGGAATATTCCAAGAAAGATTCGGAATAGCCGTTCTATGTTGGAAATATTACAAAGATATTTCAGAAACATTTCATGCAATATTACGCTAAAGATTTCTGAAATATTTCTGAATTATTCTAAGAAAGATTCGGAAAAGCCGCTCTATGTTGGAAATATTAGAGAGATATTTCAGAAACATTTCATGCGATATTACGCTAAACATTTCTGAAATATTTCTGAAATATTCCAAGAAAGATTAGGAAAAGCCGTTCTATGTTGGAAATATTAGAGAGATATTTCAGAAACATTTCATGCACTATTACGCTAAAGATTTCTGAAATATTTCTTAATTATTCCAAGAAAGATTCAGAAAAGCCGTTCTATGTTGGGAATATTCCAAGAAAGATTCGGAATAGCCGTTCTATGTTGGAAATATTACAAAGATATTTCAGAAATATTTCATGCAATATTACGCTAAACATTTCTGAAATATTTCTGAAATATTCCAAGAAAGATTCGGAAAAGCCGTTCGATGTTGGAAATATTCCAAGAAAGATTCGGAAAGCCGTTCTATGTTGGAATTATTACAGAGATATTTGAGAAACATTTTATGCAATATTACGCTAAACATTTCTGAAATATTTCTGAATTATTCCAAGACAGATTCAGAAAAGCCGTTCTATGTTGGAAATATTACAGAGATATTTCAGAAACTTTTCATGCAATATTACGCTAAACATTTCTGAAATATTTCTGAATTATTCCAAGAAAGATTCAGAAAAGCCGTTCTATGTTGGGAATATTCCAAGAAAGATTCGGAATAGCCGTTCTACGTTGGAAATATTACAAAGATATTTCAGAAACATTTCATGCAATATTACGCTAAAGATTTCTGAAATATTTCTGAATTATTCCAAGAAAGATTCAGAAAAGCCGTTCTATGTTGGGAATATTCCAAGAAAGATTCGGAATAGCCGTTCTATGTTGGAAATATTACAAAGATATTTCAGAAATATTGCATGCGATATTACGCTAAACATTTCTGAAATATTTCTGAAATATTCCAAGAAAGATTCGGAAAAGCCGTTCTATGTTGGAAATATTACAGAGATATTTCAGAAACATTTCATGCAATATTACGCTAAACATTTCTGAAATATTTCTGAAATATTCCAAGAAAGATTCGGAAAAGCCGTTCGATGTTGGAAATATTACAGAAATATTTCAGAAACCCTTCATGTAATATTACGCTAAACATTTCTGCAATATTTCTGAATTATTCCAAGAAAGATTCAGAAAAGCCGTTCTATGTTGGAATTATTAACGAGATATTTCAGAAACATTTCATGCAATATCTCGCTAAACATTTCTGAAATATTTCTGAAATATACCAAGAAAGATTCGGAAAAGACGTTCTATGTTGGGAATATTCCAAGAAAGATTCGGAATAGCCGTTCTATGTTGGAAATATTACAAAGATATTTCAGAAACATTTCATGCGATATTACGCTAAACATTTCTGAAATATTGCTGAATTATTCCAAGAAAGATTCAGAAAAGCCGTTCTATGTTGGAAATATTAGAGAGATATTTCAGAAACATTTCATGGAATATTACGCTAAACATTTCTGAAATATTTCTGAAATATTCCAAGAAAGATTCAGAAAAGTCGTTCTATGTTGGAAATATTACAGAGATATTTTAGAAACATTTCATGCAATATAACGCTAAAGATTTCTGAAATATTTCTGAATTATTCCAAGAAAGATTCAGAAAAGCCGCTCTATGTTGGAATTATTAAAGAGATATTTCAGAAACATTTCATGCGAAATTACGCTAAACATTTCTGAAATATTTCTGAATTATTCCAAGAAAGATTCAGAAAAGTCGTTCTATGTTGGAAATATTACAGAGATATTTTATAAATATTTCATGCAATATTACGCTAAACATTTCTGAAATATTTCTGAAATATTCCAAGAAAGATTCGGAAAAGACATTCTATGTTGGAAATATTACAGAAATATTTCAGAAACATTTCATGCAATATTACGCTGAAAATTGCTGAAATATTTCTGAAATATTCCAAGAAAGATTCGGAAAAGCCGTTCTATATTGAAAATAATACAGAGATATTTCAGAAACATTTCATGTAATATTACGCTAAACATTTCTGAAATATTTCTGAATTATTCCAAGAAAGATTCAGAAAAGCCGTTCTATGTTGGAAATATTACAGAGATATTTCAGAAACTTTTCATGCAATATTACGCTAAACATTTCTGAAATATTTCTGAAATATTCCAAGAAAGATTCGGAAAAGACGTTCTATGTTGGGAATATTCCAAGAAAGATTCGGAATAGCCGTTCTATGTTGGAAATATTAGAAAGATATTTCAGAAACATTTCATGCGATATTACGCTAAACATTTCTGAAATATTCGGAAATATTTTTGAAATATTCCAAGAAAGATTCGGAAAAGCCGGTCTACGTTGGAAATATTACAGAGATATTTCAGAAACTTTTCTTGAAATATTACGCTAAACATTTCTGAAATATTCCAAGAAAGATTCGGAAAAGACGTTCTATGTTGGAAATATTACAGAAATATTTCAGAAACACTTCATGCAATATTACGCTAAACATTTCTGAAATATTTCTGAATTATTCCAAGAAAGATTCAGAAAAGCCGTTCTATGTTGGAAGTATTAAAGAGATATTTCAGAAACATTTCATGTAATATAACGCTAAACATTTCTGAAATATTTCTGAAATATTCCAAGAAAGATTAGGAAAAGCCGTTCTATGTTGGATATATTATAGAGATATTTCAGAAACATTTCATGCAATATTACGCTAAAGATTTCTGAAATGTTTCTGAATTATTCCAAGAAAGATTCAGAAAAGCCGTTCTATGTTGGGAATATTCCAAGAAAGATTCGGAATAGCCGTTCTATGTTGGAAATATTACAAAGATATTTCAGAAACATTTCATGCAATATTACGCTAAAGATTTCTGAAATATTTCTGAATTATTCTAAGATAGATTCGGAAAAGCCGCTCTATGTTGGAAATATTAGAGAGATATTTCAGAAACATTTCATGCGATATTACGCTAAACATTTCTGAAATATTTCTGAAATATTCCAAGAAAGATTAGGAACAGCCGTTCTATGTTGGAAATATTACAGAGATATTTCAGAAATATTTCATGCAATATTACGCTAAACATTTCTGAAATATTTCTGAAATATTCCAAGAAAGATTCGGAAAAGCCGTTCGATGTTGGAAATATTCCAAGAAAGATTCGGAAAGCCGTTCTATGTTGGAAATATTACAGAGATATTTCAGAAACATTTCATGCAATATTACGCTAAACATTTCTGAAATATTTCTGAATTATTCTAAAAAAGGTTCGGAAATTCCGCTCTATGTTGGAAATATTACAGAGATATTTCAGAAACATTTCATGCAATATTACGCTAAACATTTCTGAAATATTTCTGAATTATTCCAAGAAAGATTCGGAAAAGCCGTTCGATGTTGGAAATATTCCAAAAAAGATTCGGAAAGCCGTTCTATGTTGGAAATATTACAGAGATATTTCAGAAACATTTCATGCGATATTACGCTAAACATTTCTGAAATATTTCTGAATTATTCTAAGAAAGGTTCGGAAATTCCGCTCTATGTTGGAAATATTACAGAGATATTTCAGAAACATTTCATGCAATATTACGCTAAACATTTCTGAAATATTTCTGAATTATTCCAAGAAAGATTCGGAAAAGCCGTTCGATGTTGGAAATATTCCAAAAAAGATTCGGAAAGCCGTTCTATGTTGGAATTATTACAGAGATATTTGAGAAACATTTTATGCAATATTACGCTAAACATTTCTGAAATATTTCTGAATTATTCCAAGACAGATTCAGAAAAGCCGTTCTATGTTGGAAATATTACAGAGATATTTCAGAAACTTTTCATGCAATATTACGCTAAACATTTCTGAAATATTTCTGAATTATTCCAAGAAAGATTCAGAAAAGCCGTTCTATGTTGGGAATATTCCAAGAAAGATTCGGAATAGCCGTTCTACGTTGGAAATATTACAAAGATATTTCAGAAACATTTCATGCAATATTACGCTAAAGATTTCTGAAATATTTCTGAATTATTCCAAGAAAGATTCAGAAAAGCCGTTCTATGTTGGGAATATTCCAAGAAAGATTCGGAATAGCCGTTCTATGTTGGAAATATTACAAAGATATTTCAGAAATATTGCATGCGATATTACGCTAAACATTTCTGAAATATTTCTGAAATATTCCAAGAAAGATTCGGAAAAGCCGTTCTATGTTGGAAATATTACAGAGATATTTCAGAAACATTTCATGCAATATTACGCTAAACATTTCTGAAATATTTCTGAAATATTCCAAGAAAGATTCGGAAAAGCCGTTCGATGTTGGAAATATTACAGAAATATTTCAGAAACCCTTCATGTAATATTACGCTAAACATTTCTGCAATATTTCTGAATTATTCCAAGAAAGATTCAAAAAAGCCGTTCTATGTTGGAATTATTAACGAGATATTTCAGAAACATTTCATGCAATATCTCGCTAAACATTTCTGAAATATTTCTGAAATATACCAAGAAAGATTCGGAAAAGACGTTCTATGTTGGGAATATTCCAAGAAAGATTCGGAATAGCCGTTCTATGTTGGAAATATTACAAAGATATTTCAGAAACATTTCATGCGATATTACGCTAAACATTTCTGAAATATTGCTGAATTATTCCAAGAAAGATTCAGAAAAGCCGTTCTATGTTGGAAATATTAGAGAGATATTTCAGAAACATTTCATGGAATATTACGCTAAACATTTCTGAAATATTTCTGAAATATTCCAAGAAAGATTCAGAAAAGTCGTTCTATGTTGGAAATATTACAGAGATATTTTAGAAACATTTCATGCAATATAACGCTAAAGATTTCTGAAATATTTCTGAATTATTCCAAGAAAGATTCAGAAAAGCCGCTCTATGTTGGAATTATTAAAGAGATATTTCAGAAACATTTCATGCGAAATTACGCTAAACATTTCTGAAATATTTCTGAATTATTCCAAGAAAGATTCAGAAAAGTCGTTCTATGTTGGAAATATTACAGAGATATTTTATAAATATTTCATGCAATATTACGCTAAACATTTCTGAAATATTTCTGAAATATTCCAAGAAAGATTCGGAAAAGACATTCTATGTTGGAAATATTACAGAAATATTTCAGAAACATTTCATGCAATATTACGCTGAAAATTGCTGAAATATTTCTGAAATATTCCAAGAAAGATTCGGAAAAGCCGTTCTATATTGAAAATAATACAGAGATATTTCAGAAACATTTCATGTAATATTACGCTAAACATTTCTGAAATATTTCTGAATTATTCCAAGAAAGATTCAGAAAAGCCGTTCTATGTTGGAAATATTACAGAGATATTTCAGAAACTTTTCATGCAATATTACGCTAAACATTTCTGAAATATTTCTGAAATATTCCAAGAAAGTTTCGGAAAAGACGTTCTATGTTGGGAATATTCCAAGAAAGATTCGGAATAGCCGTTCTATGTTGGAAATATTAGAAAGATATTTCAGAAACATTTCATGCGATATTACGCTAAACATTTCTGAAATATTCGGAAATATTTTTGAAATATTCCAAGAAAGATTCGGAAAAGCCGGTCTACGTTGGAAATATTACAGAGATATTTCAGAAACTTTTCTTGAAATATTACGCTAAACATTTCTGAAATATTTCTGAAATATTCCAAGAAAGATTCGGAAAAGCCGCTCTATGTTGGAATTATTACAGAGATATTTCAGAAACATTTCATGCGATATTACGCTAAACATTTCTGAAATATTTCTGAAATATTCCAAGAAAGATTAGGAACAGCCGTTCTATGTTGGAAATATTACAGAGATATTTCAGAAACATTTCATGCAATATTACGCTAAAGATTTCTGAAATATTTCTGAATTATTCCAAGAAAGATTCAGAAAAGCCGTTCTATGTTGGAAGTATTAAAGAGATATTTCAGAAACATTTCATGTAATATAACGCTAAACATTTCTGAAATATTTCTGAAATATTCCAAGAAAGATTAGGAAAAGCCGTTCTATGTTGGAAATATTACAGAAATATTTCAGAAACACTTCATGCAATATTACGCTAAACATTTCTGAAATATTTCTGAATTATTCCAAGAAAGATTCAGAAAAGCAGTTCTATGTTGGAAGTATTAAAGAGATATTTCAGAAACATTTCATGTAATATAACGCTAAACATTTCTGAAATATTTCTGAATTATTCCAAGAAAGATTCAGAAAAGTTGTTCTATGTTGGAAATATTAGACAGATATTTCAGAAACATTTCATGCAATATTACGTTAAACATTTCTGAAATATTTCTGAAATGTTCCAAGAAAGATTTGGAAAAGCCGCTCTACGTTGGAAATATTACAGAGATATTTTATAAATATTTCATGCAATATTACGCTAAACATTTCTGAAATATTTCTGAAATATTCCAAGAAAGATTCGGAAAAGACGTTCTATGTTGGAAATATTACAGAAATATTTCAGAAACATTTCATGCAATATTACGCTGAAAATTGCTGAAATATTTCTGAAATATTCCAAGAAAGATTCGGAAAAGCCGTTCTATGTTGAAAATAATACAGAGATATTTCAGAAACATTTCATGTAATATTACGCTAAACATTTCTGAAATATTTCTGAAATATTCCAAGAAAGATTCGGAAAAGACGTTCTATGTTGGAAATATTACAGAAATATTTCAGAAACATTTCATGCAATATTACGCTGAAAATTGCTGAAATATTTCTGAAATATTCCAAGAAAGATTAGGAAAAGCCGTTCTATGTTGGATATATTATAGAGATATTTCAGAAACATTTCATGCAATATTACGCTAAAGATTTCTGAAATGTTTCTGAATTATTCCAAGAAAGATTCAGAAAAGCCGTTCTATGTTGGGAATATTCCAAGAAAGATTCGGAATAGCCGTTCTATGTTGGAAATATTACAAAGATATTTCAGAAACATTTCATGCAATATTACGCTAAAGATTTCTGAAATATTTCTGAATTATTCTAAGATAGATTCGGAAAAGCCGCTCTATGTTGGAAATATTAGAGAGATATTTCAGAAACATTTCATGCAATATTACGTTAAACATTTCTGAAATATTTCTGAAATATTCCAAGAAAGATTAGGAACAGCCGTTCTATGTTGGAAATATTACAGAGACATTTCAGAAACATTTCATGCAATATTACGCTAAAGATTTCTGAAATATTTCTTAATTATTCCAAGAAAGATTCAGAAAAGCCGTTCTATGTTGGGAATATTCCAAGAAAGATTCGGAATAGCCGTTCTATGTTGGAAATATTACAAAGATATTTCAGAAATATTTCATGCAATATTACGCTAAACATTTCTGAAATATTTCTGAAATATTCCAAGAAAGATTCGGAAAAGCCGTTCGATGTTGGAAATATTCCAAGAAAGATTCGGAAAGCCGTTCTATGTTGGAAATATTACAGAGATATTTCAGAAACATTTCATGCGATATTACGCTAAACATTTCTGAAATATTTCTGAATTATTCTAAGAAAGGTTCGGAAATTCCGCTCTATGTTGGAAATATTACAGAGATATTTCAGAAACATTTCATGCAATATTACGCTAAACATTTCTGAAATATTTCTGAATTATTCCAAGAAAGATTCGGAAAAGCCGTTCTATGTTGGGAATATTCCAAGAAAGATTCGGAAAGCCGTTCTATGTTGGAATTATTACAGAGATATTTCAGAAACATTTTATGCAATATTACGCTAAACATTTCTGAAATATTTCTGAATTATTCCAAGACAGATTCAGAAAAGCCGTTCTATGTTGGAAATATTACAGAGATATTTCAGAAACTTTTCATGCAATATTACGCTAAACATTTCTGAAATATTTCTGAAATATTCCAAGAAAGTTTCGGAAAAGACGTTCTATGTTGGGAATATTCCAAGAAAGATTCGGAATAGCCGTTCTATGTTGGAAATATTACAGAGATATTTCAGAAACATTTTATGCAATATTACGCTAAACATTTCTGAAATATTTCTGTATTATTCCAAGACAGATTCAGAAAAGCCGTTCTATGTTGGAAATATTACAGAGATATTTCAGAAACTTTTCATGCAATATTACGCTAAACATTTCTGAAATATTTCTGAAATATTCCAAGAAAGTTTCGGAAAAGACGTTCTATGTTGGGAATATTCCAAGAAAGATTCGGAATAGCCGTTCTATGTTGGAAATATTACAAAGATATTTCAGAAACATTTCATGCGATATTTCGCTAAACATTTCTGAAATATTCGGAAATATTTTTGAAATATTCCAAGAAAGATTCGGAAAAGCCGGTCTACGTTGGAAATATTACAGAGATATTTCAGAAACTTTTCATGCAATATTACGCTAAACATTTCTGAAATATTTCTGAAATATTCCAAGAAAGATTCGGAAAAGCCTCTCTATGTTGTAATTATTACAGAGATATTTCAGAAACATTTCATGCGATATTACGCTAAACATTTCTGAAATATTTCTGAAATATTCCAAGAAAGATTCGGAAAAGCCGTTCGATGTTGGAAATATTACAGAGATATTTCAGAAACATTTCATGCAATATTACGCTGAAAATTGCTGAAATATTTCTGAAATATTCCAAGAAAGATTCGGAAAAGCCGTTCTATGTTGGAAATATTACAGAAATATTTCAGTAACGCTTCATGCAATATTACGCTAAACAATTCTGAAATATTTCTGAATTATTCCAAGAAAGATTCAGAAAAGTTGTTCTATGTTGGAAATATTAGACAGATATTTCAGAAACATTTCATGCAATATTACGCTAAACATTTCTGAAATATTTCTGAAATGTTCCAAGAAAGATTTGGAAAAGCCGCTCTACGTTGGAAATATTACAGAGATATTTCATAAATATTTCATGCAATATTACGCTAAACATTTCTGAAATATTTCTGAAATATTCCAAGAAAGATTCGGAAAAGACGTTCTATGTTGGAAATATTACAGAAATATTTCAGAAACATTTCATGCAATATTACGCTGAAAATTGCTGAAATATTTCTGAAATATTCCAAGAAAGATTCGGAAAAGCCGTTCTATGTTGAAAATAATACAGAGATATTTCAGAAACATTTCATGTAATATTACGCTAAACATTTCTGAAATATTTCTGAATTATTCCAAGAAAGATTCAGAATAGCCGTTCTATGTTGGGAATATTCCAAGAAAGATTCGGAATAGCCGTTCTATGTTGGAAATATTACAAAGATATTTCAGAAACATTTCATGCAATATTACGCTAAAGATTTCTGAAATATTTCTGAATTATTCTAAGAAAGATTCGGAAAAGCCGCTCTATGTTGGAAATATTAGAGAGATATTTCAGAAACATTTCATGCGATATTACGCTAAACATTTCTGAAATATTTCTGAAATATTCCAAGAAAGATTAGGAAAAACCGTTCTATGTTGGAAATATTAGAGAGATATTTCAGAAACATTTCATGCAATATTACGCTAAACATTTCTGAAATATTTCTGAAATATTCCAAGGAAGATTCGGAAAAGCCGCTCTATGTTGGAATTATTACAGAGATATTTCAGAAACATTTCATGCGATATTACGCTAAACATTTCTGAAATATTTCTGAAATATTCCAAGAAAGATTAGGAAAAGCCGTTCTATGTTGGAAATATTACAGAGATATTTCAGAAACATTTCATGCAATATTACGATAAAGATTTCTGAAATATTTCTGAATTATTCTAAGAAAGGTTCGGAAATTCCGCTCTATGTTGGAAATATTACAGAGATATTTCAGAAACATTTCATGCAATATTACGCTAAACATTTCTGAAATATTTCTGAAATATTCCAAGGAAGATTCGGAAAAGCCGCTCTATGTTGGAATTATTACAGAGATATTTCAGAAACATTTCATGCGATATTACGCTAAACATTTCTGAAATATTTCTGAATTATTCCAAGAAGATTCGGAAAAGCCGTTCGATGTTGGAAATATTCCAAAAAAGATTCGGAAAGCCGTTCTATGTTGGAAATATTACAGAGATATTTCAGAAACATTTCATGCAATATTACGCTAAACATTTCTGAAATATTTCTGAATTATTCCAAGAAAGATTCGGAAAAGCCGTTCGATGTTGGAAATATTCCAAAAAAGATTCGGAAAGCCGTTCTATGTTGGAAATATTACAGAGATATTTCAGAAACATTTCATGCAATATTACGCTAAACATTTCTGAAATATTTCTGAAATATTCGAAGAAAGATTCGGAAAAGCCGTTCTATGTTGGAAATATTACAGAGATATTTCAGAAATATTTCATGCGATATTACGCTAAACATTTCTGAAATATTTCTGAAATATTCCAAGAAAGATTCGGAAAAGCCGTTCGATGTTGGAAATATTCCAAGAAAGATTCGGAAAGCCGTTCTATGTTGGAATTATTACAGAGATATTTCAGAAACATTTTATGCAATATTACGCTAAACATTTCTGAAATATTTCTGAATTATTCCAAGACAGATTCAGAAAAGCCGTTCTATGTTGGAAATATTACAGAGATATTTCAGAAACTTTTCATGCAATATTACGCTAAACATTTCTGAAATATTTCTGAAATATTCCAAGAAAGTTTCGGAAAAGACGTTCTATGTTGGGAATATTCCAAGAAAGATTTGGAATAGCCGTTCTATGTTGGAAATATTACAAAGATATTTCAGAAACATTTCATGCGATATTTCGCTAAACATTTCTGAAATATTCGGAAATATTTTTGAAATATTCCAAGAAAGATTCGGAAAAGCCGGTCTACGTTGGAAATATTACAGAGATATTTCAGAAACTTTTCATGCAATATTACGCTAAACATTTCTGAAATATTTCTGAAATATTCCAAGAAAGATTCGGAAAAGCCGCTCTATGTTGTAATTATTACAGAGATATTTCAGAAACATTTCATGCGATATTACGCTAAACATTTCTGAAATATTTCTGAAATATTCCAAGAAAGATTCGGAAAAGCCGTTCGATGTTGGAAATATTACAGAGATATTTCAGAAATATTTCATGCGATATTACGCTAAACATTTCTGAAATATTTCTGAATTATTCCAAGACAGATTCGGAAAAGCCGTTCGATGTTGGAAATATTCCAAGAAAGATTCGGAAAGCCGTTCTATGTTGGAATTATTACAGAGATATTTCAGAAACATTTTATGCAATATTACGCTAAACATTTCTGAAATATTTCTGAATTATTCCAACACAGATTCAGAAAAGCCGTTCTACGTTGGAAATATTACAGAGATATTTGAGAAACTTTTCATGCAATATTACGCTAAACATTTCTGAAATATTTCTGAAATATTCCAAGAAAGTTTCGGAAAAGACGTTCTATGTTGGGAATATTCCAAGAAAGATTCGGAATAGCCGTTCTATGTTGGAAATATTACAGAGATATTTCAGAAACATTTTATGCAATATTACGCTAAACATTTCTGAAATATTTCTGAATTATTCCAAGACAGATTCAGAAAAGCCGTTCTATGTTGGAAATATTACAGAGATATTTCAGAAACTTTTCATGCAATATTACGCTAAACATTTCTGAAATATTTCTGAAATATTCCAAGAAAGTTTCGGAAAAGACGTTCTATGTTGGGAATATTCCAAGAAAGATTCGGAATAGCCGTTCTATGTTGGAAATATTACAAAGATATTTCAGAAACATTTCATGCGATATTTCGCTAAACATTTCTGAAATATTCGGAAATATTCCAAGAAAGATTCGGAAAAGCCGTTCGATGTTGGAAATATTACAGAGATATTTCAGAAATATTTCATGCGATATTACGCTAAACATTTCTGAAATATTTCTGAATTATTCCAAGACAGATTCAGAAAAGCCGTTCTATGTTGGAAATATTACAGAGATATTTCAGAAACTTTTCATGCAATATTACGCTAAACATTTCTGAAATATTTCTGAAATATTCCAAGAAAGATTCGGAAAAGCCGCTCTATGTTGTAATTATTACAGAGATATTTCAGAAACATTTCATGCGATATTACGCTAAACATTTCTGATATATTTCTGAAATATTCCAAGAAAGATTCGGAAAAGCCGTTCGATGTTGGAAATATTACAGAGATATTTCAGAAATATTTCATGCGATATTACGCTAAACATTTCTGAAATATTTCTGAATTATTCCAAGACAGATTCAGAAAAGCCGTTCTATGTTGGAAATATTACAGAGATATTTCAGAAACTTTTCATGCAATATTACGCTAAACATTTCTGAAATATTTCTGAAATATTCCAAGAAAGTTTCGGAAAAGACGTTCTATGTTGGGAATATTCCAAGAAAGATTCGGAATAGCCGTTCTATGTTGGAAATATTACAAAGATATTTCAGAAAAATTTCATGCGATATTACGCTAAACATTTCTGAAATATTTCTGAATTATTCCAAGAAAGATTCAGAAAAGCCGTTCTATGTTGGAAATATTAGAGAGATATTTCAGAAACATTTCATGCAATATTATGCTAAACATTTCTGAAATATTTCTGAAATATTCCAAGAAAGATTCGGAAAAGCCGCTCTATGTTGGAATTATTACAGAGATATTTCAGAAACATTTCATGCGATATTACGCTAAACATTTCTGAAATATTTCTGAAATATTCCAAGAAAGATTAGGAAAAGCCGTTCTATGTTGGAAATATTACAGAGATATTTCAGAAACATTTCATGCAATATTACGCTAAAGATTTCTGAAATATTTCTGAATTATTCCAAGAAAGATTCAGAAAAGCCGTTCTATGTTGGGAATATTCCAAGAAAGATTCGGAATAGCCGTTCTATGTTGGAAATATTACAAAGATATTTCAGAAACATTTCATGCAATATTACGCTAAAGATTTCTGAAATATTTCTGAATTATTCTAAGAAAGATTCGGAAAAGCCGCTCTATGTTGGAAATATTAGAGAGATATTTCAGAAACATTTCATGCGATATTACGCTAAACATTTCTGAAATATTTCTGAAATATTCCAAGAAAGATTAGGAAAAGCCGTTCTATGTTGGAAATATTAGAGAGATATTTCAGAAACATTTCATGCAATATTACGCTAAACATTTCTGAAATATTTCTGAAATATTCCAAGAAAGATTCGGAAAAGCCGCTCTATGTTGGAATTATTACAGAGATATTTCAGAAACGTTTCATGCGATATTACGCTAAACATTTCTGAAATATTTCTGAAATATTCCAAGAAAGATTAGGAAAAGCCGTTCTATGTTGGAAATATTACAGAGATATTTCAGAAACATTTCATGCAATATTACGATAAAGATTTCTGACATATTTCTGAATTATTCTAAGAAAGGTTCGGAAATTCCGCTCTATGTTGGAAATATTACAGAGATATTTCAGAAACATTTCATGCAATATTACGCTAAACATTTCTGAAATATTTCTGAATTATTCCAAGAAAGATTCGGAAAAGCCGTTCGATGTTGGAAATATTCCAAAAAAGATTCGGAAAGCCGTTCTATGTTGGAAATATTACAGAGATATTTCAGAAACATTTCATGCAATATTAGGCTAAACATTTCTGAAATATTTCTGAAATATTCCAAGAAAGATTCGGAAAAGCCGTTCGATGTTGGAAATATTCCAAGAAAGATTCGGAAAGCCGTTCTATGTTGGAAATATTACAGAGATATTTCAGAAACATTTCATGCAATATTACGCTAAACATTTCTGAAATATTTCTGAAATATTCCAAGAAAGATTCGGAAAATCCGCTCTATGTTGGAAATATTACAGAGATATTTCAGAAACATTTCATGCAATATTACGCTGAAAATTGCTGAAATATTTCTGAAATATTCCAAGAAAGATTCGGAAAAGCCGTTCTATGTTGGAAATATTACAGAAATATTTCAGTAACGCTTCATGCAATATTACGCTAAACAATTCTGAAATATTTCTGAATTATTCCAAGAAAGATTCAGAAAAGTTGTTCTATGTTGGAAATATTAGACAGATATTTCAGAAACATTTCATGCAATATTACGCTAAACATTTCTGAAATATTTCTGAAATGTTCCAAGAAAGATTTGGAAAAGCCGCTCTACGTTGGAAATATTACAGAGATATTTCATAAATATTTCATGCAATATTACGCTAAACATTTCTGAAATATTTCTGAAATATTCCAAGAAAGATTCGGAAAAGACGTTCTATGTTGGAAATATTACAGAAATATTTCAGAAACATTTCATGCAATATTACGCTGAAAATTGCTGAAATATTTCTGAAATATTCCAAGAAAGATTCGGAAAAGCCGTTCTATGTTGAAAATAATACAGAGATATTTCAGAAACATTTCATGTAATATTACGCTAAACATTTCTGAAATATTTCTGAATTATTCCAAGAAAGATTCAGAATAGCCGTTCTATGTTGGGAATATTCCAAGAAAGATTCGGAATAGCCGTTCTATGTTGGAAATATTACAAAGATATTACAGAAACATTTCATGCAATATTACGCTAAAGATTTCTGAAATATTTCTGAATTATTCTAAGAAAGATTCGGAAAAGCCGCTCTATGTTGGAAATATTAGAGAGATATTTCAGAAACATTTCATGCGATATTACGCTAAACATTTCTGAAATATTTCTGAAATATTCCAAGAAAGATTAGGAAAAACCGTTCTATGTTGGAAATATTAGAGAGATATTTCAGAAACATTTCATGCAATATTACGCTAAACATTTCTGAAATATTTCTGAAATATTCCAAGGAAGATTCGGAAAAGCCGCTCTATGTTGGAATTATTACAGAGATATTTCAGAAACATTTCATTCGATATTACGCTAAACATTTCTGAAATATTTCTGAAATATTCCAAGAAAGATTAGGAAAAGCCGTTCTATGTTGGAAATATTACAGAGATATTTCAGAAACATTTCATGCAATATTACGATAAAGATTTCTGAAATATTTCTGAATTATTCTAAGAAAGATTCGGAAAAGCCGCTCTATGTTGGAAATATTAGAGAGATATTTCAGAAACATTTCATGCGATATTACGCTAAACATTTCTGAAATATTTCTGAAATATTCCAAGAAAGATTAGGAAAAACCGTTCTATGTTGGAAATATTAGAGAGATATTTCAGAAACATTTCATGCAATATTACGCTAAACATTTCTGAAATATTTCTGAAATATTCCAAGGAAGATTCGGAAAAGCCGCTCTATGTTGGAATTATTACAGAGATATTTCAGAAACATTTCATTCGATATTACGCTAAACATTTCTGAAATATTTCTGAAATATTCCAAGAAAGATTAGGAAAAGCCGTTCTATGTTGGAAATATTACAGAGATATTTCAGAAACATTTCATGCAATATTACGATAAAGATTTCTGAAATATTTCTGAATTATTCTAAGAAAGGTTCGGAAATTCCGCTCTATGTTGGAAATATTACAGAGATATTTCAGAAACATTTCATGCAATATTACGCTAAACATTTCTGAAATATTTCTGAATTATTCCAAGAAGATTCGGAAAAGCCGTTCGATGTTGGAAATATTCCAAAAAAGATTCTGAAAGCTGTTCTATGTTGGAAATATTACAGAGATATTTCAGAAACATTTCATGCAATATTACGCTAAACATTTCTGAAATATTTCTGAATTATTCCAAGAAAGATTCGGAAAAGCCGTTCGATGTTGGAAATATTCAAAAAAAGATTCGGGAAGCCGTTCTATGTTGGAAATATTACAGAGATATTTCAGAAACATTTCATGCAATATTACGCTAAACATTTCTGAAATATTTCTGAAATATTCCAAGAAAGATTCGGAAAAGCCGTTCTATGTTGGAAATATTACAGAGATATTTCAGAAATATTTCATGCGATATTACGCTAAACATTTCTGAAATATTTCTGAAATATTCCAAGAAAGATTCGGAAAAGCCGTTCGATGTTGGAAATATTCCAAGGAAGATTCGGAAAGCCGTTCTATGTTGGAATTATTACAGAGATATTTCAGAAACATTTTATGCAATATTACACTAAACATTTCTGAAATATTTCTGAATTATTCCAAGACAGATTCAGAAAAGCCGTTCTATGTTGGAAATATTACAGAGATATTTCAGAAACTTTTCATGCAATATTACGCTAAACATTTCTGAAATATTTCTGAAATATTCCAAGAAAGTTTCGGAAAAGACGTTCTATGTTCGGAATATTCCAAGAAAGATTCGGAATAGCCGTTCTATGTTGGAAATATTACAAAGATATTTCAGAAACATTTCATGCGATATTTCGCTAAACATTTCTGAAATATTCGGAAATATTTTTGAAATATTCCAAGAAAGATTCGGAAAAGCCGGTCTACGTTGGAAATATTACAGAGATATTTCAGAAACTTTTCATGCAATATTACGCTAAACATTTCTGAAATATTTCTGAAATATTCCAAGAAAGATTCGGAAAAGCCGCTCTATGTTGTAATTATTACAGAGATATTTCAGAAACATTTCATGCGATATTACGCTAAACATTTCTGAAATATTTCTGAAATATTCCAAGAAAGATTCGGAAAAGCCGTTCGATGTTGGAAATATTACAGAGATATTTCAGAAATATTTCATGCGATATTACGCTAAACATTTCTGAAATATTTCTGAATTATTCCAAGACAGATTCGGAAAAGCCGTTCGATGTTGGAAATATTCCAAGAAAGATTCGGAAAGCCGTTCTATGTTGGAATTATTACAGAGATATTTCAGAAACATTTTATGCAATATTACGCTAAACATTTCTGAAATATTTCTGAATTATTCCAAGACAGATTCAGAAAAGCCGTTCTATGTTGGAAATATTACAGAGATATTTCAGAAACTTTTCATGCAATATTACGCTAAACATTTCTGAAATATTTCTGAAATATTCCAAGAAAGTTTCGGAAAAGACGTTCTATGTTGGGAATATTCCAAGAAAGATTCGGAATAGCCGTTCTATGTTGGAAATATTACAGAGATATTTCAGAAACATTTTATGCAATATTACGCTAAACATTTCTGAAATATTTCTGAATTATTCCAAGACAGATTCAGAAAAGCCGTTCTATGTTGGAAATATTACAGAGATATTTCAGAAACTTTTCATGCAATATTACGCTAAACATTTCTGAAATATTTCTGAAATATTCCAAGAAAGTTTCGGAAAAGACGTTCTATGTTGGGAATATTCCAAGAAAGATTCGGAATAGCCGTTCTATGTTGGAAATATTACAAAGATATTTCAGAAACATTTCATGCGATATTTCGCTAAACATTTCTGAAATATTCGGAAATATTTTTGAAATATTCCAAGAAAGATTCGGAAAAGCCGGTCTACGTTGGAAATATTACAGAGATATTTCAGAAACTTTTCATGCAATATTACGCTAAACATTTCTGAAATATTTCTGAAATATTCCAAGAAAGATTCAGAAAAGCCGCTCTATGTTGTAATTATTACAGAGATATTTCAGAAACATTTCATGCGATATTACGCTAAACATTTCTGAAATATTTCTGAAATATTCCAAGAAAGATTCGGAAAAGCCGTTCGATGTTGGAAATATTACAGAGATATTTCAGAAATATTTCATGCGATATTACGCTAAACATTTCTGAAATATTTCTGAATTATTCCAAGACAGATTCAGAATAGCCGTTCTATGTTGGAAATATTACAGAGATATTTCAGAAACATTTCATGCAATATTACGCTAAAGATTTCTGAAATATTTCTGAATTATTCCAAGAAAGATTCGGAAAAGCCGTTCGATGTTGGAAATATTCCAAAAAAGATTCGGAAAGCCGTTCTATGTTGGAAATATTACAGAGATATTTCAGAAAAATTTCATGCAATATTACGCTAAACATTTCTGAAATATTTCTGAAATATTCCAAGAAAGATTCGGAAAAGCCGTTCGATGTTGGAAATATTACAGAAATATTTCAGAAACCCTTCATGTAATTTTACGCTAAACATTTCTGAAATATTTCTGAATTATTCCAAGAAAGATTCAGAAAAGCCGTTCTATGTTGGAATTATTAAAGAGATATTTCAGAAACATTTCATGCAATATCACGCTAAACATTTCTGAAATATTTCTGAATTATTCCAAGAAAGATTCAGAAAAGCCGTTCTATGTTGGAATTATTAAAGAGATATTTCAGAAAAATTTCATGCAATATCACGCTAAACATTTCTGAAATATTTCTGAAATATTCCAAGAAAGATTCAGAAAAGCCGCTCTATGTTGGAATTATTAAAGAGATATTTCAGAAACATTTCATGCGATATTACGCTAAACATTTCTGAAATATTTCAGAATTATTCCAAGAAAGATTCAGAAAAGTCGTTCTATGTTGTAAATATTACAGAGATATTTTAGAAACATTTCATGCAATATAACGCTAAAGATTTCTGAAATATTTCTGAATTATTCCAAGATAGATTCAGAAAAGCCGTTCTATGTTCGGAATATTCCAAGAAAGATTCGGAATAGCCGTTCTATGTTGGAAATATTACAAAGATATTTCACAAACATTTCATGCAATATTACGCTAAACATTTCTGAAATATTCCAAGAGAGATTCGGAAAAGACGATCTATGTTGGAAATATTACAGAAATATTTCAGAAACCCTTCATGCAATATTACGCTAAACATTTCTGAAATATTTCTGAAATATTCTAAGAAAGGTTCGGAAATTCCGCTCTATGTTGGAAGTATTAAAGAGATATTTCAGAAACATTTCATGCAATATAACGCTAAACATTTCTGAAATATTTCTGAATTATTCCAAGAAAGATTCAGAAAAGTCGTTCTATGTTGGAAATATTAATGAGATATTTAAGAAACATTTCATGCAATATTACGCTAAACATTTCTGAAATATTTCTGAATTATTCCAAGAAAGACTCACAAAAGCCGTTCTATGTTGGAAGTATTAAAGAGATATTTCAGAAACATTTCATGCAATATAACGCTAAACATTTCTGAAATATTTCTGAATTATTCCAAGAAAGATTCAGAAAAGTTGTTCTATGTTGGAAATATTAGACAGATATTTCAGAAACATTTCATGCAATATTACGCTAAACATTTCTGAAATATTTCTGAAATGTTCCAAGAAAGATTTGGAAAAGCCGCTCTACGTTGGAAATATTACAGAGATATTTCATAAATATTTCATGCAATATTACGCTAAATATTTCTGAAATATTTCTGAATTATTCCAAGAAAGATTAGGAAAAGCCGTTCTATGTTGGAAATATTACAGAGATATTTCAGAAACTTTTCATGCAATATTACGCTAAACATTTCTGAAATATTTCTGAAATATTCCAAGAAAGTTTCGGAAAAGACGTTCTATGTTGGGAATATTCCAAGAAAGATTCGGAATAGCCGTTCTATGTTGGAAATATTACAAAGATATTTCAGAAAAATTTCATGCGATATTACGCTAAACATTTCTGAAATATTTCTGAATTATTCCAAGAAAGATTCAGAAAAGCCGTTCTATGTTGGAAATATTAGAGAGATATTTCAGAAACATTTCATGCAATATTATGCTAAACATTTCTGAAATATTTCTGAAATATTCCAAGAAAGATTCGGAAAAGCCGCTCTATGTTGGAATTATTACAGAGATATTTCAGAAACATTTCATGCGATATTACGCTAAACATTTCTGAAATATTTCTGAAATATTCCAAGAAAGATTAGGAAAAGCCGTTCCATGTTGGAAATATTACAGAGATATTTCAGAAACATTTCATGCAATATTACGCTAAAGATTTCTGAAATATTTCTGAATTATTCCAAGAAAGATTCAGAAAAGCCGTTCTATGTTGGGAATATTCCAAGAAAGATTCGGAATAGCCGTTCTATGTTGGAAATATTACAAAGATATTTCAGAAACATTTCATGCAATATTACGCTAAAGATTTCTGAAATATTTCTGAATTATTCTAAGAAAGATTCGGAAAAGCCGCTCTATGTTGGAAATATTAGAGAGATATTTCAGAAACATTTCATGCGATATTACGCTAAACATTTCTGAAATATTTCTGAAATATTCCAAGAAAGATTAGGAAAAGCCGTTCTATGTTGGAAATATTAGAGAGATATTTCAGAAACATTTCATGCAATATTACGCTAAACATTTCTGAAATATTTCTGAAATATTCCAAGAAAGATTCGGAAAAGCCGCTCTATGTTGGAATTATTACAGAGATATTTCAGAAACATTTCATGCGATATTACGCTAAACATTTCTGAAATATTTCTGAAATATTCCAAGAAAGATTAGGAAAAGCCGTTCTATGTTGGAAATATTACAGAGATATTTCAGAAACATTTCATGCAATATTACGATAAAGATTTCTGAAATATTTCTGAATTATTCTAAGAAAGGTTCGGAAATTCCGCTCTATGTTGGAAATATTACAGAGATATTTCAGAAACATTTCATGCAATATTACGCTAAACATTTCTGAAATATTTCTGAATTATTCCAAGAAAGATTCGGAAAAGCCGTTCGATGTTGGAAATATTCCAAAAAAGATTCGGAAAGCCGTTCTATGTTGGAAATATTACAGAGATATTTCAGAAACATTTCATGCAATATTACGCTAAACATTTCTGAAATATTTCTGAAATATTCCAAGAAAGATTCGGAAAAGCCGTTCTATGTTGGAAATATTACAGAGATATTTCAGAAATATTTCATGCGATATTACGCTAAACATTTCTGAAATATTTCTGAAATATTCCAAGAAAGATTCGGAAAAGCCGTTCGATGTTGGAAATATTCCAAGAAAGATTCGGAAAGCCGTTCTATGTTGGAATTATTACAGAGATATTTCAGAAACATTTTATGCAATATTACGCTAAACATTTCTGAAATATTTCTGAAATATTCCAAGAAAGATTCGGAAAAGCCGTTCGATGTTGGAAATATTCCAAGAAAGATTCGGAAAGCCGTTCTATGTTGGAAATATTACAAAGATATTTCAGAAACATTTCATGCGATATTTCGCTAAACATTTCTGAAATATTCGGAAATATTTTTGAAATATTCCAAGAAAGATTCGGAAAAGCCGGTCTACGTTGGAAATATTACAGAGATATTTCAGAAACTTTTCATGCAATATTACGCTAAACATTTCTGAAATATTTCTGAAATATTCCAAGAAAGATTCGGAAAAGCCGCTCTATGTTGTAATTATTACCGAGATATTTCAGAAACATTTCATGCGATATTACGCTAAACATTTCTGAAATATTTCTGAAATATTCCAAGAAAGATTCGGAAAAGCCGTTCGATGTTGGAAATATTACAGAGATATTTCAGAAATATTTCATGCGATATTACGCTAAACATTTCTGAAATATTTCTGAATTATTCCAAGACAGATTCGGAAAAGCCGTTCGATGTTGGAAATATTCCAAGAAAGATTCGGAAAGCCGATCTATGTTGGAATTATTACAGAGATATTTCAGAAACATTTTATGCAATATTACGCTAAACATTTCTGAAATATTTCTGAATTATTCCAAGACAGATTCAGAAAAGCCGTTCTATGTTGGAAATATTACAGAGATATTTCAGAAACTTTTCATGCAATATTACGCTAAACATTTCTGAAATATTTCTGAAATATTCCAAGAAAGTTTCGGAAAAGACGTTCTATGTTGGGAATATTCCAAGAAAGATTCGGAATAGCCGTTCTATGTTGGAAATATTACAGAGATATTTCAGAAACATTTTATGCAATATTACGCTAAACATTTCTGAAATATTTCTGAATTATTCCAAGACAGATTCAGAAAAGCCGTTCTATGTTGGAAATATTACAGAGATACTTCAGAAACTTTTCATGCAATATTACGCTAAACATTTCTGAAATATTTCTGAAATATTCCAAGAAAGTTTCGGAAAAGACGTTCTATGTTGGGAATATTCCAAGAAAGATTCGGAATAGCCGTTCTATGTTGGAAATATTACAAAGATATTTCAGAAACATTTCATGCGATATTTCGCTAAACATTTCTGAAATATTCGGAAATATTTTTGAAATATTCCAAGAAAGATTCGGAAAAGCCGGTCTACGTTGGAAATATTACAGAGATATTTCAGAAACTTTTCATGCAATATTACGCTAAACATTTCTGAAATATTTCTGAAATATTCCAAGAAAGATTCGGAAAAGCCGCTCTATGTTGTAATTATTACAGAGATATTTCAGAAACATTTCATGCGATATTACGCTAAACATTTCTGAAATATTTCTGAAATATTCCAAGAAAGATTCGGAAAAGCCGTTCGATGTTGGAAATATTACAGAGATATTTCAGAAATATTTCATGCGATATTACGCTAAACATTTCTGAAATATTTCTGAATTATTCCAAGACAGATTCAGAAAAGCCGTTCTATGTTGGAAATATTACAGAGATATTTCAGAAACTTTTCATGCAATATTACGCTAAACATTTCTGAAATATTTCTGAAATATTCCAAGAAAGTTTCGGAAAAGACGTTCTATGTTGGGAATATTCCAAGAAAGATTCGGAATAGCCGTTCTATGTTGGAAATATTAGAGAGATATTTCAGAAACATTTCATGCAATATTATGCTAAACATTTCTGAAATATTTCTGAAATATTCCAAGAAAGATTCGGAAAAGCCGCTCTATGTTGGAATTATTACAGAGATATTTCAGAAACATTTCATGCGATATTACGCTAAACATTTCTGAAATATTTCTGAAATATTCCAAGAAAGATTAGGAAAAGCCGTTCTATGTTGGAAATATTACAGAGATATTTCAGAAACATTTCATGCAATATTACGCTAAAGATTTCTGAAATATTTCTGAATTATTCCAAGAAAGATTCAGAAAAGCCGTTCTATGTTGGGAATATTCCAAGAAAGATTCGGAATAGCCGTTCTATGTTGGAAATATTACAAAGATATTTCAGAAACATTTCATGCAATATTACGCTAAAGATTTCTGAAATATTTCTGAATTATTCTAAGAAAGATTCGGAAAAGCCGCTCTATGTTGGAAATATTAGAGAGATATTTCAGAAACATTTCATGCGATATTACGCTAAACATTTCTGAAATATTTCTGAAATATTCCAAGAAAGATTAGGAAAAGCCGTTCTATCTTGGAAATATTAGAGAGATATTTCAGAAACATTTCATGCAATATTACGCTAAACATTTCTGAAATATTTCTGAAATATTCCAAGAAAGATTCGGAAAATCCGCTCTATGTTGGAAATATTACAGAGATATTTCAGAAACATTTCATGCAATATTACGCTGAAAATTGCTGAAATATTTCTGAAATATTCCAAGAAAGATTCGGAAAAGCCGTTCTATGTTGGAAATATTACAGAAATATTTCAGAAACGCTTCATGCAATATTACGCTAAACAATTCTGAAATATTTCTGAATTATTCCAAGAAAGATTCAGAAAAGTTGTTCTATGTTGGAAATATTAGACAGATATTTCAGAAACATTTCATGCAATATTACGCTAAACATTTCTGAAATATTTCTGAAATGTTCCAAGAAAGATTTGGAAAAGCCGCTCTACGTTGGAAATATTACAGAGATATTTTATAAATATTTCATGCAATATTACGCTAAACATTTCTGAAATATTTCTGAATTATTCCAAGAAAGATTCAGAATAGCCGTTCTATGTTGGGAATATTCCAAGAAAGATTCGGAAAAGCCGTTCTATGTTGAAAATAATACAGAGATATTTCAGAAACATTTCATGTAATATTACGCTAAACATTTCTGAAATATTTCTGAATTATTCCAAGAAAGATTCAGAATAGCCGTTCTATGTTGGGAATATTCCAAGAAAGATTCGGAATAGCCGTTCTATGTTGGAAATATTACAAAGATATTTCAGAAACATTTCATGCAATATTACGCTAAAGATTTCTGAAATATTTCTGAATTATTCTAAGAAAGATTCGGAAAAGCCGCTCTATGTTGGAAATATTAGAGAGATATTTCAGAAACATTTCATGCGATATTACGCTAAACATTTCTGAAATATTTCTGAAATATTCCAAGAAAGATTAGGAAAAACCGTTCTATGTTGGAAATATTAGAGAGATATTTCAGAAACATTTCATGCAATATTACGCTAAACATTTCTGAAATATTTCTGAAATATTCCAAGAAAGATTCGGAAAAGCCGCTCTATGTTGGAATTATTACAGAGATATTTCAGAAACATTTCATGCGATATTACGCTAAACATTTCTGAAATATTTCTGAAATATTCCAAGAAAGATTAGGAAAAGCCGTTCTATGTTGGAAATATTACAGAGATATTTCAGAAACATTTCATGCAATATTACGATAAAGATTTCTGAAATATTTCTGAATTATTCTAAGAAAGGTTCGGAAATTCCGCTCTATGTTGGAAATATTACAGAGATATTTCAGAAACATTTCATGCAATATTACGCTAAACATTTCTGAAATATTTCTGAATTATTCCAAGAAGATTCGGAAAAGCCGTTCGATGTTGGAAATATTCCAAAAAAGATTCGGAAAGCCGTTCTATGTTGGAAATATTACAGAGATATTTCAGAAACATTTCATGCAATATTACGCTAAATATTTCTGAAATATTTCTGAATTATTCCAAGAAAGATTCGGAAAAGCCGTTCGATGTTGGAAATATTCCAAAAAAGATTCGGAAAGCCGTTCTATGTTGGAAATATTACAGAGATATTTCAGAAACATTTCATGCAATATTACGCTAAACATTTCTGAAATATTTCTGAAATATTCCAAGAAAGATTCGGAAAAGCCGTTCTATGTTGGAAATATTCCAAGAAAGATTCGGAATAGCCGTTCTATGTTGGAAATATTACAGAGATATTTCAGAAACATTTTATGCAATATTACGCTAAACATTTCTGAAATATTTCTGAATTATTCCAAGACAGATTCAGAAAAGCCGTTCTATGTTGGAAATATTACAGAGATACTTCAGAAACTTTTCATGCAATATTACGCTAAACATTTCTGAAATATTTCTGAAATATTCCAAGAAAGTTTCGGAAAAGACGTTCTATGTTGGGAATATTCCAAGAAAGATTCGGAATAGCCGTTCTATGTTGGAAATATTACAAAGATATTTCAGAAACATTTCATGCGATATTTCGCTAAACATTTCTGAAATATTCGGAAATATTTTTGAAATATTCCAAGAAAGATTCGGAAAAGCCGGTCTACGTTGGAAATATTACAGAGATATTTCAGAAACTTTTCATGCAATATTACGCTAAACATTTCTGAAATATTTCTGAAATATTCCAAGAAAGATTCGGAAAAGCCGCTCTATGTTGTAATTATTACAGAGATATTTCAGAAACATTTCATGCGATATTACGCTAAACATTTCTGAAATATTTCTGAAATATTCCAAGAAAGATTCGGAAAAGCCGTTCGATGTTGGAAATATTACAGAGATATTTCAGAAATATTTCATGCGATATTACGCTAAACATTTCTGAAATATTTCTGAATTATTCCAAGACAGATTCAGAAAAGCCGTTCTATGTTGGAAATATTACAGAGATATTTCAGAAACTTTTCATGCAATATTACGCTAAACATTTCTGAAATATTTCTGAAATATTCCAAGAAAGTTTCGGAAAAGACGTTCTATGTTGGGAATATTCCAAGAAAGATTCGGAATAGCCGTTCTATGTTGGAAATATTAGAGAGATATTTCAGAAACATTTCATGCAATATTATGCTAAACATTTCTGAAATATTTCTGAAATATTCCAAGAAAGATTCGGAAAAGCCGCTCTATGTTGGAATTATTACAGAGATATTTCAGAAACATTTCATGCGATATTACGCTAAACATTTCTGAAATATTTCTGAAATATTCCAAGAAAGATTAGGAAAAGCCGTTCTATGTTGGAAATATTACAGAGATATTTCAGAAACATTTCATGCAATATTACGCTAAAGATTTCTGAAATATTTCTGAATTATTCCAAGAAAGATTCAGAAAAGCCGTTCTATGTTGGGAATATTCCAAGAAAGATTCGGAATAGCCGTTCTATGTTGGAAATATTACAAAGATATTTCAGAAACATTTCATGCAATATTACGCTAAAGATTTCTGAAATATTTCTGAATTATTCTAAGAAAGATTCGGAAAAGCCGCTCTATGTTGGAAATATTAGAGAGATATTTCAGAAACATTTCATGCGATATTACGCTAAACATTTCTGAAATATTTCTGAAATATTCCAAGAAAGATTAGGAAAAGCCGTTCTATGTTGGAAATATTAGAGAGATATTTCAGAAACATTTCATGCAATATTACGCTAAACATTTCTGAAATATTTCTGAAATATTCCAAGAAAGATTCGGAAAATCCGCTCTATGTTGGAAATATTACAGAGATATTTCAGAAACATTTCATGCAATATTACGCTGAAAATTGCTGAAATATTTCTGAAATATTCCAAGAAAGATTCGAAAAAGCCGTTCTATGTTGGAAATATTACAGAAATATTTCAGAAACGCTTCATGCAATATTACGCTAAACAATTCTGAAATATTTCTGAATTATTCCAAGAAAGATTCAGAAAAGTTGTTCTATGTTGGAAATATTAGACAGATATTTCAGAAACATTTCATGCAATATTACGCTAAACATTTCTGAAATATTTCTGAAATGTTCCAAGAAAGATTTGGAAAAGCCGCTCTACGTTGGAAATATTACAGAGATATTTTATAAATATTTCATGCAATATTACGCTAAACATTTCTGAAATATTTCTGAATTATTCCAAGAAAGATTCAGAATAGCCGTTCTATGTTGGGAATATTCCAAGAAAGATTCGGAAAAGCCGTTCTATGTTGAAAATAATACAGAGATATTTCAGAAACATTTCATGTAATATTACGCTAAACATTTCTGAAATATTTCTGAATTATTCCAAGAAAGATTCAGAATAGCCGTTCTATGTTGGGAATATTCCAAGAAAGATTCGGAATAGCCGTTCTATGTTGGAAATATTACAAAGATATTTCAGAAACATTTCATGCAATATTACGCTAAAGATTTCTGAAATATTTCTGAATTATTCTAAGAAAGATTCGGAAAAGCCGCTCTATGTTGGAAATATTAGAGAGATATTTCAGAAACATTTCATGCGATATTACGCTAAACATTTCTGAAATATTTCTGAAATATTCCAAGAAAGATTAGGAAAAACCGTTCTATGTTGGAAATATTAGAGAGATATTTCAGAAACATTTCATGCAATATTACGCTAAACATTTCTGAAATATTTCTGAAATATTCCAAGAAAGATTCGGAAAAGCCGCTCTATGTTGGAATTATTACAGAGATATTTCAGAAACATTTCATGCGATATTACGCTAAACATTTCTGAAATATTTCTGAAATATTCCAAGAAAGATTAGGAAAAGCCGTTCTATGTTGGAAATATTACAGAGATATTTCAGAAACATTTCATGCAATATTACGATAAAGATTTCTGAAATATTTCTGAATTATTCTAAGAAAGGTTCGGAAATTCCGCTCTATGTTGGAAATATTACAGAGATATTTCAGAAACATTTCATGCAATATTACGCTAAACATTTCTGAAATATTTCTGAATTATTCCAAGAAGATTCGGAAAAGCCGTTCGATGTTGGAAATATTCCAAAAAAGATTCGGAAAGCCGTTCTATGTTGGAAATATTACAGAGATATTTCAGAAACATTTCATGCAATATTACGCTAAATATTTCTGAAATATTTCTGAATTATTCCAAGAAAGATTCGGAAAAGCCGTTCGATGTTGGAAATATTCCAAAAAAGATTCGGAAAGCCGTTCTATGTTGGAAATATTACAGAGATATTTCAGAAACATTTCATGCAATATTACGCTAAACATTTCTGAAATATTTCTGAAATATTCCAAGAAAGATTCGGAAAAGCCGTTCTATGTTGGAAATATTACAGAGATATTTCAGAAATATTTCATGCGATATTACGCTAAACATTTCTGAAATATTTCTGAAATATTCCAAGAAAGATTCGGAAAAGCCGTTCTATGTTGGAAATATTACAGAGATATTTTAGAAATATTTCATGCAATATTACGCTAAACATTTCTGAAATATTTCTGAAATATTCCAAGAAAGATTCGGAAAAGCCGTTCTATGTTGGAAATATTCCAAGAAAGATTCGGAATAGCCGTTCTATGTTGGAAATATTACAAAGATATTTCAGAAACATTTCATGCGATATTACGCTAAACATTTCTGAAATATTTCTGAAATATTCCAAGAAAGATTCGGAAAAGCCGTTCTATGTTGGAAATATTACAGAGATATTTCAGAAATATTTCATGCGATATTACGCTAAACATTTCTGAAATATTTCTGAAATATTCCAAGAAAGATTCGGAAAAGCCGTTCTATGTTGGAAATATTACAGAGATATTTTAGAAATATTTCATGCAATATTACGATAAACATTTCTGAAATATTTCTGAATTATTCCAAGAAAGATTCAGAAAAGTCGTTCTATGTTGGAAATATTAATGAGATATTTTAGAAACATTTCATGCGATATTACGCTAAACATTTCTGAAATATTTCTGAATTATTCCAAGAAAGATTCAGAAAAGCCGTTCTATGTTCGAAATATTAGAGAGATATTTCAGAAACATTTCATGCAATATTACGATAAACATTTCTGAAATATTTTTGAAATATTCCAAGAAAGATTCGGAAAAGCCGGTCTACGTCGGAAATATTACAGAGATATTTCAAAAACATTTCATGCAATATTACGCTAAAGATTTCTGAAATATTTCTGAATTATTCCATGAAAGATTCAGAAAAGCCGTTCTATGTTGGGAATATTCCAAGAAAGATTCGGAATAGCCGTTCTATGTTGGAAATATTACAAAGATATTTCAGAAATATTTCATGCTATATTACGCTAAACATTTCTGAAATATTTCTGAAATGTTCCAAGAAAGATTTGGAAAAGCCGCTCTACGTTGGAAATATTACAGAGATATTTCATAAATATTTCATGCAATATTACGCTAAATATTTCTGAAATATTTCTGAATTATTCCAAGAAAGATTCAGAAAAGCCGTTCTATGTTGGAATTATTAAAGAGATATTTCAGAAACATTTCATGCAATATCACGCTAAACATTTCTGAAATATTTCTGAAATATTCCAAGAAAGATTCAGAAAAGCCACTCTATGTTGGAATTATTAAAGAGATATTTCAGAAACATTTCATGCGATATTACGCTAAACATTTCTGAAATATTTCAGAATTATTCCAAGAAAGATTCAGAAAAGTCGTTCTATGTTGGAAATATTACAGAGATATTTGAGAAACATTTCATGCAATATAACGCTAAAGATTTCTGAAATATGTCTGAATTATTCCAAGAAAGATTCAGAAAAGCCGTTCTATGTTGGAAATATTACAGAGATATTTCAGAAACATTTCTGCAATATTACGTTAACATTTCTGAAATATTTCTGAAATATTCCAAGAAAGATTCGGAAAAGCCGTTCGATGTTGGAAATATTCCAAGAAAGATTCGGAAAGCCGTTCTATGTTGGAATTATTACAGAGATATTTCAGAAACATTTTATGCAATATTACGCTAAACATTTCTGAAATATTTCTGAAATATTCCAAGAAAGATTCGGAAAAGCCGTTCTATGTTGGAAATATTACAGAGATATTTCAGAAATATTTCATGCAATATTACGCTAAACATTTCTGAAATATTTCTGAAATATTCCAAGAAAGATTCGGAAAAGCCGTTCGATGTTGGAAATATTCCAAGAAAGATTCAGAAAGCCGTTCTATGTTGGAAATATTACAGAGATATTTCAGAAACATTTCATGCAATATTACGCTAAACATTTCTGAAATATTCCTGAAATATTCCAAGAAAGATTCGGAAAAGACGTTCTATGTTGGAAATATTCCAAGAAAGATTCGGAAAAGCCGTTCTATGTTGAAAATAATACAGAGATATTTCAGAAACATTTCATGTAATATTACGCTAAACATTTCTGAAATATGTTTGAATTATTCCAAGAAAGATTCAGAAAAGCCGTTCTATGTTGGAAATATTACAGAGATATTTCAGAAACATTTCTGCAATATTACGTTAACATTTCTGAAATATTTCTGAAATATTCCAAGAAAGATTCGGAAAAGCCGTTCGATGTTGGAAATATTCCAAGAAAGATTCGGAAAGCCGTTCTATGTTGGAATTATTACAGAGATATTTCAGAAACATTTTATGCAATATTACGCTAAACATTTCTGAAATATTTCTGAAATATTCCAAGAAAGATTCGGAAAAGCCGTTCTATGTTGGAAATATTACAGAGATATTTCAGAAATATTTCATGCAATATTACGCTAAACATTTCTGAAATATTTCTGAAATATTCCAAGAAAGATTCGGAAAAGCCGTTCGATGTTGGAAATATTCCAAGAAAGATTCAGAAAGCCGTTCTATGTTGGAAATATTACAGAGATATTTCAGAAACATTTCATGCAATATTACGCTAAACATTTCTGAAATATTTCTGAAATATTCCAAGAAAGGTTCGGAAATTCCGCTCTATGTTGGAAATATTACAGAGATATTTCAGAAACATTTCATGCTATATTACGCTAAACATTTCTGAAATATTTCTGAAATATTCCACGAATTATTCGGAAAAGCCGTTCGATGTTGGAAATATTACAGAAATATTTCAGAAACCCTTCATGTAATTTTACGCTAAACATTTCTGAAATATTTCTGAATTATTCCAAGAAAGATTCAGAAAAGCCGTTCTATGTTGGAATTATTATAGAGATATTTCAGAAACATTTCATGCAATATCACGCTAAACATTTCTGAAATATTTCTGAATTATTCCAAGAAAGATTCAGAAAAGCCGTTCTATGTTGGAATTATTAAAGAGATATTTCAGAAACATTTCATGCAATATCACGCTAAACATTTCTGAAATATTTCTGAATTATTCCAAGAAAGACTCACAAAAGCCGTTCTATGTTGGAAGTATTAAAGAGATATTTCAGAAACATTTCATGCAATATAACGCTAAACATTTCTGAAATATTTCTGAATTATTCCAAGAAAGATTCAGAAAAGTTGTTCTATGTTGGAAATATTAGACAGATATTTCAGAAACATTTCATGCAATATTACGCTAAACATTTCTGAAATATTTCTGAAATGTTCCAAGAAAGATTTGGAAAAGCCGCTCTACGTTGGAAATATTACAGAGATATTTCATAAATATTTCATGCAATATTACGCTAAATATTTCTGAAATATTTCTGAATTATTCCAAGAAAGATTCAGAAAAGCCGTTCTATGTTGGAATTATTAAAGAGATATTTCAGAAACATTTCATGCAATATCACGCTAAACATTTCTGAAATATTTCTGAAATATTCCAAGAAAGATTCAGAAAAGCCGCTCTATGTTGGAATTATTAAAGAGATATTTCAGAAACATTTCATGCGATATTACGCTAAACATTTCTGAAATATTTCAGAATTATTCCAAGAAAGATTCAGAAAAGTCGTTCTATGTTGGAAATATTACAGAGATATTTTAGAAACATTTCATGCAATATAACGCTAAAGATTTCTGAAATATTTCTGAATTATTCCAAGAAAGATTCAGAAAAGCCGTTCTATGTTCGGAATATTCCAAGAAAGATTCAGAAAAGTTGTTCTATGTTGGAAATATTAGACAGATATTTCAGAAACATTTCATGCAATATTACGCTAAACATTTCTGAAATATTTCTGAAATATTCCAAGAAAGATTCGGAAAAGACGTTCTATGTTGGAAATATTACAGAAATATTTCAGAAACATTTCATGCAATATTACGCTGAAAATTGCTGAAATATTTCTGAAATATTCCAAGAAAGATTCGGAAAAGCCGTTCTATGTTGATAATAATACAGAGATATTTCAGAAACATTTCATGTAATATTACGCTAAACATTTCTGAAATATGTCTGAATTATTCCAAGAAAGATTCAGAAAAGCCGTTCTATGTTGGAAATATTACAGAGATATTTCAGAAACATTTCTGCAATATTACGTTAACATTTCTGAAATATTTCTGAAATATTCCAAGAAAGATTCGGAAAAGCCGTTCGATGTTGGAAATATTCCAAGAAAGATTCGGAAAGCCGTTCTATGTTGGAATTATTACAGAGATATTTCAGAAACATTTTATGCAATATTACGCTAAACATTTCTGAAATATTTCTGAAATATTCCAAGAAAGATTCGGAAAATCCGCTCTATGTTGGAAATATTACAGAGATATTTCAGAAACATTTCATGCAATATTACGCTGAAAATTGCTGAAATATTTCTGAAATATTCCAAGAAAGATTAGGAAAAGCCGTTCTATGTTGGAAATATTAGAGAGATATTTCAGAAACATTTCATGCAATATTACGCTAAACATTTCTGAAATATTTCTGAAATATTCCAAGAAAGATTCGGAAAAGCCGTTCGATGTTGGAAATATTCCAAGAAAGATTCGGAAAGCCGTTCTATGTTGGAATTATTACAGAGATATTTCAGAAACATTTCATGCAATATTACGCTAAAGATTTCTGAAATATTTCTGAATCATTCTAAGAAAGATTCGGAAAAGCCGCTCTATGTTGGAAATATTAGAGAGATATTTCAGAAACATTTCATGCGATATTACGCTAAACATTTCTGAAATATTTCTGAAATATTCCAAGAAAGATTAGGAAAAGCCGTTCTATGTTGGAAATATTAGAGAGATATTTCAGAAACATTTCATGCAATATTACGCTAAACATTTCTGAAATATTTCTGAAATATTCCAAGAAAGATTCGGAAAAGCCGCTCTATGTTGGAATTATTACAGAAATTTTTCAGAAACATTTCATGCAATATTACGCTAAACATTTCTGAATTATTTCTGAAATATTCCAAGAAAGATTCGGAAAAGCCGTTCGATGTTGGAAATATTACAGAAATATTTCAGAAATATTTCATGCGATATTACGCTAAACATTTCTGAAATATTTCTGAAATATTCCAAGAAAGATTCGGAAAAGCCGTTCGATGTTGGAAATATTCCAAGAAAGATTCGGAAAGCCGTTCTATGTTGGAATTATTACAGAGATATTTCAGAAACATTTTATGCAATATTACGCTAAACATTTCTGAAATATTTCTGAATTATTCCAAGACAGATTCAGAAAAGCCGTTCTATGTTGGAAATATTACAGAGATATTTCAGAAACTTTTCATGCAATATTACGCTAAACATTTCTGAAATATTTCTGAAATATTCCAAGAAAGTTTCGGAAAAGACGTTCTATGTTGGAAATATTAGAGAGATATTTCAGAAACATTTCATGCAATATTACGCTAAACATTTCTGAAATATTTCTGAAATATTCCAAGAAAGATTCGGAAAAGCCGCTCTATGTTGGAATTATTACAGAGATATTTCAGAAACATTTCATGCGATATTACGCTAAACATTTCTGAAATATTTCTGAAATATTCCAAGAAAGATTAGGAAAAGCCGTTCTATGTTGGAAATATTACAGAGATATTTCAGAAACATTTCATGCAATATTACGATAAAGATTTCTGAAATATTTCTGAAATATTCCAAGAAAGATTCGGAAAAGCCGCTCTATGTTGGAATTATTACAGAGATATTTCAGAAACATTTCATGCGATATTACGCTAAACATTTCTGAAATATTTCTGAAATATTCCAAGAAAGATTCGGAAAAGCCGCTCTATGTTGGAATTATTACAGAGATATTTCAGAAACATTTCATGCGATATTACGCTAAACATTTCTGAAATATTTCTGAAATATTCCAAGAAAGATTAGGAAAAGCCGTTCTATGTTGGAAATATTACAGAGATATTTCAGAAACATTTCATGCAATATTACGATAAAGATTTCTGAAATATTTCTGAAATATTCCAAGAAAGATTCGGAAAAGCCGCTCTATGTTGGAATTATTACAGAGATATTTCAGAAACATTTCATGCGATATTACGCTAAACATTTCTGAAATATTTCTGAAATATTCCAAGAAAGATTAGGAAAAGCCGTTCTATGTTGGAAATATTACAGAGATATTTCAGAAACATTTCATGGAATATTACGCTAAAGATTTCTGAAATATTTCTGAATTATTCCAAGAAAGATTCAGAAAAGCCGTTCTATGTTGGGAATATTCCAATAAAGATTCGGAATAGCCGTTCTACGTTGGAAATATTACAAAGATATTTCAGAAACATTTCATGCAATATTACGCTAAAGATTTCTGAAATATTTCTGAATTATTCCAAGAAAGATTCAGAAAAGCCGTTCTATGTTGGGAATATTCCAAGAAAGATTCGGAATAGCCGTTCTATGTTGGAAATATTACAAAGATATTTCAGAAATATTTCATGCGATATTACGCTAAACATTTCTGAAATATTTCTGAATTATTCCAAGAAAGATTCAGAAAAGCCGTTCTATGTTGGAAATATTAGAGAGATATTTCAGAAACATTTCATGCAATATTATGCTAAACATTTCTGAAATATTTCTGAAATATTCCAAGAAAGATTCAGAAAAGCCGTTTTATGTTGGGAATATTCCAAGAAAGATTCGGAATAGCCGTTCTATGTTGGAAATATTACAAAGATATTTCAGAAACATTTCATGCAATATTACGCTAAAGATTTCTGAAACATTTCTGAATTATTCTAAGAAAGATTCGGAAAAGCCGCTCTATGTTGGAAATATTAGAGAGATATTTCAGAAACATTTCATGCGATATTACGCTAAACATTTCTGAAATATTTCTGAAATATTCCAAGAAAGATTAGGAAAAGCCGTTCTATGTTGGAAATATTACAGAGATATTTCAGAAACATTTCATGCAATATTACGCTAAAGATTTCTGAAATATTTCTGAATTATTCCAAGAAAGATTCAGAAAAGCCGTTTTATGTTGGGAATATTCCAAGAAAGATTCGGAATAGCCGTTCTATGTTGGAAATATTACAAAGATATTTCAGAAACATTTCATGCAATATTACGCTAAAGATTTCTGAAACATTTCTGAATTATTCTAAGAAAGATTCGGAAAAGCCGCTCTATGTTGGAAATATTAGAGAGATATTTCAGAAACATTTCATGCGATATTACGCTAAACATTTCTGAAATATTTCTGAAATATTCCAAGAAAGATTAGGAAAAGCCGTTCTATGTTGGAAATATTAGAGAGATATTTCAGAAACATTTCATGCAATATTACGCTAAACATTTCTGAAATATTTCTGAAATATTCCAAGAAAGATTCGGAAAAGCCGCTCTATGTTGGAATTATTACAGAGATATTTCAGAAACATTTCATGCGATATTACGCTAAACATTTCTGAAATATTTCTGAAATATTCCAAGAAAGATTAGGAAAAGCCGTTCTATGTTGGAAATATTACGGAGATATTTCAGAAACATTTCATGCAATATTACGATAAAGATTTCATAAATATTTCTGAATTATTCTAAGAAAGGTTCGGAAATTCCGCTCTATGTTGGAAATATTACAGAGATATTTCAGAAACATTTCATGCAATATTACGCTAAACATTTCTGAAATATTTCTGAATTATTCCAAGAAAGATTCGGAAAAGCCGTTCGATGTTGGAAATATTCCAAAAAAGATTCGGAAAGCCGTTCTATGTTGGAAATATTACAGAGATATTTCAGAAACATTTCATGCAATATTACGCTAAACATTTCTGAAATATTTCTGAAATATTCCAAGAAAGATTCGGAAAAGCCGTTCGATGTTGGAAATATTCCAAGAAAGATTCGGAAAGCCGTTCTATGTTGGAAATATTACAGAGATATTTCAGAAACATTTCATGCAATATTACGCTAAACATTTCTGAAATATTTCTGAAATATTCCAAGAAAGATTCGGAAAATCCGCTCTATGTTGGAAATATTACAGAGATATTTCAGAAACATTTCATGCAATATTACGCTGAAAATTGCTGAAATATTTCTGAAATATTCCAAGAAAGATTCGGAAAAGCCGTTCTATGTTGGAAATATTACAGAAATATTTCAGAAACGCTTCATGCAATATTACGCTAAACAATTCTGAAATATTTCTGAATTATTCCAAGAAAGATTCAGAAAAGTTGTTCTATGTTGGAAATATTAGACAGATATTTCAGAAACATTTCATGCAATATTACGCTAAACATTTCTGAAATATTTCTGAAATGTTCCAAGAAAGATTTGGAAAAGCCGCTCTACGTTGGAAATATTACAGAGATATTTTATAAATATTTCATGCAATATTACGCTAAACATTTCTGAAATATTTCTGAAATATTCCAAGAAAGATTCGGAAAAGACGTTCTATGTTGGAAATATTACAGAAATATTTCAGAAACATTTCATGCAATATTACGCTGAAAATTGCTGAAATATTTCTGAAATATTCCAAGAAAGATTCGGAAAAGCCGTTCTATGTTGAAAATAATACAGAGATATTTCAGAAACATTTCATGTAATATTACGCTAAACATTTCTGAAATATTTCTGAATTATTCCAAGAAAGATTCAGAATAGCCGTTCTATGTTGGGAATATTCCAAGAAAGATTCGGAATAGCCGTTCTATGTTGGAAATATTACAAAGATATTTCAGAAACATTTCATGCAATATTACGCTAAAGATTTCTGAAATATTTCTGAATTATTCTAAGAAAGATTCGGAAAAGCCGCTCTATGTTGGAAATATTAGAGAGATATTTCAGAAACATTTCATGCGATATTACGCTAAACATTTCTGAAATATTTCTGAAATATTCCAAGAAAGATTAGGAAAAGCCGTTCTATGTTGGAAATATTAGAGAGATATTTAAGAAACATTTCATGCAATATTACGCTAAACATTTCTGAAATATTTCTGAAATATTCCAAGAAAGATTCGGAAAAGCCGCTCTATGTTGGAATTATTACAGAGATATTTCAGAAACATTTCATGCGATATTACGCTAAACATTTCTGAAATATTTCTGAAATATTCCAAGAAAGATTAGGAAAAGCCGTTCTATGTTGGAAATATTACAGAGATATTTCAGAAACATTTCATGCAATATTACGATAAAGATTTCTGAAATATTTCTGAATTATTCTAAGAAAGGTTCGGAAATTCCGCTCTATGTTGGAAATATTACAGAGATATTTCAGAAACATTTCATGCAATATTACGCTAAACATTTCTGAAATATTTCTGAATTATTCCAAGAAAGATTCGGAAAAGCCGTTCGATGTTGGAAATATTCCAAAAAAGATTCGGAAAGCCGTTCTATGTTGGAAATATTACAGAGATATTTCAGAAAAATTTCATGCAATATTACGCTAAACATTTCTGAAATATTTCTGAAATATTCCAAGAAAGATTCGGAAAAGCCGTTCGATGTTGGAAATATTCCAAGAAAGATTCGGAAAGCCGTTCTATGTTGGAAATATTACAGAGATATTTCAGAAACATTTCATGCAATATTACGCTAAACATTTCTGAAATATTTCTGAAATATTCCAAGAAAGATTCGGAAAATCCGCTCTATGTTGGAAATATTACAGAGATATTTCAGAAACATTTCATGCAATATTACGCTAAACATTTCTGAAATATTTCTGAAATATTCTAAGAAAGGTTCGGAAATTCCGCTCTATGTTGGAAATATTACAGAAATTTTTCAGAAACATTTCATGCAATATTACGCTAAACATTTCTGAATTATTTCTGAAATATTCCAAGAAAGATTCGGAAAAGCCGTTCGATGTTGGAAATATTACAGAAATATTTCAGAAATATTTCATGCGATATTACGCTAAACATTTCTGAAATATTTCTGAAATATTCCAAGAAAGATTCGGAAAAGCCGTTCGATGTTGGAAATATTCCAAGAAAGATTCGGAAAGCCGTTCTATGTTGGAATTATTACAGAGATATTTCAGAAACATTTTATGCAATATTACGCTAAACATTTCTGAAATATTTCTGAATTATTCCAAGACAGATTCAGAAAAGCCGTTCTATGTTGGAAATATTACAGAGATATTTCAGAAACTTTTCATGCAATATTACGCTAAACATTTCTGAAATATTTCTGAAATATTCCAAGAAAGTTTCGGAAAAGACGTTCTATGTTGGAAATATTAGAGAGATATTTCAGAAACATTTCATGCAATATTACGCTAAACATTTCTGAAATATTTCTGAAATATTCCAAGAAAGATTCGGAAAAGCCGCTCTATGTTGGAATTATTACAGAGATATTTCAGAAACATTTCATGCGATATTACGCTAAACATTTCTGAAATATTTCTGAAATATTCCAAGAAAGATTAGGAAAAGCCGTTCTATGTTGGAAATATTACAGAGATATTTCAGAAACATTTCATGCAATATTACGATAAAGATTTCTGAAATATTTCTGAAATATTCCAAGAAAGATTCGGAAAAGCCGCTCTATGTTGGAATTATTACAGAGATATTTCAGAAACATTTCATGCGATATTACGCTAAACATTTCTGAAATATTTCTGAAATATTCCAAGAAAGATTAGGAAAAGCCGTTCTATGTTGGAAATATTAGAGAGATATTTCAGAAACATTTCATGCAATATTACGCTAAACATTTCTGAAATATTTCTGAAATATTCCAAGAAAGATTCGGAAAAGCCGCTCTATGTTGGAATTATTACAGAGATATTTCAGAAACATTTCATGCGATATTACGCTAAACATTTCTGAAATATTTCTGAAATATTCCAAGAAAGATTAGGAAAAGCCGTTCTATGTTGGAAATATTACAGAGATATTTCAGAAACATTTCATGCAATATTACGATAAAGATTTCTGAAATATTTCTGAATTATTCTAAGAAAGGTTCGGAAATTCCGCTCTATGTTGGAAATATTACAGAGATATTTCAGAAACATTTCATGCAATATTACGCTAAACATTTCTGAAATATTTCTGAATTATTCCAAGAAAGATTCGGAAAAGCCGTTCGATGTTGGAAATATTCCAAAAAAGATTCGGAAAGCCGTTCTATGTTGGAAATATTACAGAGATATTTCAGAAAAATTTCATGCAATATTACGATAAACATTTCTGAAATATTTCTGAAATATTCCAAGAAAGATTCGGAAAAGCCGTTCGATGCTGGAAATATTCCAAGAAAGATTCGGAAAGCCGTTCTATGTTGGAAATATTACAGAGATATTTCAGAAACATTTCATGCAATATTACGCTAAACATTTCTGAAATATTTCTGAAATATTCCAAGAAAGATTCGGAAAATCCGCTCTATGTTGGAAATATTACAGAGATATTTCAGAAACATTTCATGCAATATTACGCTAAACATTTCTGAAATATTTCTGAAATATTCTAAGAAAGGTTCGGAAATTCCGCTCTATGTTGGAAATATTACAGAGATTTTTCAGAAACATTTCATGCAATATTACGCTAAACATTTCTGAATTATTTCTGAAATATTCCAAGAAAGATTCGGAAAAGCCGTTCGATGTTGGAAATATTACAGAAATATTTCAGAAATATTTCATGCGATATTACGCTAAACATTTCTGAAATATTTCTGAAATATTCCAAGAAAGATTCGGAAAAGCCGTTCGATGTTGGAAATATTCCAAGAAAGATTCGGAAAGCCGTTCTATGTTGGAATTATTACAGAGATATTTCAGAAACATTTTATGCAATATTACGCTAAACATTTCTGAAATATTTCTGAATTATTCCAAGACAGATTCAGAAAAGCCGTTCTATGTTGGAAATATTACAGAGATATTTCATAAACTTTTCATGCAATATTACGCTAAACATTTCTGAAATATTTCTGAAATATTCCAAGAAAGTTTCGGAAAAGACGTTCTATGTTGGAAATATTAGAGAGATATTTCAGAAACATTTCATGCAATATTACGCTAAACATTTCTGAAATATTTCTGAAATATTCCAAGAAAGATTCGGAAAAGCCGCTCTATGTTGGAATTATTACAGAGATATTTCAGAAACATTTCATGCGATATTACGCTAAACATTTCTGAAATATTTCTGAAATATTCCAAGAAAGATTAGGAAAAGCCGTTCTATGTTGGAAATATTACAGAGATATTTCAGAAACATTTCATGCAATATTACGATAAAGATTTCTGAAATATTTCTGAAATATTCCAAGAAAGATTCGGAAAAGCCGCTCTATGTTGGAATTATTACAGAGATATTTCAGAAACATTTCATGCGATATTACGCTAAACATTTCTGAAATATTTCTGAAATATTCCAAGAAAGATTAGGAAAAGCCGTTCTATTTTGGAAATATTACAGAGATATTTCAGAAACATTTCATGGAATATTACGCTAAAGATTTCTGAAATATTTCTGAATTATTCCAAGAAAGATTCAGAAAAGCCGTTCTATGTTGGGAATATTCCAATAAAGATTCGGAATAGCCGTTCTACGTTGGAAATATTACAAAGATATTTCAGAAACATTTCATGCAATATTACGCTAAAGATTTCTGAAATATTTCTGAATTATTCCAAGAAAGATTCAGAAAAGCCGTTCTATGTTGGGAATATTCCAAGAAAGATTCGGAATAGCCGTTCTATGTTGGAAATATTACAAAGATATTTCAGAAATATTTCATGCGATATTACGCTAAACATTTCTGAAATATTTCTGAATTATTCCAAGAAACATTCAGAAAAGCCGTTCTATGTTGGAAATATTAGAGAGATATTTCAGAAACATTTCATGCGATATTACGCTAAACATTTCTGAAATATTTCTGAAATATTCCAAGAAAGATTAGGAAAAGCCGTTCTATGTTGGAAATATTAGAGAGATATTTCAGAAACATTTCATGCAATATTACGCTAAACATTTCTGAAATATTTCTGAAATATTCCAAGAAAGATTCGGAAAAGCCGCTCTATGTTGGAATTATTACAGAGATATTTCAGAAACATTTCATGCGATATTACGCTAAACATTTCTGAAATATTTCTGAAATATTCCAAGAAAGATTAGGAAAAGCCGTTCTATGTTGGAAATATTACAGAGATATTTCAGAAACATTTCATGCAATATTACGATAAAGATTTCTGAAATATTTCTGAATTATTCTAAGAAAGGTTCGGAAATTCCGCTCTATGTTGGAAATATTACAGAGATATTTCAGAAACATTTCATGCAATATTACGCTAAACATTTCTGAAATATTTCTGAATTATTCCAAGAAAGATTCGGAAAAGCCGTTCGATGTTGGAAATATTCCAAAAAAGATTCGGAAAGCCGTACTATGTTGGAAATATTACAGAGATATTTCAGAAAAATTTCATGCAATATTACGCTAAACATTTCTGAAATATTTCTGAAATATTCCAAGAAAGATTCGGAAAAGCCGTTCGATGTTGGAAATATTCCAAGAAAGATTCGGAAAGCCGTTCTATGTTGGAAATATTACAGAGATATTTCAGAAACATTTCATGCAATATTACGCTAAACATTTCTGAAATATTTCTGAAATATTCCAAGAAAGATTCGGAAAATCCGCTCTATGTTGGAAATATTACAGAGATATTTCAGAAACATTTCATGCAATATTACGCTAAACATTTCTGAAATATTTCTGAAATATTCTAAGAAAGGTTCGGAAATTCCGCTCTATGTTGGAAATATTACAGAAATTTTTCAGAAACATTTCATGCAATATTACGCTAAACATTTCTGAATTATTTCTGAAATATTCCAAGAAAGATTCGGAAAAGCCGTTCGATGTTGGAAATATTACAGAAATATTTCAGAAATATTTCATGCGATATTACGCTAAACATTTCTGAAATATTTCTGAAATATTCCAAGAAAGATTCGGAAAAGCCGTTCGATGTTGGAAATATTCCAAGAAAGATTCGGAAAGCCGTTCTATGTTGGAATTATTACAGAGATATTTCAGAAACATTTTATGCAATATTACGCTAAACATTTCTGAAATATTTCTGAATTATTCCAAGACAGATTCAGAAAAGCCGTTCTATGTTGGAAATATTACAGAGATATTTCAGAAACTTTTCATGCAATATTACGCTAAACATTTCTGAAATATTTCTGAAATATTCCAAGAAAGTTTCGGAAAAGACGTTCTATGTTGGAAATATTAGAGAGATATTTCAGAAACATTTCATGCAATATTACGCTAAACATTTCTGAAATATTTCTGAAATATTCCAAGAAAGATTCGGAAAAGCCGCTCTATGTTGGAATTATTACAGAGATATTTCAGAAACATTTCATGCGATATTACGCTAAACATTTCTGAAATATTTCTGAAATATTCCAAGAAAGATTAGGAAAAGCCGTTCTATGTTGGAAATATTACAGAGATATTTCAGAAACATTTCATGCAATATTACGATAAAGATTTCTGAAATATTTCTGAAATATTCCAAGAAAGATTCGGAAAAGCCGCTCTATGTTGGAATTATTACAGAGATATTTCAGAAACATTTCATGCGATATTACGCTAAACATTTCTGAAATATTTCTGAAATATTCCAAGAAAGATTAGGAAAAGCCGTTCTATGTTGGAAATATTAGAGAGATATTTCAGAAACATTTCATGCAATATTACGCTAAACATTTCTGAAATATTTCTGAAATATTCCAAGAAAGATTCGGAAAAGCCGCTCTATGTTGGAATTATTACAGAGATATTTCAGAAACATTTCATGCGATATTACGCTAAACATTTCTGAAATATTTCTGAAATATTCCAAGAAAGATTAGGAAAAGCCGTTCTATGTTGGAAATATTACAGAGATATTTCAGAAACATTTCATGCAATATTACGATAAAGATTTCTGAAATGTTTCTGAATTATTCTAAGAAAGGTTCGGAAATTCCGCTCTATGTTGGAAATATTACAGAGATATTTCAGAAACATTTCATGCAATATTACGCTAAACATTTCTGAAATATTTCTGAATTATTCCAAGAAAGATTCGGAAAAGCCGTTCGATGTTGGAAATATTCCAAAAAAGATTCGGAAAGCCGTTCTATGTTGGAAATATTACAGAGATATTTCAGAAAAATTTCATGCAATATTACGCTAAACATTTCTGAAATATTTCTGAAATATTCCAAGAAAGATTCGGAAAAGCCGTTCGATGCTGGAAATATTCCAAGAAAGATTCGGAAAGCCGTTCTATGTTGGAAATATTACAGAGATATTTCAGAAACATTTCATGCAATATTACGCTAAACATTTCTGAAATATTTCTGAAATATTCCAAGAAAGATTCGGAAAATCCGCTCTATGTTGGAAATATTACAGAGATATTTCAGAAACATTTCATGCAATATTACGCTAAACATTTCTGAAATATTTCTGAAATATTCTAAGAAAGGTTCGGAAATTCCGCTCTATGTTGGAAATATTACAGAGATTTTTCAGAAACATTTCATGCAATATTACGCTAAACATTTCTGAATTATTTCTGAAATATTCCAAGAAAGATTCGGAAAAGCCGTTCGATGTTGGAAATATTACAGAAATATTTCAGAAATATTTCATGCGATATTACGCTAAACATTTCTGAAATATTTCTGAAATATTCCAAGAAAGATTCGGAAAAGCCGTTCGATGTTGGAAATATTCCAAGAAAGATTCGGAAAGCCGTTCTATGTTGGAATTATTACAGAGATATTTCAGAAACATTTTATGCAATATTACGCTAAACATTTCTGAAATATTTCTGAATTATTCCAAGACAGATTCAGAAAAGCCGTTCTATGTTGGAAATATTACAGAGATATTTCATAAACTTTTCATGCAATATTACGCTAAACATTTCTGAAATATTTCTGAAATATTCCAAGAAAGTTTCGGAAAAGACGTTCTATGTTGGAAATATTAGAGAGATATTTCAGAAACATTTCATGCAATATTACGCTAAACATTTCTGAAATATTTCTGAAATATTCCAAGAAAGATTCGGAAAAGCCGCTCTATGTTGGAATTATTACAGAGATATTTCAGAAACATTTCATGCGATATTACGCTAAACATTTCTGAAATATTTCTGAAATATTCCAAGAAAGATTAGGAAAAGCCGTTCTATGTTGGAAATATTACAGAGATATTTCAGAAACATTTCATGCAATATTACGCTAAAGATTTCTGAAATATTTCTGAATTATTCCAAGAAAGATTCAGAAAAGCCGTTTTATGTTGGGAATATTCCAAGAAAGATTCGGAATAGCCGTTCTATGTTGGAAATATTACAAAGATATTTCAGAAACATTTCATGCAATATTACGCTAAAGATTTCTGAAACATTTCTGAATTATTCTAAGAAAGATTCGGAAAAGCCGCTCTATGTTGGAAATATTAGAGAGATATTTCAGAAACATTTCATGCGATATTACGCTAAACATTTCTGAAATATTTCTGAAATATTCCAAGAAAGATTAGGAAAAGCCGTTCTATGTTGGAAATATTAGAGAGATATTTCAGAAACATTTCATGCAATATTACGCTAAACATTTCTGAAATATTTCTGAAATATTCCAAGAAAGATTCGGAAAAGCCGCTCTATGTTGGAATTATTACAGAGATATTTCAGAAACATTTCATGCGATATTACGCTAAACATTTCTGAAATATTTCTGAAATATTCCAAGAAAGATTAGGAAAAGCCGCTCTATGTTGGAAATATTACAGAGATATTTCAGAAACATTTCATGCAATATTACGCTAAACATTTCTGAAATATTTCTGAAATATTCCAAGAAAGATTCAGAAAAGTTGTTCTATGTTGGAAATATTAGACAGATATTTCAGAAACATTTCATGCAATATTACGCTAAACATTTCTGAAATATTTCTGAAATGTTCCAAGAAAGATTTGGAAAAGCCGCTCTACGTTGGAAATATTACAGAGATATTTTATAAATATTTCATGCAATATTACGCTAAACATTTCTGAAATATTTCTGAAATATTCCAAGAAAGATTCGGAAAAGACGTTCTATGTTGGAAATATTACAGAAATATTTCAGAAACATTTCATGCAATATTACGCTGAAAATTGCTGAAATATTTCTGAAATATTCCAAGAAAGATTCGGAAAAGCCGTTCTATGTTGAAAATAATACAGAGATATTTCAGAAACATTTCATGTAATATTACGCTAAACATTTCTGAAATATTTCTGAATTATTCCAAGAAAGATTCAGAATAGCCGTTCTATGTTGGGAATATTCCAAGAAAGATTCGGAATAGCCGTTCTATGTTGGAAATATTACAAAGATATTTCAGAAACATTTCATGCAATATTACGCTAAAGATTTCTGAAATATTTCTGAATTATTCTAAGAAAGATTCGGAAAAGCCGCTCTATGTTGGAAATATTAGAGAGATATTTCAGAAACATTTCATGCGATATTACGCTAAACATTTCTGAAATATTTCTGAAACATTCCAAGAAAGATTAGGAAAAACCGTTCTATGTTGGGAATATTCCAAGAAAGATTCGGAATAGCCGTTCTATGTTGGAAATATTAGAGAGATATTTCAGAAACATTTCATGCAATATTACGCTAAACATTTCTGAAATATTTCTGAAATATTCCAAGAAAGATTCGGAAAAGCCGCTCTATGTTGGAATTATTACAGAGATATTTCAGAAACATTTCATGCGATATTACGCTGAACATTTCTGAAATATTTCTGAAATATTCCAAGAAAGATTAGGAAAAGCCGTTCTATGTTGGAAATATTACAGAGATATTTCAGAAACATTTCATGCAATATTACGATAAAGATTTCTGAAATATTTCTGAATTATTCTAAGAAAGGTTCGGAAATTCCGCTCTATGTTGGAAATATTACAGAGATATTTCAGAAACATTTCATGCAATATTACGCTAAACATTTCTGAAATATTTCTGAATTATTCCAAGAAGATTCGGAAAAGCCGTTCGATGTTGGAAATATTCCAAAAAAGATTCGGAAAGCCGTTCTATGTTGGAAATATTACAGAGATATTTCAGAAACATTTCATGCAATATTACGCTAAACATTTCTGAAATATTTCTGAATTATTCCAAGAAAGATTCGGAAAAGCCGTTCGATGTTGGAAATATTCCAAAAAAGATTCGGAAAGCCGTTCTATGTTGGAAATATTACAGAGATATTTCAGAAACATTTCATGCAATATTACGCTAAACATTTCTGAAATATTTCTGAAATATTCCAAGAAAGATTCGGAAAAGCCGTTCTATGTTGGAAATATTACAGAGATATTTCAGAAATATTTCATGCGATATTACGCTAAACATTTCTGAAATATTTCTGAAATATTCCAAGAAAGATTCGGAAAAGCCGTTCTATGTTGGAAATATTACAGAGATATTTTAGAAATATTTCATGCAATATTACGCTAAACATTTCTGAAATATTTCTGAAATATTCCAAGAAAGATTCGGAAAAGCCGTTCTATGTTGGAAATATTCCAAGAAAGATTCGGAATAGCCGTTCTATGTTGGAAATATTACAAAGATATTTCAGAAACATTTCATGCGATATTACGCTAAACATTTCTGAAATATTTCTGAATTATTCCAAGAAAGATTCAGAAAAGCCGTTCTATGTTCGAAATATTAGAGAGATATTTCAGAAACATTTCATGTAATATTACGGTAAACATTTCTGAAATATTTTTGAAATATTCCAAGAAAGATTCGGAAAAGCCGGTCTACGTTGGAAATATTACAGAGATATTTTAGAAACATTTCATGCGATATTACGCTAAACATTTCTGAAATATTTCTGAATTATTCCAAGAAAGATTCAGAAAAGCCGTTCTATGTTCGAAATATTAGAGAGATATTTCAGAAACATTTCATGCAATATTACGATAAACATTTCTGAAATATTTTTGAAATATTCCAAGAAAGATTCGGAAAAGCCGGTCTACGTCGGAAATATTACAGAGATATTTCAAAAACATTTCATGCAATATTACGCTAAAGATTTCTGAAATATTTCTGAATTATTCCATGAAAGATTCAGAAAAGCCGTTCTATGTTGGGAATATTCCAAGAAAGATTCGGAATAGCCGTTCTATGTTGGAAATATTACAAAGATATTTCAGAAATATTTCATGCTATATTACGCTAAACATTTCTGAAATATTTCTGAAATGTTCCAAGAAAGATTCGGAAAAGCTGTTCTATGTTGGAAATATTACAGAGATATTTCAGAAATATTTCATGCAATATTACGCTAAACATTTCTGAAATATTTCTGAAATATTCCAAGAAAAATTCGGAAAAGCCATTCGATGTTGGAAATATTCCAAGAAAGATTCGGAAAGCCGTTCTATGTTGGAAATATTACAGAGATATTTCAGAAACATTTCATGCAATATTACGCTAAACATTTCTGAAATATTTCTGAAATATTCCAAGAAAGATTCGGAAAATCCGCTCTATGTTGGAAATATTACAGAGATATTTCAGAAACATTTCATGCAATATTACGCTAAACATTTCTGAAATATTTCTGAAATATTCTAAGAAAGTTTCGGAAATTCCGCTCTATGTTGGAAATATTACAGAGATATTTCAGAAACATTTCATGCAATATTACGCTAAACATTTCTGAAATATTTCTGAAATATTCCAAGAAAGATTCGGAAAAGCCGTTCGATGTTGGAAATATTACAGAAATATTTCAGAAACCCTTCATGTAATATTACGCTAAACATTTCTGAAATATTTCTGAATTATTCCAAGAAAGATTCAGAAAAGCCGTTCTATGTTGGAATTATTAACGAGATATTTCAGAAACATTTCATGCAATATCACGCTAAACATTTCTGAAATATTTCTGAAATATTCCAAGAAAGATTCGGAAAAGCCGTTATATGTTGGAAATATTACAGAGATATTTCAGAAATATTTCATGCGATATTACGCTAAACATTTCTGAAATATTTCTGAAATATTCCAAGAAAGATTCGGAAAAGCCGTTCGATGTTGGAAATATTCCAAGAAAGATTCGGAAAAGCCGTTCGATGTTGGAAATATTACAGAGATATTTCAGAAATATTTCATGCGATATTACGCTAAACATTTCTGAAATATTTCTGAATTATTCCAAGACAGATTCAGAAAAGCCGTTCTATGTTGGAAATATTACAGAAACATTTCATGCAATATTACGCTAAACATGTCTGAAATATTTCTGAAATATTCCAAGAAAGATTCGGAAAAGCCGTTCGATGTTGGAAATATTACAGAGATATTTCAGAAATATTTCATGCGATATTACGCTAAACATTTCTGAAATATTTCTGAAATATTCCAAGAAAGATTAGGAAAAGCCGTTCGATGTTGGAAATATTACAGAGATATTTTAGAAATATTTCATGCAATATTACGCTAAACATTTCTGAAATATTTCTGAATTATTCCAAGAAGATTCGGAAAAGCCGTTCGATGTTGGAAATATTCCAAAAAAGATTCGGAAAGCCGTTCTATGTTGGAAATATTACAGAGATATTTCAGAAACATTTCATGCAATATTACGCTAAACATTTCTGAAATATTTCTGAATTATTCCAAGAAAGATTCGGAAAAGCCGTTCGATGTTGGAAATATTCCAAAAAAGATTCGGAAAGCCGTTCTATGTTGGAAATATTACAGAGATATTTCAGAAACATTTCATGCAATATTACGCTAAACATTTCTGAAATATTTCTGAAATATTCCAAGAAAGATTCGGAAAAGCCGATCTATGTTGGAAATATTACAGAGATATTTCAGAAATATTTCATGCGATATTACGCTAAACATTTCTGAAATATTTCTGAAATATTCCAAGAAAGATTCGGAAAAGCCGTTCTATGTTGCAAATATTACAGAGATATTTTAGAAATATTTCATGCAATATTACGCTAAACATTTCTGAAATATTTCTGAAATATTCCAAGAAAGATTCGGAAAAGCCGTTCTATGTTGGAAATATTCCAAGAAAGATTCGGAATAGCCGTTCTATGTTGGAAATATTACAAAGATATTTCAGAAACATTTCATGCGATATTACGCTAAACATTTCTGAAATATTTCTGAATTATTCCAAGAAAGATTCAGAAAAGCCGTTCTATGTTCGAAATATTAGAGAGATATTTCAGAAACATTTCATGTAATATTACGGTAAACATTTCTGAAATATTTTTGAAATATTCCAAGAAAGATTCGGAAAAGCCGGTCTACGTTGGAAATATTACAGAGATATTTTAGAAACATTTCATGCGATATTACGCTAAACATTTCTGAAATATTTCTGAATTATTCCAAGAAAGATTCAGAAAAGCCGTTCTATGTTCGAAATATTAGAGAGATATTTCAGAAACATTTCATGCAATATTACGATAAACATTTCTGAAATATTTCTGAATTATTCCAAGAAAGATTCAGAAAAGTCGTTCTATGTTGGAAATATTAATGAGATATTTTAGAAACATTTCATGCGATATTACGCTAAACATTTCTGAAATATTTCTGAATTATTCCAAGAAAGATTCAGAAAAGCCGTTCTATGTTCGAAATATTAGAGAGATATTTCAGAAACATTTCATGCAATATTACGATAAACATTTCTGAAATATTTTTGAAAAATTCCAAGAAAGATTCGGAAAAGCCGGTCTACGTCGGAAATATTACAGAGATATTTCAAAAACATTTCATGCAATATTACGCTAAAGATTTCTGAAATATTTCTGAATTATTCCATGAAAGATTCAGAAAAGCCGTTCTATGTTGGGAATATTCCAAGAAAGATTCGGAATAGCCATTCTATGTTGGAAATATTACAACGATATTTCAGACATATTTCATGCTATATTACGCTAAACATTTCTGAAATATTTCTGAAATGTTCCAAGAAAGATTCGGAAAAGCTGTTCTATGTTGGAAATATTACAGAGATATTTCAGAAATATTTCATGCAATATTACGCTAAACATTTCTGAAATATTTCTGAAATATTCCAAGAAAAATTCGGAAAAGCCGTTCGATGTTGGAAATATTCCAAGAAAGATTCGGAAAGCCGTTCTATGTTGGAAATATTACAGAGATATTTCAGAAACATTTCATGCAATATTACGCTAAACATTTCTGAAATATTTCTGAAATATTCCAAGAAAGATTCGGAAAATCCGCTCTATGTTGGAAATATTACAGAGATATTTCAGAAACATTTCATGCAATATTACGCTAAACATTTCTGAAATATTTCTGAAATATTCTAAGAAAGTTTCGGAAATTCCGCTCTATGTTGGAAATATTACAGAGATATTTCAGAAACATTTCATGCAATATTACGCTAAACATTTCTGAAATATTTCTGAAATATTCCAAGAAAGATTCAGAAAAGTTGTTCTATGTTGGAAATATTAGACAGATATTTCAGAAACATTTCATGCAATATTACGCTAAACATTTCTGAAATATTTCTGAAATGTTCCAAGAAAGATTTGGAAAAGCCGCTCTACGTTGGAAATATTACAGAGATATTTTATAAATATTTCATGCAATATTACGCTAAACATTTCTGAGATATTTCTGAAATATTCCAAGAAAGATTCGGAAAAGACGTTCTATGTTGGAAATATTACAGAAATATTTCAGAAACATTTCATGCAATATTACGCTGAAAATTGCTGAAATATTTCTGAAATATTCCAAGAAAGATTCGGAAAAGCCGTTCTATGTTGAAAATAATACAGAGATATTTCAGAAACATTTCATGTAATATTACGCTAAACATTTCTGAAATATTTCTGAATTATTCCAAGAAAGATTCAGAATAGCCGTTCTATGTTGGGAATATTCCAAGAAAGATTCGGAAAAGCCGCTCTATGTTGGAAATATTAGAGAGATATTTCAGAAACATTTCATGCGATATTACGCTAAACATTTCTGAAATATTTCTGAAACATTCCAAGAAAGATTAGGAAAAACCGTTCTATGTTGGAAATATTAGAGAGATATTTCAGAAACATTTCATGCAATATTACGCTAAACATTTCTGAAATATTTCTGAAATATTCCAAGAAAGATTCGGAAAAGCCGCTCTATGTTGGAATTATTACAGAGATATTTTAGAAACATTTCATGCGATATTACGCTAAACATTTCTGAAATATTTCTGAAACATTCCAAGAAAGATTAGGAAAAACCGTTCTATGTTGGAAATATTAGAGAGATATTTCAGAAATATTTCATGCAATATTACGCTAAACATTTCTGAAATATTTCTGAAATATTCCAAGAAAAATTCGGAAAAGCCGTTCGATGTTGGAAATATTCCAAGAAAGATTCGGAAAGCCGTTCTATGTTGGAAATATTACAGAGATATTGCAGAAACATTTCATGCAATATTACGCTAAACATTTCTGAAATATTTCTGAAATATTCCAAGAAAGTTTCGGAAAATCCGCTCTATGTTGGAAATATTACAGAGATATTTCAGAAACATTTCATGCAATATTACGCTAAACATTTCTGAAATATTTCTGAATTATTCCAAGAAAGATTCAGAAAAGCCGTTCTATGTTGGAATTATTAACGAGATATTTCAGAAACATTTCATGCAATATCACGCTAAACATTTCTGAAATATTTCTGAAATATTCCAAGAAAGATTCGGAAAAGCCGTTATATGTTGGAAATATTACAGAGATATTTCAGAAATATTTCATGCGATATTACGCTAAACATTTCTGAAATATTTCTGAAATATTCCAAGAAAGATTCGGAAAAGCCGTTCGATGTTGGAAATATTCCAAGAAAGATTCGGAAAAGCCGTTCGATGTTGGAAATATTACAGAGATATTTCAGAAATATTTCATGCGATATTACGCTAAACATTTCTGAAATATTTCTGAATTATTCCAAGACAGATTCAGAAAAGCCGTTCTATGTTGGAAATATTACAGAAACATTTCATGCAATATTACGCTAAACATGTCTGAAATATTTCTGAAATATTCCAAGAAAGATTCGGAAAAGCCGTTCGATGTTGGAAATATTACAGAAATATTTCAGAAACCCTTCATGTAATATTACGCTAAACATTTCTGAAATATTTCTGAAGTATTCCAAGAAAGATTCAGAAAAGCCGTTCTATGTTGGAATTATTAACGAGATATTTCAGAAACATTTCATGCAATATCAAGCTAAACATTTCTGAAATATTTCTGAAATATTCCAAGAAAGATTCGGAAAAGCCGTTCTATGTTGGAAATATTACAGAGATATTTCAGAAATATTTCATGCGATATTACGCTAAACATTTCTGAAATATTTCTGAAATATTCCAAGAAAGATTCGGAAAAGCCGTTCGATGTTGGAAATATTCCAAGAAAGATTCGGAAAGCCGTTCTATGTTGGAATTATTACAGAGATATTTCGGAAACATTTTATGCAATATTACGCTAAACATTTCTGAAATATTTCTGAATTATTCCAAGACAGATTCAGAAAAGCCGTTCTATGTTGGAAATATTACAGAGATATTTCAGAAACTTTCCATGCAATATTACGCTAAACATTTCTGAAATATTTCTGAAATATTCCAAGAAAGTTTCGGAAAAGACGTTCTATGTTGGGAATATTCCAAGAAAGATTCGGAATAGCCGTTCTATGTTGGAAATATTACAAAGATATTTCAGAAACATTTCATGCGATATTTCGCTAAACATTTCTGAAATATTCGGAAATATTTTTGAAATATTCCAAGAAAGATTCGGAAAAGCCGGTCTACGTTGGAAATATTACAGAGATATTTCAGAAACTTTTCATGCAATATTACGCTAAACATTTCTGAAATATTTCTGAAATATTCCAAGAAAGATTCGGAAAAGCCGCTCTATGTTGGAATTATTACCTAGATATTTCAGAAACATTTCATGCGATATTACGCTAAACATTTCTGAAATATTTCTGAAATATTCCAAGAAAGATTCGGAAAAGCCGTTCGATGTTGGAAATATTACAGAGATATTTCAGAAATATTTCATGCGATATTACGCTAAACATTTCTGAAATATTTCTGAATTATTCCAAGACAGATTCAGAAAAGCCGTTCTATGTTTGAAATATTACAGAGATATTTCAGAAACTTTTCATGCAATATTACGCTAAACATTTCTGAAATATTTCTGAAATATTCCAAGAAAGTTTCGGAAAAGACGTTCTATGTTGGGAATATTCCAAGAAAGATTCGGAAAAGCCGCTCTATGTTGGAATTATTACCTAGATATTTCAGAAACATTTCATGCGATATTACGCTAAACATTTCTGAAATATTTCTGAAATATTCCAAGAAAGATTCGGAAAAGCCGTTCGATGTTGGAAATATTACAGAGATATTTCAGAAATATTTCATGCGATATTACGCTAAACATTTCTGAAATATTTCTGAATTATTCCAAGACAGATTCAGAAAAGCCGTTCTATGTTTGAAATATTACAGAGATATTTCAGAAACATTTCATGCGATATTACGCTAAACATTTCTGAAATATTTCTGAATTATTCCAAGAAAGATTCAGAAAAGCCGTTCTATGTTGGAAATATTAGAGAGATATTTCAGAAACATTTCATGCAATATTATGCTAAAAATTTCTGAAATATTTCTGAAATATTCCAAGAAAGATTCGGAAAAGCCGCTCTATGTTTAAATTATTACAGAGATATTTCAGAAACATTTCATGCGATATTACGCTAAACATTTCTGAAATATTTCTGAAATATTCCAAGAAAGATTAGGAAAAGCCGTTCTATGTTGGAAATATTACAGAGATATTTCAGAAACATTTCATGCAATATTACGCTAAAGATTTCTGAAATATTTCTGAATTATGCCAAGAAAGATTCAGAAAAGCCGTTCTATGTTGGGAATATTCCAAGAAAGATTCGGAATAGCCGTTCTATGTTGGAAATATTACAAAGATATTTCAGAAACATTTCATGCGATATTACGCTAAACATTTCTGAAATATTTCTGAATTATTCCAAGAAAGATTCAGAAAAGCCGTTCTATGTTCGAAATATTAGAGAGATATTTCAGAAACATTTCATGTAATATTACGGTAAACATTTCTGAAATATTTTTGAAATATTCCAAGAAAGATTCGGAAAAGCCGGTCTACGTTGGAAATATTACAGAGATATTTTAGAAACATTTCATGCGATATTACGCTAAACATTTCTGAAATATTTCTGAATTATTCCAAGAAAGATTCAGAAAAGCCGTTCTATGTTCGAAATATTAGAGAGATATTTCAGAAACATTTCATGCAATATTACGATAAACATTTCTGAAATATTTCTGAATTATTCCAAGAAAGATTCAGAAAAGTCGTTCTATGTTGGAAATATTAATGAGATATTTTAGATACATTTCATGCGATATTACGCTAAACATTTCTGAAATATTTCTGAATTATTCCAAGAAAGATTCAGAAAAGCCGTTCTATGTTCGAAATATTAGAGAGATATTTCAGAAACATTTCATGCAATATTACGATAAACATTTCTGAAATATTTTTGAAATATTCCAAGAAAGATTCGGAAAAGCCGGTCTACGTCGGAAATATTACAGAGATATTTCAAAAACATTTCATGCAATATTACGCTAAAGATTTCTGAAATATTTCTGAATTATTCCATGAAAGATTCAGAAAAGCCGTTCTATGTTGGGAATATTCCAAGAAAGATTCGGAATAGCCGTTCTATGTTGGAAATATTACAAAGATATTTCAGAAATATTTCATGCTATATTACGCTAAACATTTCTGAAATATTTCTGAAATGTTCCAAGAAAGATTCGGAAAAGCTGTTCTATGTTGGAAATATTACAGAGATATTTCAGAAATATTTCATGCAATATTACGCTAAACATTTCTGAAATATTTCTGAAATATTCCAAGAAAAATTCGGAAAAGCCGTTCGATGTTGGAAATATTCCAAGAAAGATTCGGAAAGCCGTTCTATGTTGGAAATATTACAGAGATATTTCAGAAACATTTCATGCAATATTACGCTAAACATTTCTGAAATATTTCTGAAATATTCCAAGAAAGATTCGGAAAATCCGCTCTATGTTGGAAATATTACAGAGATATTTCAGAAACATTTCATGCAATATTACGCTAAACATTTCTGAAATATTTCTGAAATATTCTAAGAAAGTTTCGGAAATTCCGCTCTATGTTGGAAATATTACAGAGATATTTCAGAAACATTTCATGCAATATTACGCTAAACATTTCTGAAATATTTCTGAAATATTCCAAGAAAGATTCGGAAAAGCCGTTCGATGTTGGAAATATTACAGAAATATTTCAGAAACCCTTCATGTAATATTACGCTAAACATTTCTGAAATATTTCTGAATTATTCCAAGAAAGATTCAGAAAAGCCGTTCTATGTTGGAATTATTAACGAGATATTTCAGAAACATTTCATGCAATATCACGCTAAACATTTCTGAAATATTTCTGAAATATTCCAAGAAAGATTCGGAAAAGCCGTTATATGTTGGAAATATTACAGAGATATTTCAGAAATATTTCATGCGATATTACGCTAAACATTTCTGAAATATTTCTGAAATATTCCAAGAAAGATTCGGAAAAGCCGTTCGATGTTGGAAATATTCCAAGAAAGATTCGGAAAAGCCGTTCGATGTTGGAAATATTACAGAGATATTTCAGAAATATTTCATGCGATATTACGCTAAACATTTCTGAAATATTTCTGAATTATTCCAAGACAGATTCAGAAAAGCCGTTCTATGTTGGAAATATTACAGAAACATTTCATGCAATATTACGCTAAACATGTCTGAAATATTTCTGAAATATTCCAAGAAAGATTCGGAAAAGCCGTTCGATGTTGGAAATATTACAGAAATATTTCAGAAACCCTTCATGTAATATTACGCTAAACATTTCTGAAATATTTCTGAATTATTCCAAGAAAGATTCAGAAAAGCCGTTCTATGTTGGAATTATTAACGAGATATTTCAGAAACATTTCATGCAATATCACGCTAAACATTTCTGAAATATTTCTGAAATATTCCAAGAAAGATTCGGAAAAGCCGTTCTATGTTGGAAATATTACAGAGATATTTCAGAAATATTTCATGCGATATTACGCTAAACATTTCTGAAATATTTCTGAAATATTCCAAGAAAGATTCGGAAAAGCCGTTCGATGTTGGAAATATTCCAAGAAAGATTCGGAAAGCCGTTCTATGTTGGAATTATTACAGAGATATTTCGGAAACATTTTATGCAATATTACGCTAAACATTTCTGAAATATTTCTGAATTATTCCAAGACAGATTCAGAAAAGCCGTTCTATGTTGGAAATATTACAGAGATATTTCAGAAACTTTTCATGCAATATTACGCTAAACATTTCTGAAATATTTCTGAAATATTCCAAGAAAGTTTCGGAAAAGACGTTCTATGTTGGGAATATTCCAAGAAAGATTCGGAATAGCCGTTCTATGTTGGAAATATTACAAAGATATTTCAGAAACATTTCATGCGATATTTCGCTAAACATTTCTGAAATATTCGGAAATATTTTTGAAATATTCCAAGAAAGATTCGGAAAAGCCGGTCTACGTTGGAAATATTACAGAGATATTTCAGAAACTTTTCATGCAATATTACGCTAAACATTTCTGAAATATTTCTGAAATATTCCAAGAAAGATTCGGAAAAGCCGCTCTATGTTGGAATTATTACAGAGATATTTCAGAAACATTTCATGCGATATTACGCTAAACATTTCTGAAATATTTCTGAAATATTCCAAGAAAGATTCGGAAAAGCCGTTCGATGTTGGAAATATTACAGAGATATTTCAGAAATATTTCATGCGATATTACGCTAAACATTTCTGAAATATTTCTGAAATATTCCAAGAAAGATTAGGAAAAGCCGTTCTATGTTGGAAATATTACAGAGATATTTCAGAAACATTTCATGCAATATTACGATAAAGATTTCTGAAATATTTCTGAATTATTCTAAGAAAGGTTCGGAAATTCCGCTCTATGTTGGAAATATTACAGAGATATTTCAGAAACATTTCATGCAATATTACGCTAAACATTTCTGAAATATTTCTGAAATATTCCAAGAAAGATTCGGAAAAGCCGTTCGATGTTGGAAATATTCCAAGAAAGATTCGGAAAGCCGTTCTATGTTGGAAATATTACAGAGATATTTCAGAAACATTTCATGCAATATTACGCTAAACATTTCTGAAATATTTCTGAAATATTCCAAGAAAGATTCGGAAAATCCGCTCTATGTTGGAAATATTACAGAGATATTTCAGAAACATTTCATGCAATATTACGCTAAACATTTCTGAAATATTTCTGAAATATTCTAAGAAAGGTTCGGAAATTCCGCTCCATGTTGGAAATATTACAGAGATTTTTCAGAAACATTTCATGCAATATTACGCTAAATATTTCTGAATTATTTCTGAAATATTCCAAGAAAGATTCGGAAAAGCCGTTTGATGTTGGAAATATTACAGAAATATTTCAAAAATATTTCATGCGATATTACGCTAAACATTTCTGCAATATTTCTGAAATATTCCAAGAAAGATTCGGAAAAGACGTTCTATGTTGGGAATATTCCAAGAAAGATTCGGAATAGCCGTTCTATGTTGGAAATATTACAAAGATATTTCAGAAACATTTCATGCGATATTTCGCTAAACATTTCTGAAATATTCGGAAATATTTTTGAAATATTCCAAGAAAGATTCGGAAAAGCCGGTCTACGTTGGAAATATTACAGAGATATTTCAGAACTTTTCATGCAATATTACGCTAAACATTTCTGAAATATTTCTGAAATATTCCAAGAAAGATTCGGAAAAGCCGCTCTATGTTGGAATTATTACAGAGATATTTCAGAAACATTTCATGCGATATTACGCTAAACATTTCTGAAATATTTCTGAAATATTCCAAGAAAGATTCGGAAAAGCCGTTCGATGTTGGAAATATTACAGAGATATTTCAGAAATATTTCATGCGATATTACGCTAAACATTTCTGAAATATTTCTGAATTATTCCAAGACAGATTCAGAAAAGCCGTTCTATGTTGGAAATATTACAGAAACATTTCATGCAATATTACGCTAAACATTTCTGAAATATTTCTGAAATATTCCAAGAAAGATTCGGAAAAGCCGTTCGATGTTGGAAATATTACAGAAATATTTCAGAAACCCTTCATGTAATATTACGCTAAACATTTCTGAAATATTTCTGAATTATTCCAAGAAAGATTCAGAAAAGCCGTTCTATGTTGGAATTATTAACGAGATATTTCAGAAACATTTCATGCAATATCACGCTAAACATTTCTGAAATATTTCTGAAATATTCCAAGAAAGATTCGGAAAAGCCGTTCTATGTTGGAAATATTACAGAGATATTTCAGAAATATTTCATGCGATATTACGCTAAACATTTCTGAAATATTTCATGCGATATTACGCTAAACATTTCTGAAATATTTCTGAAATATTCCAAGAAAGATTCGGAAAAGCCGTTCGATGTTGGAAATATTCCAAGAAAGATTCGGAAATCCGTTCTATGTTGGAATTATTACAGAGATATTTCAGAAACATTTTATGCAATATTACGCTAAACATTACTGAAATATTTCTGAATTATTAAAAGACAGATTCAGAAAAGCCGTTCTATGTTGGAAATATTACAGAGATATTTCAGAAACTTTTCATGCAATATTACGCTTAACATTTCTGAAATATTTCTGAAATATTCCAAGAAAGTTTCGGAAAAGACGTTCTAGGTTTGTAATATTCCAAGAAAGATTCGGAATAGCCGTTCTATGTTGGAAATATTACAAAGATATTTCAGAAACATTTCATGCGATATTTCGCTAAACATTTCTGAAATATTCGGAAATATTTTTGAAATATTCCAAGAAAGATTCGGAAAAGCCGGTCTACGTTGGAAATATTACAGAGATATTTCAGAAACTTTTCATGCAATATTACGCTAAACATTTCTGAAATATTTCTGAAATATTCCAAGAAAGATTCGGAAAAGCCGCTCTATGTTGGAATTATTACAGAGATATTTCAGAAACATTTCATGCGATATTACGCTAAACATTTCTGAAATATTTCTGAAATATTCCAAGAAAGATTCGGAAAAGCCGCTCTATGTTGGAATTATTACAGAGATATTTCAGAAACATTTCATGCGATATTACGCTAAACATTTCTGAAATATTTCTGAAATATTCCAAGAAAGATTCGGAAAAGCCGTTCGATGTTGGAAATATTACAGAGATATTTCAGAAATATTTCATGCGATATTACGCTAAACATTTCTGAAATATTTCTGAATTATTCCAAGACAGATTCAGAAAAGCCGTTCTATGTTGGAAATATTACAGAAACATTTCATGCAATATTACGCTAAACATTTCTGAAATATTTCTGAAATATTCCAAGAAAGATTCGGAAAAGCCGTTCGATGTTGGAAATATTACAGAAATATTTCAGAAACCCTTCATGTAATATTACGCTAAACATTTCTGAAATATTTCTGAAATATTCCAAGAAAGATTCGGAAAAGCCGTTCTATGTTGGAAATATTACAGAGATATTTCAGAAATATTTCATGCGATATTACGCTAAACATTTCTGAAATATTTCATGCGATATTACGCTAAACATTTCTGAAATATTTCTGAAATATTCCAAGAAAGATTAGGAAAAGCCGTTCTATGTTGGAAATATTACAGAGATATTTCAGAAACATTTCATGCAATATTACGATAAAGATTTCTGAAATATTTCTGAATTATTCTAAGAAAGGTTCGGAAATTCCGCTCTATGTTGGAAATATTACAGAGATATTTCAGAAACATTTCATGCAATATTACGCTAAACATTTCTGAAATATTTCTGAATTATTCCAAGAAAGATTCGGAAAAGCCGTTAGATGTTGGAAATATTCCAAAAAAGATTCGGAAAGCCGTTCTATGTTGGAAATATTACAGAGATATTTCAGAAACATTTCATGCAATATTACGCTAAACATTTCTGAAATATTTCTGAAATATTCCAAGAAAGATTCGGAAAAGCCGTTCGATGTTGGAAATATTCCAAGAAAGATTCGGAAAGCCGTTCTATGTTGGAAATATTACAGAGATATTTCAGAAACATTTCATGCAATATTACGCTAAACATTTCTGAAATATTTCTGAAATATTCCAAGAAAGATTCGGAAAATCCGCTCTATGTTGGAAATATTACAGAGATATTTCAGAAACATTTCATGCAATATTACGCTAAACATTTCTGAAATATTTCTGAAATATTCTAAGAAAGGTTCGGAAATTCCGCTCCATGTTGGAAATATTACAGAGATTTTTCAGAAACATTTCATGCAATATTACGCTAAACATTTCTGAATTATTTCTGAAATATTCCAAGAAAGATTCGGAAAAGCCGTTCGATGTTGGAAATATTCCAAGAAAGATTCGGAAAGCCGTTCTATGTTGGAAATATTACAGAGATATTTCAGAAACATTTCATGCAATATTACGCTAAACATTTCTGAAATATTTCTGAAATATTCCAAGAAAGATTCGGAAAATCCGCTCTATGTTGGAAATATTACAGAGATATTTCAGAAACATTTCATGCAATATTACGCTAAAGATTTCTGAAATATTTCTGAATCATTCTAAGAAAGATTCGGAAAAGCCGCTCTATGTTGGAAATATTAGAGAGATATTTCAGAAACATTTCATGCGATATTACGCTAAACATTTCTGAAATATTTCTGAAATATTCCAAGAAAGATTAGGAAAAGCCGTTCTATGTTGGAAATATTAGAGAGATATTTCAGAAACATTTCATGCAATATTACGCTAAACATTTCTGAAATATTTCTGAAATATTCCAAGAAAGATTCGGAAAAGCCGCTCTATGTTGGAATTATTACAGAAATTTTTCAGAAACATTTCATGCAATATTACGCTAAACATTTCTGAATTATTTCTGAAATATTCCAAGAAAGATTCGGAAAAGCCGTTCGATGTTGGAAATATTACAGAAATATTTCAGAAATATTTCATGCGATATTACGCTAAACATTTCTGAAATATTTCTGAAATATTCCAAGAAAGATTCGGAAAAGCCGTTCGATGTTGGAAATATTCCAAGAAAGATTCGGAAAGCCGTTCTATGTTGGAATTATTACAGAGATATTTCAGAAACATTTTATGCAATATTACGCTAAACATTTCTGAAATATTTCTGAATTATTCCAAGACAGATTCAGAAAAGCCGTTCTATGTTGGAAATATTACAGAGATATTTCAGAAACTTTTCATGCAATATTACGCTAAACATTTCTGAAATATTTCTGAAATATTCCAAGAAAGTTTCGGAAAAGACGTTCTATGTTGGAAATATTAGAGAGATATTTCAGAAACATTTCATGCAATATTACGCTAAACATTTCTGAAATATTTCTGAAATATTCCAAGAAAGATTCGGAAAAGCCGCTCTATGTTGGAATTATTACAGAGATATTTCAGAAACATTTCATGCGATATTACGCTAAACATTTCTGAAATATTTCTGAAATATTCCAAGAAAGATTAGGAAAAGCCGTTCTATGTTGGAAATATTACAGAGATATTTCAGAAACATTTCATGCAATATTACGATAAAGATTTCTGAAATATTTCTGAAATATTCCAAGAAAGATTCGGAAAAGCCGCTCTATGTTGGAATTATTACAGAGATATTTCAGAAACATTTCATGCGATATTACGCTAAACATTTCTGAAATATTTCTGAAATATTCCAAGAAAGATTAGGAAAAGCCGTTCTATGTTGGAAATATTAGAGAGATATTTCAGAAACATTTCATGCAATATTACGCTAAACATTTCTGAAATATTTCTGAAATATTCCAAGAAAGATTCGGAAAAGCCGCTCTATGTTGGAATTATTACAGAGATATTTCAGAAACATTTCATGCGATATTACGCTAAACATTTCTGAAATATTTCTGAAATATTCCAAGAAAGATTAGGAAAAGCCGTTCTATGTTGGAAATATTACAGAGATATTTCAGAAACATTTCATGCAATATTACGATAAAGATTTCTGAAATATTTCTGAATTATTCTAAGAAAGGTTCGGAAATTCCGCTCTATGTTGGAAATATTACAGAGATATTTCAGAAACATTTCATGCAATATTACGCTAAACATTTCTGAAATATTTCTGAATTATTCCAAGAAAGATTCGGAAAAGCCGTTCGATGTTGGAAATATTCCAAAAAAGATTCGGAAAGCCGTTCTATGTTGGAAATATTACAGAGATATTTCAGAAAAATTTCATGCAATATTACGCTAAACATTTCTGAAATATTTCTGAAATATTCCAAGAAAGATTCGGAAAAGCCGTTCGATGCTGGAAATATTCCAAGAAAGATTCGGAAAGCCGTTCTATGTTGGAAATATTACAGAGATATTTCAGAAACATTTCATGCAATATTACGCTAAACATTTCTGAAATATTTCTGAAATATTCCAAGAAAGATTCGGAAAATCCGCTCTATGTTGGAAATATTACAGAGATATTTCAGAAACATTTCATGCAATATTACGCTAAACATTTCTGAAATATTTCTGAAATATTCTAAGAAAGGTTCGGAAATTCCGCTCTATGTTGGAAATATTACAGAGATATTTCAGAAACATTTTATGCAATATTACGCTAAACATTTCTGAAATATTTCTGAATTATTCCAAGACAGATTCAGAAAAGCCGTTCTATGTTGGAAATATTACAGAGATATTTCAGAAACTTTTCATGCAATATTACGCTAAACATTTCTGAAATATTTCTGAAATATTCCAAGAAAGTTTCGGAAAAGACGTTCTATGTTCGGAATATTCCAAGAAAGATTCGGAATAGCCGTTCTATGTTGGAAATATTACAACGATATTTCAGAAACATTTCATGCGATATTTCGCTAAACATTTCTGAAATATTCGGAAATATTTTTGAAATATTCCAAGAAAGATTCGGAAAAGCCGGTCTACGTTGGAAATATTACAGAGATATTTCAGAAACTTTTCATGCAATATTACGCTAAACATTTCTGAAATATTTCTGAAATATTCCAAGAAAGATTCGGAAAAGCCGCTCTATGTTGTAATTATTACAGAGATATTTCAGAAACATTTCATGCGATATTACGCTAAACATTTCTGAAATATTTCTGAAATATTCCAAGAAAGATTCGGAAAAGCCGTTCGATGTTGGAAATATTACAGAGATATTTCAGAAATATTTCATGCGATATTACGCTAAACATTTCTGAAATATTTCTGAATTATTCCAAGACAGATTCGGAAAAGCCGTTCGATGTTGGAAATATTCCAAGAAAGATTCGGAAAGCCGTTCTATGTTGGAATTATTACAGAGATATTTCAGAAACATTTTATGCAATATTACGCTAAACATTTCTGAAATATTTCTGAATTATTCCAAGACAGATTCAGAAAAGCCGTTCTATGTTGGAAATATTACAGAGATATTTCAGAAACTTTTCATGCAATATTACGCTAAACATTTCTGAAATATTTCTGAAATATTCCAAGAAAGTTTCGGAAAAGACGTTCTATGTTGGGAATATTCCAAGAAAGATTCGGAATAGCCGTTCTATGTTGGAAATATTACAGAGATATTTCAGAAACATTTTATGCAATATTACGCTAAACATTTCTGAAATATTTCTGAATTATTCCAAGACAGATTCAGAAAAGCCGTTCTATGTTGGAAATATTACAGAGATATTTCAGAAACTTTTCATGCAATATTACGCTAAACATTTCTGAAATATTTCTGAAATATTCCAAGAAAGTTTCGGAAAAGACGTTCTATGTTGGGAATATTCCAAGAAAGATTCGGAATAGCCGTTCTATGTTGGAAATATTACAAAGATATTTCAGAAACATTTCATGCGATATTTCGCTAAACATTTCTGAAATATTCGGAAATATTTTTGAAATATTCCAAGAAAGATTCGGAAAAGCCGGTCTACGTTGGAAATATTACAGAGATATTTCAGAAACTTTTCATGCAATATTACGCTAAACATTTCTGAAATATTTCTGAAATATTCCAAGAAAGATTCGGAAAAGCCGCTCTATGTTGTAATTATTACAGAGATATTTCAGAAACATTTCATGCGATATTACGCTAAACATTTCTGAAATATTTCTGAAATATTCCAAGAAAGATTCGGAAAAGCCGTTCGATGTTGGAAATATTACAGAGATATTTCAGAAATATTTCATGCGATATTACGCTAAACATTTCTGAAATATTTCTGAATTATTCCAAGACAGATTCAGAAAAGCCGTTCTATGTTGGAAATATTACAGAGATATTTCAGAAACTTTTCATGCAATATTACGCTAAACATTTCTGAAATATTTCTGAAATATTCCAAGAAAGTTTCGGAAAAGACGTTCTATGTTGGGAATATTCCAAGAAAGATTCGGAATAGCCGTTCTATGTTGGAAATATTACAAAGATATTTCAGAAAAATTTCATGCGATATTACGCTAAACATTTCTGAAATATTTCTGAATTATTCCAAGAAAGATTCAGAAAAGCCGTTTTATGTTGGGAATATTCCAAGAAAGATTCGGAATAGCCGTTCTATGTTGGAAATATTACAAAGATATTTCAGAAACATTTCATGCAATATTACGCTAAAGATTTCTGAAACATTTCTGAATTATTCTAAGAAAGATTCGGAAAAGCCGCTCTATGTTGGAAATATTAGAGAGATATTTCAGAAACATTTCATGCGATATTACGCTAAACATTTCTGAAATATTTCTGAAATATTCCAAGAAAGATTAGGAAAAGCCGTTCTATGTTGGAAATATTACAGAGATATTTCAGAAACATTTCATGCAATATTACGCTAAAGATTTCTGAAATATTTCTGAATTATTCCAAGAAAGATTCAGAAAAGCCGTTCTATGTTGGGAATATTCCAAGAAAGATTCGGAATAGCCGTTCTATGTTGGAAATATTACAAAGATATTTCAGAAACATTTCATGCAATATTACGCTAAAGATTTCTGAAATATTTCTGAATTATTCTAAGAAAGATTCGGAAAAGCCGCTCTATGTTGGAAATATTAGAGAGATATTTCAGAAACATTTCATGCGATATTACGCTAAACATTTCTGAAATATTTCTGAAATATTCCAAGAAAGATTCGGAAAAGCCGCTCTATGTTGGAAATATTAGAGAGATATTTCAGAAACATTTCATGCGATATTACGCTAAACATTTCTGAATTATTTCTGAAATATTCCAAGAAAGATTCGGAAAAGCCGTTCGATGTTGGAAATATTACAGAAATATTTCAGAAATATTTTATGCGATATTACGCTAAACATTTCTGAAATATTTCTGAAATATTCCAAGAAAGATTCGGAAAAGCCGTTCGATGTTGGAAATATTCCAAGAAAGATTCGGAAAGCCGTTCTATGTTGGAATTATTACAGAGATATTTCAGAATCATTTTATGCAATATTACGCTAAACATTTCTGAAATATTTCTGAATTATTCCAAGACAGATTCAGAAAAGCCGTTCTATGTTGGAAATATTACAGAGATATTTCAGAAACTTTTCATGCAATATTACGCTAAACATTTCTGAAATATTTCTGAAATATTCCAAGAAAGTTTCGGAAAAGACGTTCTATGTTGGAAATATTAGAGAGATATTTCAGAAACATTTCATGCAATATTACGCTAAACATTTCTGAAATATTTCTGAAATATTCCAAGAAAGATTCGGAAAAGCCGCTCTATGTTGGAATTATTACAGAGATATTTCAGAAACATTTCATGCGATATTACGCTAAACATTTCTGAAATATTTCTGAAATATTCCAAGAAAGATTAGGAAAAGCCGTTCTATGTTGGAAATATTACAGAGATATTTCAGAAACATTTCATGCAATATTACGATAAAGATTTCTGAAATATTTCTGAAATATTCCAAGAAAGATTCGGAAAAGCCGCTCTATGTTGGAATTATTACAGAGATATTTCAGAAACATTTCATGCGATATTACGCTAAACATTTCTGAAATATTTCTGAAATATTCCAAGAAAGATTAGGAAAAGCCGTTCTATGTTGGAAATATTACAGAGATATTTCAGAAACATTTCATGCAATATTACGATAAAGATTTCTGAAATATTTATGAAATATTCCAAGAAAGATTCGGAAAAGCCGCTCTATGTTGGAATTATTACAGAGATATTTCAGAAACATTTCATGCGATATTACGCTAAACATTTCTGAAATATTTCTGAAATATTCCAAGAAAGATTAGGAAAAGCCGTTCTATGTTGGAAATATTAGAGAGATATTTCAGAAACATTTCATGCAATATTACGCTAAACATTTCTGAAATATTTCTGAAATATTCCAAGAAAGATTCGGAAAAGCCGCTCTATGTTGGAATTATTACAGAGATATTTCAGAAACATTTCATGCGATATTACGCTAAACATTTCTGAAATATTTCTGAAATATTCCAAGAAAGATTAGGAAAAGCCGTTCTATGTTGGAAATATTACAGAGATATTTCAGAAACATTTCATGCAATATTACGATAAAGATTTCTGAAATATTTCTGAATTATTCTAAGAAAGGTTCGGAAATTCCGCTCTATGTTGGAAATATTACAGAGATATTTCAGAAAAATTTCATGCAATATTACGCTAAACATTTCTGAAATATTTCTGAAATATTCCAAGAAAGATTCGGAAAAGCCGTTCGATGCTGGAAATATTCCAAGAAAGATTCGGAAAGCCGTTCTATGTTGGAAATATTACAGAGATATTTCAGAAACATTTCATGCAATATTACGCTAAACATTTCTGAAATATTTCTGAAATATTCCAAGAAAGATTCGGAAAATCCGCTCTATGTTGGAAATATTACAGAGATATTTCAGAAACATATCATGCAATATTACGCTAAACATTTCTGAAATATTTCTGAAATATTCTAAGAAAGGTTCGGAAATTCCGCTCTATGTTGGAAATATTACAGAGATTTTTCAGAAACATTTCATGCAATATTACGCTAAACATTTCTGAATTATTTCTGAAATATTCCAAGAAAGATTCGGAAAAGCCGTTCGATGTTGGAAATATTACAGAAATATTTCAGAAATATTTCATGCGATATTACGCTAAACATTTCTGAAATATTTCTGAAATATTCCAAGAAAGATTCGGAAAAGCCGTTCGATGTTGGAAATATTCCAAGAAAGATTCGGAAAGCCGTTCTATGTTGGAATTATTACAGAGATATTTCAGAAACATTTTATGCAATATTACGCTAAACATTTCTGAAATATTTCTGAATTATTCCAAGACAGATTCAGAAAAGCCGTTCTATGTTGGAAATATTACAGAGATATTTCAGAAACTTTTCATGCAATATTACGCTAAACATTTCTGAAATATTTCTGAAATATTCCAAGAAAGTTTCGGAAAAGACGTTCTATGTTGGAAATATTAGAGAGATATTTCAGAAACATTTCATGCAATATTACGCTAAACATTTCTGAAATATTTCTGAAATATTCCAAGAAAGATTCGGAAAAGCCGCTCTATGTTGGAATTATTACAGAGATATTTCAGAAACATTTCATGCGATATTACGCTAAACATTTCTGAAATATTTCTGAAATATTCCAAGAAAGATTAGGAAAAGCCGTTCTATGTTGGAAATATTACAGAGATATTTCAGAAACATTTCATGCAATATTACGATAAAGATTTCTGAAATATTTCTGAAATATTCCAAGAAAGATTCGGAAAAGCCGCTCTATGTTGGAATTATTACAGAGATATTTCAGAAACATTTCATGCGATATTACGCTAAACATTTCTGAAATATTTCTGAAATATTCCAAGAAAGATTAGGAAAAGCCGTTCTATGTTGGAAATATTACAGAGATATTTCAGAAACATTTCATGGAATATTACGCTAAAGATTTCTGAAATATTTCTGAATTATTCCAAAGAAAGATTCAGAAAAGCCGTTCTATGTTGGGAATATTCCAATAAAGATTCGGAATAGCCGTTCTACGTTGGAAATATTACAAAGATATTTCAGAAACATTTCATGCAATATTACGCTAAAGATTTCTGAAATATTTCTGAATTATTCCAAGAAAGATTCAGAAAAGCCGTTCTATGTTGGGAATATTCCAAGAAAGATTCGGAATAGCCGTTCTATGTTGGAAATATTACAAAGATATTTCAGAAATATTTCATGCGATATTACGCTAAACATTTCTGAAATATTTCTGAATTATTCCAAGAAAGATTCAGAAAAGCCGTTCTATGTTGGAAATATTAGAGAGATATTTCAGAAACATTTCATGCAATATTATGCTAAACATTTCTGAAATATTTCTGAAATATTCCAAGAAAGATTCAGAAAAGCCGTTTTATGTTGGGAATATTCCAAGAAAGATTCGGAATAGCCGTTCTATGTTGGAAATATTACAAAGATATTTCAGAAACATTTCATGCAATATTACGCTAAAGATTTCTGAAACATTTCTGAATTATTCTAAGAAAGATTCGGAAAAGCCGCTCTATGTTGGAAATATTAGAGAGATATTTCAGAAACATTTCATGCGATATTACGCTAAACATTTCTGAAATATTTCTGAATATATTCCAAGAAAGATTAGGAAAGCCGTTCTATGTTGGAAATATTACAGAGATATTTCAGAAACATTTCATGCAATATTACGCTAAAGATTTCTGAAATATTTCTGAATTATTCCAAGAAAGATTCAGAAAAGCCGTTTTTATGTTGGGAATATTCCAAGAAAGATTCGGAATAGCCGTTCTATGTTGGAAATATTACAAAGATATTTCAGAAACATTTCATGCAATATTACGCTAAAGATTTCTGAAACATTTCTGAATTATTCTAAGAAAGATTCGGAAAAGCCGCTCTATGTTGGAAATATTAGAGAGATATTTCAGAAACATTTCATGCGATATTACGCTAAACATTTCTGAAATATTTCTGAAATATTCCAAGAAAGATTAGGAAAAGCCGTTCTATGTTGGAAATATTAGAGAGATATTTCAGAAACATTTCATGCAATATTACGCTAAACATTTCTGAAATATTTCTGAAATATTCCAAGAAAGATTCGGAAAAGCCGCTCTATGTTGGAATTATTACAGAGATATTTCAGAAACATTTCATGCGATATTACGCTAAACATTTCTGAAATATTTCTGAAATATTCCAAGAAAGATTAGGAAAAGCCGTTCTATGTTGGAAATATTACAGAGATATTTCAGAACATTTCATGCAATATTACGATAAAGATTTCATAAATATTTCTGAAGTTATTCTAAGAAAGGTTCGGAAATTCCGCTCTATGTTGGAAATATTACAGAGATATTTCAGAAAACATTTCATGCAATATTACGCTAAACATTTCTGAAATATTTCTGAATTATTCCAAGAAAGATTCGGAAAAGCCGTTCGATGTTGGAAATATTCCAAAAAAGATTCGGAAAGCCGTTCTATGTTGGAAATATTACAGAGATATTTCAGAAACATTTCATGCAATATTACGCTAAACATTTCTGAAATATTTCTGAAATATTCCAAGAAAGATTCGGAAAAGCCGTTCGATGTTGGAAATATTCCAAGAAAGATTCGGAAAGCCGTTCTATGTTGGAAATATTACAGAGATATTTCAGAAACATTTCATGCAATATTACGCTAAACATTTCTGAAATATTTCTGAAATATTCCAAGAAAGATTCGGAAAATCCGCTCTATGTTGGAAATATTACAGAGATATTTCAGAAACATTTCATGCAATATTACGCTGAAAATTGCTGAAATATTTCTGAAATATTCCAAGAAAGATTCGGAAAAGCCGTTCTATGTTGGAAATATTACAGAAATATTTCAGAAACGCTTCATGCAATATTACGCTAAACAATTCTGAAATATTTCTGAATTATTCCAAGAAAGATTCAGAAAAGTTGTTCTATGTTGGAAATATTAGACAGATATTTCAGAAACATTTCATGCAATATTACGCTAAACATTTCTGAAATATTTCTGAAATGTTCCAAGAAAGATTTGGAAAAGCCGCTCTACGTTGGAAATATTACAGAGATATTTTATAAATATTTCATGCAATATTACGCTAAACATTTCTGAAATATTTCTGAAATATTCCAAGAAAGATTCGGAAAAGACGTTCTATGTTGGAAATATTACAGAAATATTTCAGAAACATTTCATGTAATATTACGCTAAACATTTCTGAAATATTTCTGAATTATTCCAAGAAAGATTCAGAAAAGCCGTTCTATGTTGGAAATATTACAGAGATATTTCAGAAACTTTTCATGCAATATTACGCTAAACATTTCTGAAATATTTCTGAAATATTCCAAGAAAGTTTCGGAAAAGACGTTCTATGTTGGGAATATTCCAAGAAAGATTCGGAATAGCCGTTCTATGTTGGAAATATTAGAAAGATATTTCAGAAACATTTCATGCGATATTACGCTAAACATTTCTGAAATATTCGGAAATATTTTTGAAATATTCCAAGAAAGATTCGGAAAAGCCGGTCTACGTTGGAAATATTACAGAGATATTTCAGAAACTTTTCTTGAAATATTACGCTAAACATTTCTGAAATATTTCTGAAATATTCCAAGAAAGATTCGGAAAAGCCGCTCTATGTTGGAATTATTACAGAGATATTTCAGAAACATTTCATGCGATATTACGCTAAACATTTCTGAAATATTTCTGAAATATTCCAAGAAAGATTAGGAACAGCCGTTCTATGTTGGGAAATATTACAGAGATATTTCAGAAACATTTCATGCAATATTACGCTAAAGATTTCTGAAATATTTCTGAATTATTCCAAGAAAGATTCAGAAAAGCCGTTCTATGTTGGAAGTATTAAAGAGATATTTCAGAAACATTTCATGTAATATAACGCTAAACATTTCTGAAATATTTCTGAAATATTCCAAGAAAGATTAGGAAAAGCCGTTCTATGTTGGAAATATTACAGAAATATTTCAGAAACACTTCATGCAATATTACGCTAAACATTTCTGAAATATTTCTGAATTATTCCAAGAAAGATTCAGAAAAGCAGTTCTATGTTGGAAGTATTAAAGAGATATTTCAGAAACATTTCATGTAATATAACGCTAAACATTTCTGAAATATTTCTGAATTATTCCAAGAAAGATTCAGAAAAGTTGTTCTATGTTGGAAATATTAGACAGATATTTCAGAAACATTTCATGCAATATTACGTTAAACATTTCTGAAATATTTCTGAAATGTTCCAAGAAAGATTTGGAAAAGCCGCTCTACGTTGGAAATATTACAGAGATATTTTATAAATATTTCATGCAATATTACGCTAAACATTTCTGAAATATTTCTGAAATATTCCAAGAAAGATTCGGAAAAGACGTTCTATGTTGGAAATATTACAGAAATATTTCAGAAACATTTCATGCAATATTACGCTGAAAATTGCTGAAATATTTCTGAAATATTCCAAGAAAGATTCGGAAAAGCCGTTCTATGTTGAAAATAATACAGAGATATTTCAGAAACATTTCATGTAATATTACGCTAAACATTTCTGAAATATTTCTGAAATATTCCAAGAAAGATTCGGAAAAGACGTTCTATGTTGGAAATATTACAGAAATATTTCAGAAACATTTCATGCAATATTACGCTGAAAATTGCTGAAATATTTCTGAAATATCCAAGAAAGAATTAGGAAAAGCCGTTCTATGTTGGATATATTATAGAGATATTTCAGAAACATTTCATGCAATATTACGCTAAAGATTTCTGAAATGTTTCTGAATTATTCCCAGAAAGATTCAGAAAAGCCGTTCTATGTTGGGAATATTCCAAGAAAGATTCGGAATAGCCGTTTCTATGTTGGAAATATTACAAAGATATTTCAGAAAACATTTCATGCAATATTACGCCTAAAGATTTCTGAAATATTTCTGAATTATTCTAAGATAGATTCGGAAAAGCCGCTCTATGTTGGAAATATTAGAGAGATATTTCAGAAACATTTCATGCAATATTACGTTAAACATTTCTGAATATTTCTGAAATATTCCAAGAAAGATTAGGAACAGCCGTTCTATGTTGGAAATATTACAGAGACATTTCAGAAACATTTCATGCAATATTACGCTAAAGATTTCTGAAATATTTCTTAATTATTCCAAGAAAGATTCAGAAAAGCCGTTTCTATGTTGGGAATATTCCAAGAAAGATTCGGAATAGCCGTTCTATGTTGGAAATATTACAAAGATATTTCAGAAATATTTCATGCAATATTACGCTAACATTTCTGAAATATTTCTGAAATATTCCAAGAAAGATTCGGAAAAGCCGTTCGATGTTGGAAATATTCAAGAAAGATTCGGAAAGCCGTTCTATGTTGGAAATATTACAGAGATATTTCAGAAACATTTCATGCGATATTACGCTAAACATTTCTGAAATATTTCTGAATTATTCTAAGAAAGGTTCGGAAATTCCGCTCTATGTTGGAAATATTACAGAGATATTTCAGAAACATTTCATGCAATATTACGCTAAACATTTCTGAAATATTTCTGAATTATTCCAAGAAAGATTCGGAAAAGCCGTTCTATGTTGGAATATTCAAGAAAGATTCGGAAAGCCGTTCTATGTTGGAATTATTACAGAGATATTTCAGAAACATTTTATGCAATATTACGCTAAACATTTCTGAAATATTTCTGAATTATTCCAAGACAGATTCAGAAAGCCGTTCTATGTTGGAAATATTACAGAGATATTCAGAAACTTTTCATTGCAATATTACGCTTAAACATTTCTGAAATATTTCTGAAATATTCCAAGAAAGTTTCGAAAAGACGTTCTATGTTGGGAATATTCCAAGAAAGATTCGGAATAGCCGTTCTATGTTGGAAATATTACAGAGATATTTCAGAACATTTTATGCAATATTACGCTAAACATTTCTGAAATATTCTGTATTATTCCAAGACAGATTCAGAAAAGCCGTTCTATGTTGGAAATATTACAGAGATATTTTCAGAAACTTTTCATGCAATATTACGCTAAACATTTCTGAAATATTTCTGAAATATTCCAAGAAGTTTCGGAAAAGACGTTCTATGTTGGGAATATTCCAAGAAAGATTCGGAATAGCCGTTCTATGTTGGAAATATTACAAAGATATTTCAGAAACATTTCATGCGATATTTCGCTAAACATTTCTGAAATATTCGGAAATATTTTTGAAATATCCAAGAAAGATTCGGAAAAGCCGGTCTACGTTGGAAATATTACAGAGATATTTCAGAAACTTTTCATGCAATATTACGCTAAACATTTCTGAAATATTTCTGAAATATTCCAAGAAAGATTCGGAAAAGCCGCTCTATGTTGTAATTATTACAGAGATATTTCAGAAACATTTCATGCGATATTACGCTAAACATTTCTGAAATATTTCTGAAATATTCAAGAAAGATTCGGAAAAGCCGTTCGATGTTGGAAATATTACAGAGATATTTCAGAAATATTTCATGCGATATTACGCTAAACATTTCTGAAATATTTCTGAATTATTCCAAGACAGATTCAGAAAAGCCGTTCTATGTTGGAAATATTACAGAGATATTCAGAAACTTTTCATGCAATATTACGCTAAACATTTCTGAAATATTTCTGAAATATTCCAAGAAAGTTTCGGAAAAGACGTTCTATGTTGGGAATATTCCAAGAAAGATTCGGAATAGCCGTTCTATGTTGGAAATATTATAAAGATATTTCAGAAAAATTTCATGCGATATTACGCTAAACATTTCTGAAATATTTCTGAATTATTCCAAGAAAGATTCAGAAAAGCCGTTCTATGTTGGAAATATTAGAGAGATATTTCAGAAACAATTCATGCAATATTATGCTAAACATTTCTGAAATATTTCTGAAATATTCCAAGAAAGATTCGGAAAAGCCGCTCTATGTTGGAATTATTACAGAGATATTTCAGAAACATTTCAATGCGATATTACGCTAAACATTTCTGAAATATTTCTGAAATATTCCAAGAAAGATTAGGAAAAGCCGTTCTATGTTGGAAATATTACAGAGATATTTCAGAAACATTTCATGCAATATTACGCTAAAGATTTCTGAAATATTTCTTAATTATTCCAAGAAAGATTCAGAAAAGCCGTTCTATGTTGGGAATATTCCAAGAAAGATTCGGAATAGCCGTTCTATGTTGGAAATATTACAAAGATATTTCAGAAACATTTCATGCAATATTACGCTAAAGATTTCTGAAATATTTCTGAATTATTCTAAGAAAGATTCGGAAAGCCGCTCTATGTTGGAAATATTAGAGAGATATTTCAGAAACATTTCATGCGATATTACGCTAAACATTTCTGAAATATTTCTGAAATATTCCAAGAAAGATTAGGAAAAGCCGTTCTATGTTGGAAATATTAGAGAGATATTTCAGAAACATTTCATGCAATATTACGCTAAACATTTCTGAAATATTTCTGAAATATTCCAAGAAAGATTCGGAAAAGCCTCTCTATGTTGGAATTATTACAGAGATATTTCAGAAACATTTCATGCGATATTACGCTAAACATTTCTGAAATATTTCTGAAATATTCCAAAAAGATTAGAAAAGCCGTTCTATGTTGGAAATATTTACAGAGATATTTCAGAAACATTTCATGCAATATTACGATAAAGATTTCTGAAATATTTCTGAATTATTCTAAGAAAGGTTCGGAAATTCCGCTCTAGTTGGAAATATTACAGAGATATTTCAGAAACATTTCATGCAATATTACGCTAAACATTTCTGAAATATTTCTGAATTATTCCAAGAAAGATTCGGAAAAGCCGTTCGATGTTGGAAATATTCCAAAAAAGATTCGAAAGCCGTTCTAATGTTGGAATATTACAGAGATATTTCAGAAACATTTCATGCAATATTACGCTAAACATTTCTGAAATATTTCTGAAATATTCCAAGAAAGATTCGGAAAAGCCGTTCGATGTTGGAAATATTCCAAGAAAGATTCGGAAAGCCGTTCTATGTTGGAAATATTACAGAGATATTTCAGAAACATTTCATGCAATATTACGCTAAACATTTCTGAAATATTTCTGAAATATTCCAAGAAAGATTCGGAAAATCCGCTCTATGTTGGAAATATACAGAGATATTTCAGAACATTTCATGCAATATTACGCTGAAAAATTGCTGAAATATTCTGAAATATTCCAAGAAAGATTCGAAAAGCCGTTCTACTGTTGGAAATATTACAGAAATATTCAGTAACGCTTCATGCAATATTACGCTAAACAATTCTGAAATATTTCTGAATTATTCCAAGAAAGATTCAGAAAAGTTGTTCTATGTTGGAAATATTAGACAGATATTTCAGAAACATTTCATGCTATATTACGCTAAACATTTCTGAAATATTTCTGAAATGTTCCAAGAAAGATTTGGAAAAGCCGCTCTACGTTGGAAATATTACAGAGATATTTCATAAATATTTCATGCAATATTACGCTAAACATTTCTGAAATATTTCTGAAATATTCCAAGAAAGATTCGGAAAAGACGTTCTATGTTGGAAATATTACAGAAATATTTCAGAAACATTTCATGCAATATTACGCTGAAAATTGCTGAAATATTTCTGAAATATTCCAAGAAAGATTCGGAAAAGCCGTTCTATGTTGAAAATAATACAGAGATATTTCAGAAACATTTCATGTAATATTACGCTAAACATTTCTGAAATATTTCTGAATTATTCCAAGAAAGATTCAGAATAGCCGTTCTATGTTGGGAATATTCCAAGAAAGATTCGGAATAGCCGTTCTATGTTGGAAATATTACAAAGATATTTCAGAAACATTTCATGCAATATTACGCTAAAGATTTCTGAAATATTTCTGAATTATTCTAAGAAAGATTCGGAAAAGCCGCTCTATGTTGGAAATATTAGAGAGATATTTCAGAAACATTTCATGCGATATTACGCTAAACATTTCTGAAATATTTCTGAAATATTCCAAGAAAGATTAGGAAAAACCGTTCTATGTTGGAAATATTAGAGAGATATTTCAGAAACATTTCATGCAATATTACGCTAAACATTTCTGAAATATTTCTGAAATATTCCAAGGAAGATTCGGAAAAGCCGCTCTATGTTGGAATTATTACAGAGATATTTCAGAAACATTTCATGCGATATTACGCTAAACATTTCTGAAATATTTCTGAAATATTCCAAGAAAGATTAGGAAAAGCCGTTCTATGTTGGAAATATTACAGAGATATTTCAGAAACATTTCATGCAATATTACGATAAAGATTTCTGAAATATTTCTGAATTATTCTAAGAAAGGTTCGGAAATTCCGCTCTATGTTGGAAATATTACAGAGATATTTCAGAAACATTTCATGCAATATTACGCTAAACATTTCTGAAATATTTCTGAATTATTCCAAGAAGATTCGGAAAAGCCGTTCGATGTTGGAAATATTCCAAAAAAGATTCGGAAAGCCGTTCTATGTTGGAAATATTACAGAGATATTTCAGAAACATTTCATGCAATATTACGCTAAACATTTCTGAAATATTTCTGAATTATTCCAAGAAAGATTCGGAAAAGCCGTTCGATGTTGGAAATATTCCAAAAAAGATTCGGAAAGCCGTTCTATGTTGGAAATATTACAGAGATATTTCAGAAACATTTCATGCAATATTACGCTAAACATTTCTGAAATATTTCTGAAATATTCCAAGAAAGATTCGGAAAAGCCGTTCTATGTTGGAAATATTACAGAGATATTTCAGAAATATTTCATGCGATATTACGCTAAACATTTCTGAAATATTTCTGAAATATTCCAAGAAAGATTCGGAAAAGCCGTTCGATGTTGGAAATATTCCAAGAAAGATTCGGAAAGCCGTTCTATGTTGGAATTATTACAGAGATATTTCAGAAACATTTTATGCAATATTACGCTAAACATTTCTGAAATATTTCTGAATTATTCCAAGACAGATTCAGAAAAGCCGTTCTATGTTGGAAATATTACAGAGATATTTCAGAAACTTTTCATGCAATATTACGCTAAACATTTCTGAAATATTTCTGAATTATTCCAAGAAAGATTCAGAAAAGCCGTTCTATGTTGGAAATATTACAGAGATATTTCAGAAACATTTCATGCAATATTACGCTAAACATTTCTGAAATATTTCTGAAATATTCCAAGAAAGATTCGGAAAAGCCGTTCGATGTTGGAAATATTCCAAGAAAGATTCGGAAAGCCGTTCTATGTTGGAAATATTACAGAGATATTTCAGAAACATTTCATGCAATATTACGCTAAACATTTCTGAAATATTTCTGAATTATTCCAAGAAAGATTCAGAAAAGCCGTTCTATGTTGGAAATATTACAGAAATATTTCAGAAACATTTCATGCAATATTACGCTGAAAATTGCTGAAATATTTCTGAAATATTCCAAGAAAGATTCGGAAAAGCCGTTATATGTTGAAAATAATACAGAGATATTTCAGAAACATTTCATGTAATATTACGCTAAATATTTCTCAAATATTTCTGAAATATTCCAAGAAAGATTAGGAAAAGCCGTTCGATGTTGGAAATATTCCAAGAAAGATTCGGAAAGCCGTTCTATGTTGGAAATATTACAGAGATATTTCAGAAACATTTCATGCAATATTACGCTAAACATTTCTGAAATATTTCTGAATTATTCCAAGAAAGATTCAGAAAAGCCGTTCTATGTTGGAAATATTACAGAGATATTTCAGAAACATTTCATGCAATATTACGCTAAACATTTCTGAAATATTTCTGAAATATTCCAAGAAAGATTCGGAAAATCCGCACTATGTTAGAAATATTACAGTGATATTTCAGAAACATTTCATGCAATATTACGCTAAACATTTCTGAAATATTTCTGAAATATTCCAAGAAAGATTCGGAAAAGACGTTCTATGTTGGAAATATTACAGAAATATTTCAGAAACCCTTCATGCAATATTACGCTAAACATTTCTGAAATATTTCTGAAATATTCTAAGAAAGGTTCGGAAATTCCGCTCTATGTTGGAAGTATTAAAGAGATATTTCAGAAACTTTTCATGCAATATAACGCTAAACAATTCTGAAATATTTCTGAATTATTCCAAGAAAGATTCAGAAAAGTCGTTCTATGTTGGAAATATTAATGAGATATTTTAGAAACATTTCATGCAATATTACGCTAAACATTTCTGAAATATTTCTGAATTATTCCAAGAAAGACTCACAAAAGCCGTTCTATGTTGGAAGTATTAAAGAGATATTTCAGAAACATTTCATGCAATATAACGCTAAACATTTCTGAAATATTTCTGAATTATTCCAAGAAAGATTCAGAAAAGTTGTTCTATGTTGGAAATATTAGACAGATATTTCAGAAACATTTCATGCAATATTACGCTAAACATTTCTGAAATATTTCTGAAATGTTCCAAGAAAGATTTGGAAAAGCCGCTCTACGTTGGAAATATTACAGAGATATTTCATAAATATTTCATGCAATATTACGCTAAATATTTCTGAAATATTTCTGAATTATTCCAAGAAAGATTCAGAAAAGCCGTTCTATGTTGGAATTATTAAAGAGATATTTCAGAAACATTTCATGCAATATTACGCTAAACATTTCTGAAATATTTCTGAAATATTCCAAGAAAGATTCGGAAAATCCGCTCTATGTTGGAAATATTACAGAGATATTTCAGAAACATTTCATGCAATATTACGCTAAACATTTCTGAAATATTTCTGAAATATTCTAAGAAAGGTTCGGAAATTCCGCTCTATGTTGGAAATATTACAGAAATTTTTCAGAAACATTTCATGCAATATTACGCTAAACATTTCTGAATTATTTCTGAAATATTCCAAGAAAGATTCGGAAAAGCCGTTCGATGTTGGAAATATTACAGAAATATTTCAGAAATATTTCATGCGATATTACGCTAAACATTTCTGAAATATTTCTGAAATATTCCAAGAAAGATTCGGAAAAGCCGTTCGATGTTGGAAATATTCCAAGAAAGATTCGGAAAGCCGTTCTATGTTGGAATTATTACAGAGATATTTCAGAAACATTTTATGCAATATTACGCTAAACATTTCTGAAATATTTCTGAATTATTCCAAGACAGATTCAGAAAAGCCGTTCTATGTTGGAAATATTACAGAGATATTTCAGAAACTTTTCATGCAATATTACGCTAAACATTTCTGAAATATTTCTGAAATATTCCAAGAAAGTTTCGGAAAAGACGTTCTATGTTGGAAATATTAGAGAGATATTTCAGAAACATTTCATGCAATATTACGCTAAACATTTCTGAAATATTTCTGAAATATTCCAAGAAAGATTCGGAAAAGCCGCTCTATGTTGGAATTATTACAGAGATATTTCAGAAACATTTCATGCGATATTACGCTAAACATTTCTGAAATATTTCTGAAATATTCCAAGAAAGATTAGGAAAAGCCGTTCTATGTTGGAAATATTACAGAGATATTTCAGAAACATTTCATGCAATATTACGATAAAGATTTCTGAAATATTTCTGAAATATTCCAAGAAAGATTCGGAAAAGCCGCTCTATGTTGGAATTATTACAGAGATATTTCAGAAACATTTCATGCGATATTACGCTAAACATTTCTGAAATATTTCTGAAATATTCCAAGAAAGATTAGGAAAAGCCGTTCTATGTTGGAAATATTAGAGAGATATTTCAGAAACATTTCATGCAATATTACGCTAAACATTTCTGAAATATTTCTGAAATATTCCAAGAAAGATTCGGAAAAGCCGCTCTATGTTGGAATTATTACAGAGATATTTCAGAAACATTTCATGCGATATTACGCTAAACATTTCTGAAATATTTCTGAAATATTCCAAGAAAGATTAGGAAAAGCCGTTCTATGTTGGAAATATTACAGAGATATTTCAGAAACATTTCATGCAATATTACGATAAAGATTTCTGAAATATTTCTGAATTATTCTAAGAAAGGTTCGGAAATTCCGCTCTATGTTGGAAATATTACAGAGATATTTCAGAAACATTTCATGCAATATTACGCTAAACATTTCTGAAATATTTCTGAATTATTCCAAGAAAGATTCGGAAAAGCCGTTCGATGTTGGAAATATTCCAAAAAAGATTCGGAAAGCCGTTCTATGTTGGAAATATTACAGAGATATTTCAGAAAAATTTCATGCAATATTACGATAAACATTTCTGAAATATTTCTGAAATATTCCAAGAAAGATTCGGAAAAGCCGTTCGATGCTGGAAATATTCCAAGAAAGATTCGGAAAGCCGTTCTATGTTGGAAATATTACAGAGATATTTCAGAAACATTTCATGCAATATTACGCTAAACATTTCTGAAATATTTCTGAAATATTCCAAGAAAGATTCGGAAAATCCGCTCTATGTTGGAAATATTACAGAGATATTTCAGAAACATTTCATGCAATATTACGCTAAACATTTCTGAAATATTTCTGAAATATTCTAAGAAAGGTTCGGAAATTCCGCTCTATGTTGGAAATATTACAGAGATTTTTCAGAAACATTTCATGCAATATTACGCTAAACATTTCTGAATTATTTCTGAAATATTCCAAGAAAGATTCGGAAAAGCCGTTCGATGTTGGAAATATTACAGAAATATTTCAGAAATATTTCATGCGATATTACGCTAAACATTTCTGAAATATTTCTGAAATATTCCAAGAAAGATTCGGAAAAGCCGTTCGATGTTGGAAATATTCCAAGAAAGATTCGGAAAGCCGTTCTATGTTGGAATTATTACAGAGATATTTCAGAAACATTTTATGCAATATTACGCTAAACATTTCTGAAATATTTCTGAATTATTCCAAGACAGATTCAGAAAAGCCGTTCTATGTTGGAAATATTACAGAGATATTTCATAAACTTTTCATGCAATATTACGCTAAACATTTCTGAAATATTTCTGAAATATTCCAAGAAAGTTTCGGAAAAGACGTTCTATGTTGGAAATATTAGAGAGATATTTCAGAAACATTTCATGCAATATTACGCTAAACATTTCTGAAATATTTCTGAAATATTCCAAGAAAGATTCGGAAAAGCCGCTCTATGTTGGAATTATTACAGAGATATTTCAGAAACATTTCATGCGATATTACGCTAAACATTTCTGAAATATTTCTGAAATATTCCAAGAAAGATTAGGAAAAGCCGTTCTATGTTGGAAATATTACAGAGATATTTCAGAAACATTTCATGCAATATTACGATAAAGATTTCTGAAATATTTCTGAAATATTCCAAGAAAGATTCGGAAAAGCCGCTCTATGTTGGAATTATTACAGAGATATTTCAGAAACATTTCATGCGATATTACGCTAAACATTTCTGAAATATTTCTGAAATATTCCAAGAAAGATTAGGAAAAGCCGTTCTATTTTGGAAATATTACAGAGATATTTCAGAAACATTTCATGGAATATTACGCTAAAGATTTCTGAAATATTTCTGAATTATTCCAAGAAAGATTCAGAAAAGCCGTTCTATGTTGGGAATATTCCAGTAAAGATTCGGAATAGCCGTTCTACGTTGGAAATATTACAAAGATATTTCAGAAACATTTCATGCAATATTACGCTAAAGATTTCTGAAATATTTCTGAATTATTCCAAGAAAGATTCAGAAAAGCCGTTCTATGTTGGGAATATTCCAAGAAAGATTCGGAATAGCCGTTCTATGTTGGAAATATTACAAAGATATTTCAGAAATATTTCATGCGATATTACGCTAAACATTTCTGAAATATTTCTGAATTATTCCAAGAAACATTCAGAAAAGCCGTTCTATGTTGGAAATATTAGAGAGATATTTCAGAAACATTTCATGCGATATTACGCTAAACATTTCTGAAATATTTCTGAAATATTCCAAGAAAGATTAGGAAAAGCCGTTCTATGTTGGAAATATTAGAGAGATATTTCAGAAACATTTCATGCAATATTACGCTAAACATTTCTGAAATATTTCTGAAATATTCCAAGAAAGATTCGGAAAAGCCGCTCTATGTTGGAATTATTACAGAGATATTTCAGAAACATTTCATGCGATATTACGCTAAACATTTCTGAAATATTTCTGAAATATTCCAAGAAAAATTAGGAAAAGCCGTTCTATGTTGGAAATATTACAGAGATATTTCAGAAACATTTCATGCAATATTACGATAAAGATTTCTGAAATATTTCTGAATTATTCTAAGAAAGGTTCGGAAATTCCGCTCTATGTTGGAAATATTACAGAGATATTTCAGAAACATTTCATGCAATATTACGCTAAACATTTCTGAAATATTTCTGAATTATTCCAAGAAAGATTCGGAAAAGCCGTTCGATGTTGGAAATATTCCAAAAAAGATTCGGAAAGCCGTACTATGTTGGAAATATTACAGAGATATTTCAGAAAAATTTCATGCAATATTACGCTAAACATTTCTGAAATATTTCTGAAATATTCCAAGAAAGATTCGGAAAAGCCGTTCGATGTTGGAAATATTCCAAGAAAGATTCGGAAAGCCGTTCTATGTTGGAAATATTACAGAGATATTTCAGAAACATTTCATGCAATATTACGCTAAACATTTCTGAAATATTTCTGAAATATTCCAAGAAAGATTCGGAAAATCCGCTCTATGTTGGAAATATTACAGAGATATTTCAGAAACATTTCATGCAATATTACGCTAAACATTTCTGAAATATTTCTGAAATATTCTAAGAAAGGTTCGGAAATTCCGCTCTATGTTGGAAATATTACAGAAATTTTTCAGAAACATTTCATGCAATATTACGCTAAACATTTCTGAATTATTTCTGAAATATTCCAAGAAAGATTCGGAAAAGCCGTTCGATGTTGGAAATATTACAGAAATATTTCAGAAATATTTCATGCGATATTACGCTAAACATTTCTGAAATATTTCTGAAATATTCCAAGAAAGATTCGGAAAAGCCGTTCGATGTTGGAAATATTCCAAGAAAGATTCGGAAAGCCGTTCTATGTTGGAATTATTACAGAGATATTTCAGAAACATTTTATGCAATATTACGCTAAACATTTCTGAAATATTTCTGAATTATTCCAAGACAGATTCAGAAAAGCCGTTCTATGTTGGAAATATTACAGAGATATTTCAGAAACTTTTCATGCAATATTACGCTAAACATTTCTGAAATATTTCTGAAATATTCCAAGAAAGTTTCGGAAAAGACGTTCTATGTTGGAAATATTAGAGAGATATTTCAGAAACATTTCATGCAATATTACGCTAAACATTTCTGAAATATTTCTGAAATATTCCAAGAAAGATTCGGAAAAGCCGCTCTATGTTGGAATTATTACAGAGATATTTCAGAAACATTTCATGCGATATTACGCTAAACATTTCTGAAATATTTCTGAAATATTCCAAGAAAGATTAGGAAAAGCCGTTCTATGTTGGAAATATTACAGAGATATTTCAGAAACATTTCATGCAATATTACGATAAAGATTTCTGAAATATTTCTGAAATATTCCAAGAAAGATTCGGAAAAGCCGCTCTATGTTGGAATTATTACAGAGATATTTCAGAAACATTTCATGCGATATTACGCTAAACATTTCTGAAATATTTCTGAAATATTCCAAGAAAGATTAGGAAAAGCCGTTCTATGTTGGAAATATTAGAGAGATATTTCAGAAACATTTCATGCAATATTACGCTAAACATTTCTGAAATATTTCTGAAATATTCCAAGAAAGATTCGGAAAAGCCGCTCTATGTTGGAATTATTACAGAGATATTTCAGAAACATTTCATGCGATATTACGCTAAACATTTCTGAAATATTTCTGAAATATTCCAAGAAAGATTAGGAAAAGCCGTTCTATGTTGGAAATATTACAGAGATATTTCAGAAACATTTCATGCAATATTACGATAAAGATTTCTGAAATGTTTCTGAATTATTCTAAGAAAGGTTCGGAAATTCCGCTCTATGTTGGAAATATTACAGAGATATTTCAGAAACATTTCATGCAATATTACGCTAAACATTTCTGAAATATTTCTGAATTATTCCAAGAAAGATTCGGAAAAGCCGTTCGATGTTGGAAATATTCCAAAAAAGATTCGGAAAGCCGTTCTATGTTGGAAATATTACAGAGATATTTCAGAAAAATTTCATGCAATATTACGCTAAACATTTCTGAAATATTTCTGAAATATTCCAAGAAAGATTCGGAAAAGCCGTTCGATGCTGGAAATATTCCAAGAAAGATTCGGAAAGCCGTTCTATGTTGGAAATATTACAGAGATATTTCAGAAACATTTCATGCAATATTACGCTAAACATTTCTGAAATATTTCTGAAATATTCCAAGAAAGATTCGGAAAATCCGCTCTATGTTGGAAATATTACAGAGATATTTCAGAAACATTTCATGCAATATTACGCTAAACATTTCTGAAATATTTCTGAAATATTCTAAGAAAGGTTCGGAAATTCCGCTCTATGTTGGAAATATTACAGAGATTTTTCAGAAACATTTCATGCAATATTACGCTAAACATTTCTGAATTATTTCTGAAATATTCCAAGAAAGATTCGGAAAAGCCGTTCGATGTTGGAAATATTACAGAAATATTTCAGAAATATTTCATGCGATATTACGCTAAACATTTCTGAAATATTTCTGAAATATTCCAAGAAAGATTCGGAAAAGCCGTTCGATGTTGGAAATATTCCAAGAAAGATTCGGAAAGCCGTTCTATGTTGGAATTATTACAGAGATATTTCAGAAACATTTTATGCAATATTACGCTAAACATTTCTGAAATATTTCTGAATTATTCCAAGACAGATTCAGAAAAGCCGTTCTATGTTGGAAATATTACAGAGATATTTCATAAACTTTTCATGCAATATTACGCTAAACATTTCTGAAATATTTCTGAAATATTCCAAGAAAGTTTCGGAAAAGACGTTCTATGTTGGAAATATTAGAGAGATATTTCAGAAACATTTCATGCAATATTACGCTAAACATTTCTGAAATATTTCTGAAATATTCCAAGAAAGATTCGGAAAAGCCGCTCTATGTTGGAATTATTACAGAGATATTTCAGAAACATTTCATGCGATATTACGCTAAACATTTCTGAAATATTTCTGAAATATTCCAAGAAAGATTAGGAAAAGCCGTTCTATGTTGGAAATATTACAGAGATATTTCAGAAACATTTCATGCAATATTACGCTAAAGATTTCTGAAATATATCTGAATTATTCCAAGAAAGATTCAGAAAAGCCGTTTTATGTTGGGAATATTCCAAGAAAGATTCGGAATAGCCGTTCTATGTTGGAAATATTACAAAGATATTTCAGAAACATTTCATGCAATATTACGCTAAAGATTTCTGAAACATTTCTGAATTATTCTAAGAAAGATTCGGAAAAGCCGCTCTATGTTGGAAATATTAGAGAGATATTTCAGAAACATTTCATGCGATATTACGCTAAACATTTCTGAAATATTTCTGAAATATTCCAAGAAAGATTAGGAAAAGCCGTTCTATGTTGGAAATATTAGAGAGATACTTCAGAAACATTTCATGCAATATTACGCTAAACATTTCTGAAATATTTCTGAAATATTCCAAGAAAGATTCGGAAAAGCCGCTCTATGTTGGAATTATTACAGAGATATTTCAGAAACATTTCATGCGATATTACGCTAAACATTTCTGAAATATTTCTGAAATATTCCAAGAAAGATTAGGAAAAGCCGCTCTATGTTGGAAATATTACAGAGATATTTCAGAAACATTTCATGCAATATTACGCTAAACATTTCTGAAATATTTCTGAAATATTCCAAGAAAGATTCAGAAAAGTTGTTCTATGTTGGAAATATTAGACAGATATTTCAGAAACATTTCATGCAATATTACGCTAAACATTTCTGAAATATTTCTGAAATGTTCCAAGAAAGATTTGGAAAAGCCGCTCTACGTTGGAAATATTACAGAGATATTTTATAAATATTTCATGCAATATTACGCTAAACATTTCTGAAATATTTCTGAAATATTCCAAGAAAGATTCGGAAAAGACGTTCTATGTTGGAAATATTACAGAAATATTTCAGAAACATTTCATGCAATATTACGCTGAAAATTGCTGAAATATTTCTGAAATATTCCAAGAAAGATTCGGAAAAGCCGTTCTATGTTGAAAATAATACAGAGATATTTCAGAAACATTTCATGTAATATTACGCTAAACATTTCTGAAATATTTCTGAATTATTCCAAGAAAGATTCAGAATAGCCGTTCTATGTTGGAAATATTACAAAGATATTTCAGAAACATTTCATGCAATATTACGCTAAAGATTTCTGAAATATTTCTGAATTATTCTAAGAAAGATTCGGAAAAGCCGCTCTATGTTGGAAATATTAGAGAGATATTTCAGAAACATTTCATGCGATATTACGCTAAACATTTCTGAAATATTTCTGAAACATTCCAAGAAAGATTAGGAAAAACCGTTCTATGTTGGGAATATTCCAAGAAAGATTCGGAATAGCCGTTCTATGTTGGAAATATTAGAGAGATATTTCAGAAACATTTCATGCAATATTACGCTAAACATTTCTGAAATATTTCTGAAATATTCCAAGAAAGATTCGGAAAAGCCGCTCTATGTTGGAATTATTACAGAGATATTTCAGAAACATTTCATGCGATATTACGCTGAACATTTCTGAAATATTTCTGAAATATTCCAAGAAAGATTAGGAAAAGCCGTTCTATGTTGGAAATATTACAGAGATATTTCAGAAACATTTCATGCAATATTACGATAAAGATTTCTGAAATATTTCTGAATTATTCTAAGAAAGGTTCGGAAATTCCGCTCTATGTTGGAAATATTACAGAGATATTTCAGAAACATTTCATGCAATATTACGCTAAACATTTCTGAAATATTTCTGAATTATTCCAAGAAGATTCGGAAAAGCCGTTCGATGTTGGAAATATTCCAAAAAAGATTCGGAAAGCCGTTCTATGTTGGAAATATTACAGAGATATTTCAGAAACATTTCATGCAATATTACGCTAAACATTTCTGAAATATTTCTGAATTATTCCAAGAAAGATTCGGAAAAGCCGTTCGATGTTGGAAATATTCCAAAAAAGATTCGGAAAGCCGTTCTATGTTGGAAATATTACAGAGATATTTCAGAAACATTTCATGCAATATTACGCTAAACATTTCTGAAATATTTCTGAAATATTCCAAGAAAGATTCGGAAAAGCCGTTCTATGTTGGAAATATTACAGAGATATTTCAGAAATATTTCATGCGATATTACGCTAAACATTTCTGAAATATTTCTGAAATATTCCAAGAAAGATTCGGAAAAGCCGTTCTATGTTGGAAATATTACAGAGATATTTTAGAAATATTTCATGCAATATTACGCTAAACATTTCTGAAATATTTCTGAAATATTCCAAGAAAGATTCGGAAAAGCCGTTCTATGTTGGAAATATTCCAAGAAAGATTCGGAATAGCCGTTCTATGTTGGAAATATTACAAAGATATTTCAGAAACATTTCATGCGATATTACGCTAAACATTTCTGAAATATTTCTGAATTATTCCAAGAAAGATTCAGAAAAGCCGTTCTATGTTCGAAATATTAGAGAGATATTTCAGAAACATTTCATGTAATATTACGGTAAACATTTCTGAAATATTTTTGAAATATTCCAAGAAAGATTCGGAAAAGCCGGTCTACGTTGGAAATATTACAGAGATATTTTAGAAACATTTCATGCGATATTACGCTAAACATTTCTGAAATATTTCTGAATTATTCCAAGAAAGATTCAGAAAAGCCGTTCTATGTTCGAAATATTAGAGAGATATTTCAGAAACATTTCATGCAATATTACGATAAACATTTCTGAAATATTTTTGAAATATTCCAAGAAAGATTCGGAAAAGCCGGTCTACGTCGGAAATATTACAGAGATATTTCAAAAACATTTCATGCAATATTACGCTAAAGATTTCTGAAATATTTCTGAATTATTCCATGAAAGATTCAGAAAAGCCGTTCTATGTTGGGAATATTCCAAGAAAGATTCGGAATAGCCGTTCTATGTTGGAAATATTACAAAGATATTTCAGAAATATTTCATGCTATATTACGCTAAACATTTCTGAAATATTTCTGAAATGTTCCAAGAAAGATTCGGAAAAGCTGTTCTATGTTGGAAATATTACAGAGATATTTCAGAAATATTTCATGCAATATTACGCTAAACATTTCTGAAATATTTCTGAAATATTCCAAGAAAAATTCGGAAAAGCCATTCGATGTTGGAAATATTCCAAGAAAGATTCGGAAAGCCGTTCTATGTTGGAAATATTACAGAGATATTTCAGAAACATTTCATGCAATATTACGCTAAACATTTCTGAAATATTTCTGAAATATTCCAAGAAAGATTCGGAAAATCCGCTCTATGTTGGAAATATTACAGAGATATTTCAGAAACATTTCATGCAATATTACGCTAAACATTTCTGAAATATTTCTGAAATATTCTAAGAAAGTTTCGGAAATTCCGCTCTATGTTGGAAATATTACAGAGATATTTCAGAAACATTTCATGCAATATTACGCTAAACATTTCTGAAATATTTCTGAAATATTCCAAGAAAGATTCGGAAAAGCCGTTCGATGTTGGAAATATTACAGAAATATTTCAGAAACCCTTCATGTAATATTACGCTAAACATTTCTGAAATATTTCTGAATTATTCCAAGAAAGATTCAGAAAAGCCGTTCTATGTTGGAATTATTAACGAGATATTTCAGAAACATTTCATGCAATATCACGCTAAACATTTCTGAAATATTTCTGAAATATTCCAAGAAAGATTCGGAAAAGCCGTTATATGTTGGAAATATTACAGAGATATTTCAGAAATATTTCATGCGATATTACGCTAAACATTTCTGAAATATTTCTGAAATATTCCAAGAAAGATTCGGAAAAGCCGTTCGATGTTGGAAATATTCCAAGAAAGATTCGGAAAAGCCGTTCGATGTTGGAAATATTACAGAGATATTTCAGAAATATTTCATGCGATATTACGCTAAACATTTCTGAAATATTTCTGAATTATTCCAAGACAGATTCAGAAAAGCCGTTCTATGTTGGAAATATTACAGAAACATTTCATGCAATATTACGCTAAACATGTCTGAAATATTTCTGAAATATTCCAAGAAAGATTCGGAAAAGCCGTTCGATGTTGGAAATATTACAGAGATATTTCAGAAATATTTCATGCGATATTACGCTAAACATTTCTGAAATATTTCTGAAATATTCCAAGAAAGATTAGGAAAAGCCGTTCGATGTTGGAAATATTACAGAGATATTTTAGAAATATTTCATGCAATATTACGCTAAACATTTCTGAAATATTTCTGAATTATTCCAAGAAGATTCGGAAAAGCCGTTCGATGTTGGAAATATTCCAAAAAAGATTCGGAAAGCCGTTCTATGTTGGAAATATTACAGAGATATTTCAGAAACATTTCATGCAATATTACGCTAAACATTTCTGAAATATTTCTGAATTATTCCAAGAAAGATTCGGAAAAGCCGTTCGATGTTGGAAATATTCCAAAAAAGATTCGGAAAGCCGTTCTATGTTGGAAATATTACAGAGATATTTCAGAAACATTTCATGCAATATTACGCTAAACATTTCTGAAATATTTCTGAAATATTCCAAGAAAGATTCGGAAAAGCCGATCTATGTTGGAAATATTACAGAGATATTTCAGAAATATTTCATGCGATATTACGCTAAACATTTCTGAAATATTTCTGAAATATTCCAAGAAAGATTCGGAAAAGCCGTTCTATGTTGGAAATATTACAGAGATATTTTAGAAATATTTCATGCAATATTACGCTAAACATTTCTGAAATATTTCTGAAATATTCCAAGAAAGATTCGGAAAAGCCGTTCTATGTTGGAAATATTCCAAGAAAGATTCGGAATAGCCGTTCTATGTTGGAAATATTACAAAGATATTTCAGAAACATTTCATGCGATATTACGCTAAACATTTCTGAAATATTTCTGAATTATTCCAAGAAAGATTCAGAAAAGCCGTTCTATGTTCGAAATATTAGAGAGATATTTCAGAAACATTTCATGTAATATTACGGTAAACATTTCTGAAATATTTTTGAAATATTCCAAGAAAGATTCGGAAAAGCCGGTCTACGTTGGAAATATTACAGAGATATTTTAGAAACATTTCATGCGATATTACGCTAAACATTTCTGAAATATTTCTGAATTATTCCAAGAAAGATTCAGAAAAGCCGTTCTATGTTCGAAATATTAGAGAGATATTTCAGAAACATTTCATGCAATATTACGATAAACATTTCTGAAATATTTCTGAATTATTCCAAGAAAGATTCAGAAAAGTCGTTCTATGTTGGAAATATTAATGAGATATTTTAGAAACATTTCATGCGATATTACGCTAAACATTTCTGAAATATTTCTGAATTATTCCAAGAAAGATTCAGAAAAGCCGTTCTATGTTCGAAATATTAGAGAGATATTTCAGAAACATTTCATGCAATATTACGATAAACATTTCTGAAATATTTTTGAAATATTCCAAGAAAGATTCGGAAAAGCCGGTCTACGTCGGAAATATTACAGAGATATTTCAAAAACATTTCATGCAATATTACGCTAAAGATTTCTGAAATATTTCTGAATTATTCCATGAAAGATTCAGAAAAGCCGTTCTATGTTGGGAATATTCCAAGAAAGATTCGGAATAGCCATTCTATGTTGGAAATATTACAACGATATTTCAGACATATTTCATGCTATATTACGCTAAACATTTCTGAAATATTTCTGAAATGTTCCAAGAAAGATTCGGAAAAGCTGTTCTATGTTGGAAATATTACAGAGATATTTCAGAAATATTTCATGCAATATTACGCTAAACATTTCTGAAATATTTCTGAAATATTCCAAGAAAAATTCGGAAAAGCCGTTCGATGTTGGAAATATTCCAAGAAAGATTCGGAAAGCCGTTCTATGTTGGAAATATTACAGAGATATTTCAGAAACATTTCATGCAATATTACGCTAAACATTTCTGAAATATTTCTGAAATATTCCAAGAAAGATTCGGAAAATCCGCTCTATGTTGGAAATATTACAGAGATATTTCAGAAACAATTCATGCAATATTACGCTAAACATTTCTGAAATATTTCTGAAATATTCTAAGAAAGTTTCGGAAATTCCGCTCTATGTTGGAAATATTACAGAGATATTTCAGAAACATTTCATGCAATATTACGCTAAACATTTCTGAAATATTTCTGAAATATTCCAAGAAAGATTCAGAAAAGTTGTTCTATGTTGGAAATATTAGACAGATATTTCAGAAACATTTCATGCAATATTACGCTAAACATTTCTGAAATATTTCTGAAATGTTCCAAGAAAGATTTGGAAAAGCCGCTCTACGTTGGAAATATTACAGAGATATTTTATAAATATTTCATGCAATATTACGCTAAACATTTCTGAGATATTTCTGAAATATTCCAAGAAAGATTCGGAAAAGACGTTCTATGTTGGAAATATTACAGAAATATTTCAGAAACATTTCATGCAATATTACGCTGAAAATTGCTGAAATATTTCTGAAATATTCCAAGAAAGATTCGGAAAAGCCGTTCTATGTTGAAAATAATACAGAGATATTTCAGAAACATTTCATGTAATATTACGCTAAACATTTCTGAAATATTTCTGAATTATTCCAAGAAAGATTCAGAATAGCCGTTCTATGTTGGGAATATTCCAAGAAAGATTCGGAAAAGCCGCTCTATGTTGGAAATATTAGAGAGATATTTCAGAAACATTTCATGCGATATTACGCTAAACATTTCTGAAATATTTCTGAAACATTCCAAGAAAGATTAGGAAAAACCGTTCTATGTTGGAAATATTAGAGAGATATTTCAGAAACATTTCATGCAATATTACGCTAAACATTTCTGAAATATTTCTGAAATATTCCAAGAAAGATTCGGAAAAGCCGCTCTATGTTGGAATTATTACAGAGATATTTTAGAAACATTTCATGCGATATTACGCTAAACATTTCTGAAATATTTCTGAAACATTCCAAGAAAGATTAGGAAAAACCGTTCTATGTTGGAAATATTAGAGAGATATTTCAGAAATATTTCATGCAATATTACGCTAAACATTTCTGAAATATTTCTGAAATATTCCAAGAAAAATTCGGAAAAGCCGTTCGATGTTGGAAATATTCCAAGAAAGATTCGGAAAGCCGTTCTATGTTGGAAATATTACAGAGATATTGCAGAAACATTTCATGCAATATTACGCTAAACATTTCTGAAATATTTCTGAAATATTCCAAGAAAGATTCGGAAAATCCGCTCTATGTTGGAAATATTACAGAGATATTTCAGAAACATTTCATGCAATATTACGCTAAACATTTCTGAAATATTTCTGAATTATTCCAAGAAAGATTCAGAAAAGCCGTTCTATGTTGGAATTATTAACGAGATATTTCAGAAACATTTCATGCAATATCACGCTAAACATTTCTGAAATATTTCTGAAATATTCCAAGAAAGATTCGGAAAAGCCGTTATATGTTGGAAATATTACAGAGATATTTCAGAAATATTTCATGCGATATTACGCTAAACATTTCTGAAATATTTCTGAAATATTCCAAGAAAGATTCGGAAAAGCCGTTCGATGTTGGAAATATTCCAAGAAAGATTCGGAAAAGCCGTTCGATGTTGGAAATATTACAGAGATATTTCAGAAATATTTCATGCGATATTACGCTAAACATTTCTGAAATATTTCTGAATTATTCCAAGACAGATTCAGAAAAGCCGTTCTATGTTGGAAATATTACAGAAACATTTCATGCAATATTACGCTAAACATGTCTGAAATATTTCTGAAATATTCCAAGAAAGATTCGGAAAAGCCGTTCGATGTTGGAAATATTACAGAAATATTTCAGAAACCCTTCATGTAATATTACGCTAAACATTTCTGAAATATTTCTGAAGTATTCCAAGAAAGATTCAGAAAAGCCGTTCTATGTTGGAATTATTAACGAGATATTTCAGAAACATTTCATGCAATATCAAGCTAAACATTTCTGAAATATTTCTGAAATATTCCAAGAAAGATTCGGAAAAGCCGTTCTATGTTGGAAATATTACAGAGATATTTCAGAAATATTTCATGCGATATTACGCTAAACATTTCTGAAATATTTCTGAAATATTCCAAGAAAGATTCGGAAAAGCCGTTCGATGTTGGAAATATTCCAAGAAAGATTCGGAAAGCCGTTCTATGTTGGAATTATTACAGAGATATTTCGGAAACATTTTATGCAATATTACGCTAAACATTTCTGAAATATTTCTGAATTATTCCAAGACAGATTCAGAAAAGCCGTTCTATGTTGGAAATATTACAGAGATATTTCAGAAACTTTTCATGCAATATTACGCTAAACATTTCTGAAATATTTCTGAAATATTCCAAGAAAGTTTCGGAAAAGACGTTCTATGTTGGGAATATTCCAAGAAAGATTCGGAATAGCCGTTCTATGTTGGAAATATTACAAAGATATTTCAGAAACATTTCATGCGATATTTCGCTAAACATTTCTGAAATATTCGGAAATATTTTTGAAATATTCCAAGAAAGATTCGGAAAAGCCGGTCTACGTTGGAAATATTACAGAGATATTTCAGAAACTTTTCATGCAATATTACGCTAAACATTTCTGAAATATTTCTGAAATATTCCAAGAAAGATTCGGAAAAGCCGCTCTATGTTGGAATTATTACCTAGATATTTCAGAAACATTTCATGCGATATTACGCTAAACATTTCTGAAATATTTCTGAAATATTCCAAGAAAGATTCGGAAAAGCCGTTCGATGTTGGAAATATTACAGAGATATTTCAGAAATATTTCATGCGATATTACGCTAAACATTTCTGAAATATTTCTGAATTATTCCAAGACAGATTCAGAAAAGCCGTTCTATGTTTGAAATATTACAGAGATATTTCAGAAACTTTTCATGCAATATTACGCTAAACATTTCTGAAATATTTCTGAAATATTCCAAGAAAGTTTCGGAAAAGACGTTCTATGTTGGGAATATTCCAAGAAAGATTCGGAAAAGCCGCTCTATGTTGGAATTATTACCTAGATATTTCAGAAACATTTCATGCGATATTACGCTAAACATTTCTGAAATATTTCTGAAATATTCCAAGAAAGATTCGGAAAAGCCGTTCGATGTTGGAAATATTACAGAGATATTTCAGAAATATTTCATGCGATATTACGCTAAACATTTCTGAAATATTTCTGAATTATTCCAAGACAGATTCAGAAAAGCCGTTCTATGTTTGAAATATTACAGAGATATTTCAGAAACATTTCATGCGATATTACGCTAAACATTTCTGAAATATTTCTGAATTATTCCAAGAAAGATTCAGAAAAGCCGTTCTATGTTGGAAATATTAGAGAGATATTTCAGAAACATTTCATGCAATATTATGCTAAAAATTTCTGAAATATTTCTGAAATATTCCAAGAAAGATTCGGAAAAGCCGCTCTATGTTTAAATTATTACAGAGATATTTCAGAAACATTTCATGCGATATTACGCTAAACATTTCTGAAATATTTCTGAAATATTCCAAGAAAGATTAGGAAAAGCCGTTCTATGTTGGAAATATTACAGAGATATTTCAGAAACATTTCATGCAATATTACGCTAAAGATTTCTGAAATATTTCTGAATTATGCCAAGAAAGATTCAGAAAAGCCGTTCTATGTTGGGAATATTCCAAGAAAGATTCGGAATAGCCGTTCTATGTTGGAAATATTACAAAGATATTTCAGAAACATTTCATGCGATATTACGCTAAACATTTCTGAAATATTTCTGAATTATTCCAAGAAAGATTCAGAAAAGCCGTTCTATGTTCGAAATATTAGAGAGATATTTCAGAAACATTTCATGTAATATTACGGTAAACATTTCTGAAATATTTTTGAAATATTCCAAGAAAGATTCGGAAAAGCCGGTCTACGTTGGAAATATTACAGAGATATTTTAGAAACATTTCATGCGATATTACGCTAAACATTTCTGAAATATTTCTGAATTATTCCAAGAAAGATTCAGAAAAGCCGTTCTATGTTCGAAATATTAGAGAGATATTTCAGAAACATTTCATGCAATATTACGATAAACATTTCTGAAATATTTCTGAATTATTCCAAGAAAGATTCAGAAAAGTCGTTCTATGTTGGAAATATTAATGAGATATTTTAGATACATTTCATGCGATATTACGCTAAACATTTCTGAAATATTTCTGAATTATTCCAAGAAAGATTCAGAAAAGCCGTTCTATGTTCGAAATATTAGAGAGATATTTCAGAAACATTTCATGCAATATTACGATAAACATTTCTGAAATATTTTTGAAATATTCCAAGAAAGATTCGGAAAAGCCGGTCTACGTCGGAAATATTACAGAGATATTTCAAAAACATTTCATGCAATATTACGCTAAAGATTTCTGAAATATTTCTGAATTATTCCATGAAAGATTCAGAAAAGCCGTTCTATGTTGGGAATATTCCAAGAAAGATTCGGAATAGCCGTTCTATGTTGGAAATATTACAAAGATATTTCAGAAATATTTCATGCTATATTACGCTAAACATTTCTGAAATATTTCTGAAATGTTCCAAGAAAGATTCGGAAAAGCTGTTCTATGTTGGAAATATTACAGAGATATTTCAGAAATATTTCATGCAATATTACGCTAAACATTTCTGAAATATTTCTGAAATATTCCAAGAAAAATTCGGAAAAGCCGTTCGATGTTGGAAATATTCCAAGAAAGATTCGGAAAGCCGTTCTATGTTGGAAATATTACAGAGATATTTCAGAAACATTTCATGCAATATTACGCTAAACATTTCTGAAATATTTCTGAAATATTCCAAGAAAGATTCGGAAAATCCGCTCTATGTTGGAAATATTACAGAGATATTTCAGAAACATTTCATGCAATATTACGCTAAACATTTCTGAAATATTTCTGAAATATTCTAAGAAAGTTTCGGAAATTCCGCTCTATGTTGGAAATATTACAGAGATATTTCAGAAACATTTCATGCAATATTACGCTAAACATTTCTGAAATATTTCTGAAATATTCCAAGAAAGATTCGGAAAAGCCGTTCGATGTTGGAAATATTACAGAAATATTTCAGAAACCCTTCATGTAATATTACGCTAAACATTTCTGAAATATTTCTGAATTATTCCAAGAAAGATTCAGAAAAGCCGTTCTATGTTGGAATTATTAACGAGATATTTCAGAAACATTTCATGCAATATCACGCTAAACATTTCTGAAATATTTCTGAAATATTCCAAGAAAGATTCGGAAAAGCCGTTATATGTTGGAAATATTACAGAGATATTTCAGAAATATTTCATGCGATATTACGCTAAACATTTCTGAAATATTTCTGAAATATTCCAAGAAAGATTCGGAAAAGCCGTTCGATGTTGGAAATATTCCAAGAAAGATTCGGAAAAGCCGTTCGATGTTGGAAATATTACAGAGATATTTCAGAAATATTTCATGCGATATTACGCTAAACATTTCTGAAATATTTCTGAATTATTCCAAGACAGATTCAGAAAAGCCGTTCTATGTTGGAAATATTACAGAAACATTTCATGCAATATTACGCTAAACATGTCTGAAATATTTCTGAAATATTCCAAGAAAGATTCGGAAAAGCCGTTCGATGTTGGAAATATTACAGAAATATTTCAGAAACCCTTCATGTAATATTACGCTAAACATTTCTGAAATATTTCTGAATTATTCCAAGAAAGATTCAGAAAAGCCGTTCTATGTTGGAATTATTAACGAGATATTTCAGAAACATTTCATGCAATATCACGCTAAACATTTCTGAAATATTTCTGAAATATTCCAAGAAAGATTCGGAAAAGCCGTTCTATGTTGGAAATATTACAGAGATATTTCAGAAATATTTCATGCGATATTACGCTAAACATTTCTGAAATATTTCTGAAATATTCCAAGAAAGATTCGGAAAAGCCGTTCGATGTTGGAAATATTCCAAGAAAGATTCGGAAAGCCGTTCTATGTTGGAATTATTACAGAGATATTTCGGAAACATTTTATGCAATATTACGCTAAACATTTCTGAAATATTTCTGAATTATTCCAAGACAGATTCAGAAAAGCCGTTCTATGTTGGAAATATTACAGAGATATTTCAGAAACTTTTCATGCAATATTACGCTAAACATTTCTGAAATATTTCTGAAATATTCCAAGAAAGTTTCGGAAAAGACGTTCTATGTTGGGAATATTCCAAGAAAGATTCGGAATAGCCGTTGTATGTTGGAAATATTACAAAGATATTTCAGAAACATTTCATGCGATATTTCGCTAAACATTTCTGAAATATTCGGAAATATTTTTGAAATATTCCAAGAAAGATTCGGAAAAGCCGGTCTACGTTGGAAATATTACAGAGATATTTCAGAAACTTTTCATGCAATATTACGCTAAACATTTCTGAAATATTTCTGAAATATTCCAAGAAAGATTCGGAAAAGCCGCTCTATGTTGGAATTATTACAGAGATATTTCAGAAACATTTCATGCGATATTACGCTAAACATTTCTGAAATATTTCTGAAATATTCCAAGAAAGATTCGGAAAAGCCGTTCGATGTTGGAAATATTACAGAGATATTTCAGAAATATTTCATGCGATATTACGCTAAACATTTCTGAAATATTTCTGAAATATTCCAAGAAAGATTAGGAAAAGCCGTTCTATGTTGGAAATATTACAGAGATATTTCAGAAACATTTCATGCAATATTACGATAAAGATTTCTGAAATATTTCTGAATTATTCTAAGAAAGGTTCGGAAATTCCGCTCTATGTTGGAAATATTACAGAGATATTTCAGAAACATTTCATGCAATATTACGCTAAACATTTCTGAAATATTTCTGAAATATTCCAAGAAAGATTCGGAAAAGCCGTTCGATGTTGGAAATATTCCAAGAAAGATTCGGAAAGCCGTTCTATGTTGGAAATATTACAGAGATATTTCAGAAACATTTCATGCAATATTACGCTAAACATTTCTGAAATATTTCTGAAATATTCCAAGAAAGATTCGGAAAATCCGCTCTATGTTGGAAATATTACAGAGATATTTCAGAAACATTTCATGCAATATTACGCTAAACATTTCTGAAATATTTCTGAAATATTCTAAGAAAGGTTCGGAAATTCCGCTCCATGTTGGAAATATTACAGAGATTTTTCAGAAACATTTCATGCAATATTACGCTAAATATTTCTGAATTATTTCTGAAATATTCCAAGAAAGATTCGGAAAAGCCGTTTGATGTTGGAAATATTACAGAAATATTTCAAAAATATTTCATGCGATATTACGCTAAACATTTCTGCAATATTTCTGAAATATTCCAAGAAAGATTCGGAAAAGACGTTCTATGTTGGGAATATTCCAAGAAAGATTCGGAATAGCCGTTCTATGTTGGAAATATTACAAAGATATTTCAGAAACATTTCATGCGATATTTCGCTAAACATTTCTGAAATATTCGGAAATATTTTTGAAATATTCCAAGAAAGATTCGGAAAAGCCGGTCTACGTTGGAAATATTACAGAGATATTTCAGAACTTTTCATGCAATATTACGCTAAACATTTCTGAAATATTTCTGAAATATTCCAAGAAAGATTCGGAAAAGCCGCTCTATGTTGGAATTATTACAGAGATATTTCAGAAACATTTCATGCGATATTACGCTAAACATTTCTGAAATATTTCTGAAATATTCCAAGAAAGATTCGGAAAAGCCGTTCGATGTTGGAAATATTACAGAGATATTTCAGAAATATTTCATGCGATATTACGCTAAACATTTCTGAAATATTTCTGAATTATTCCAAGACAGATTCAGAAAAGCCGTTCTATGTTGGAAATATTACAGAAACATTTCATGCAATATTACGCTAAACATTTCTGAAATATTTCTGAAATATTCCAAGAAAGATTCGGAAAAGCCGTTCGATGTTGGAAATATTCCAAGAAAGATTCGGAAATCCGTTCTATGTTGGAATTATTACAGAGATATTTCAGAAACATTTTATGCAATATTACGCTAAACATTACTGAAATATTTCTGAATTATTAAAAGACAGATTCAGAAAAGCCGTTCTATGTTGGAAATATTACAGAGATATTTCAGAAACTTTTCATGCAATATTACGCTTAACATTTCTGAAATATTTCTGAAATATTCCAAGAAAGTTTCGGAAAAGACGTTCTAGGTTTGTAATATTCCAAGAAAGATTCGGAATAGCCGTTCTATGTTGGAAATATTACAAAGATATTTCAGAAACATTTCATGCGATATTTCGCTAAACATTTCTGAAATATTCGGAAATATTTTTGAAATATTCCAAGAAAGATTCGGAAAAGCCGGTCTACGTTGGAAATATTACAGAGATATTTCAGAAACTTTTCATGCAATATTACGCTAAACATTTCTGAAATATTTCTGAAATATTCCAAGAAAGATTCGGAAAAGCCGCTCTATGTTGGAATTATTACAGAGATATTTCAGAAACATTTCATGCGATATTACGCTAAACATTTCTGAAATATTTCTGAAATATTCCAAGAAAGATTCGGAAAAGCCGCTCTATGTTGGAATTATTACAGAGATATTTCAGAAACATTTCATGCGATATTACGCTAAACATTTCTGAAATATTTCTGAAATATTCCAAGAAAGATTCGGAAAAGCCGTTCGATGTTGGAAATATTACAGAGATATTTCAGAAATATTTCATGCGATATTACGCTAAACATTTCTGAAATATTTCTGAATTATTCCAAGACAGATTCAGAAAAGCCGTTCTATGTTGGAAATATTACAGAAACATTTCATGCAATATTACGCTAAACATTTCTGAAATATTTCTGAAATATTCCAAGAAAGATTCGGAAAAGCCGTTCGATGTTGGAAATATTACAGAAATATTTCAGAAACCCTTCATGTAATATTACGCTAAACATTTCTGAAATATTTCTGAAATATTCCAAGAAAGATTCGGAAAAGCCGTTCTATGTTGGAAATATTACAGAGATATTTCAGAAATATTTCATGCGATATTACGCTAAACATTTCTGAAATATTTCATGCGATATTACGCTAAACATTTCTGAAATATTTCTGAAATATTCCAAGAAAGATTAGGAAAAGCCGTTCTATGTTGGAAATATTACAGAGATATTTCAGAAACATTTCATGCAATATTACGATAAAGATTTCTGAAATATTTCTGAATTATTCTAAGAAAGGTTCGGAAATTCCGCTCTATGTTGGAAATATTACAGAGATATTTCAGAAACATTTCATGCAATATTACGCTAAACATTTCTGAAATATTTCTGAATTATTCCAAGAAAGATTCGGAAAAGCCGTTAGATGTTGGAAATATTCCAAAAAAGATTCGGAAAGCCGTTCTATGTTGGAAATATTACAGAGATATTTCAGAAACATTTCATGCAATATTACGCTAAACATTTCTGAAATATTTCTGAAATATTCCAAGAAAGATTCGGAAAAGCCGTTCGATGTTGGAAATATTCCAAGAAAGATTCGGAAAGCCGTTCTATGTTGGAAATATTACAGAGATATTTCAGAAACATTTCATGCAATATTACGCTAAACATTTCTGAAATATTTCTGAAATATTCCAAGAAAGATTCGGAAAATCCGCTCTATGTTGGAAATATTACAGAGATATTTCAGAAACATTTCATGCAATATTACGCTAAACATTTCTGAAATATTTCTGAAATATTCTAAGAAAGGTTCGGAAATTCCGCTCCATGTTGGAAATATTACAGAGATTTTTCAGAAACATTTCATGCAATATTACGCTAAACATTTCTGAATTATTTCTGAAATATTCCAAGAAAGATTCGGAAAAGCCGTTCGATGTTGGAAATATTACAGAAATATTTCAAAAATATTTCATGCGATATTACGCTAAACATTTCTGCAATATTTCTGAAATATTCCAAGAAAGATTCGGAAAAGACGTTCTATGTTGGGAATATTCCAAGAAAGATTCGGAATAGCCGTTCTATGTTGGAAATATTACAAAGATATTTCAGAAACATTTCATGCGATATTTCGCTAAACATTTCTGAAATATTCGGAAATATTTTTGAAATATTCCAAGAAAGATTCGGAAAAGCCGGTCTCCGTTGGAAATATTACAGAGATATTTCAGAAACTTTTCATGCAATATTACGCTAAACATTTCTGAAATATTTCTGAAATATTCCAAGAAAGATTCGGAAAAGCCGCTCTATGTTGGAATTATTACAGAGATATTTCAGAAACATTTCATGCGATATTACGCTAAACATTTCTGAAATATTTCTGAAATATTCCAAGAAAGATTCGGAAAAGCCGTTCGATGTTGGAAATATTACAGAAATATTTCAGAAACCCTTCATGTAATATTACGCTAAACATTTCTGAAATATTTCTGAATTATTCCAAGAAAGATTCAGAAAAGCCGTTCTATGTTGGAATTATTAACGAGATATTTCAGAAACATTTCATGCAATATCACGCTAAACATTTCTGAAATATTTCTGAAATATTCCAAGAAAGATTCGGAAAAGCCGTTCTATGTTGGAAATATTACAGAGATATTTCAGAAATATTTCATGCGATATTACGCTAAACATTTCTGAAATATTTCTGAAATATTCCAAGAAAGATTCGGAAAAGCCGTTCGATGTTGGAAATATTCCAAGAAAGATTCGGAAAGCCGTTCTATGTTGGAATTATTACAGAGATATTTCAGAAACATTTTATGCAATATTACGCTAAACATTTCTGAAATATTTCTGAATTATTCCAAGACAGATTCAGAAAAGCCGTTCTATGTTGGAAATATTACAGAGATATTTCAGAAACTTTTCATGCAATATTACGCTAAACATTTCTGAAATATTTCTGAAATATTCCAAGAAAGTTTCGGAAAAGACGTTCTATGTTGGGAATATTCCAAGAAAGATTCGGAATAGCCGTTCTATGTTGGAAATATTACAAAGATATTTCAGAAACATTTCATGCGATATTTCGCTAAACATTTCTGAAATATTCGGAAATATTTTTGAAATATTCCAAGAAAGATTCGGAAAAGCCGGTCTACGTTGGAAATATTACAGAGATATTTCAGAAACTTTTCATGCAATATTACGCTAAACATTTCTGAAATATTTCTGAAATATTCCAAGAAAGATTCGGAAAAGCCGCTCTATGTTGGAATTATTACAGAGATATTTCAGAAACATTTCATGCGATATTACGCTAAACATTTCTGAAATATTTCTGAAATATTCCAAGAAAGATTCGGAAAAGCCGTTCGATGTTGGAAATATTACAGAGATATTTCAGAAATATTTCATGCGATATTACGCTAAAGATTTCTGAAATATTTCTGAATTATTCCAAGACAGATTCAGAAAAGCCGTTCTATGTTGGAAATATTACAGAGATATTTCAGAAACTTTTCATGCAATATTACGCTAAACATTTCTGAAATATTTCTGAAATATTCCAAGAAAGTTTCGGAAAAGACGTTCTATGTTGGGAATATTCCAAGAAAGATTCGGAATAGCCGTTCTATGTTGGAAATATTACAAAGATATTTCAGAAACATTTCATGCGATATTACGCTAAACATTTCTGAAATATTTCTGAATTATTCCAAGAAAGATTCAGAAAGGCCGTTCTATGTTGGAAATATTAGAGAGATATTTCAGAAACATTTCATGCAATATTATGCTAAACATTTCTGAAATATTTCTGAAATATTCCAAGAAAGATTCGGAAAAGCCGCTCTATGTTGGAATTATTACAGAGATATTTCAGAAACATTTCATGCGATATTACGCTAAACATTTCTGAAATATTTCTGAAATATTCCAAGAAAGATTAGGAAAAGCCGTTCTATTTTGGAAATATTAGAGAGATATTTCAGAAACATTTCATGCAATATTACGCTAAAAATTTCTGAAATATTCCAAGAGAGATTCGGAAAAGACGATCTATGTTGGAAATATTACAGAAATATTTCAGAAACCCTTCATGCAATATTACGCTAAACATTTCTGAAATATTTCTGAAATATTCTAAGAAAGGTTCGGAAATTCCGCTCTATGTTGGAAGTATTAAACAGATATTTCAGAAACATTTCATGCAATATAACGCTAAACATTTCTGAAATATTTCTGAATTATTCCAAGAAAGATTCAGAAAAGTTGTTCTACGTTGGAAATATTAGACAGATATTTCAGAAACATTTCATGCAATATTACGCTTAACATTTCTGAAATATTTCTGAAATATTCCAAGAAAGATTCGGAAAAGCCGTTCTATGTTGAAAATAATACAGAGATATTTCAGAAACATTTCATGTAATATTACGCTAAACATTTCTGAAATATGTCTGAATTATTCCAAGAAAGATTCAGAAAAGCCGTTCTATGTTGGAAATATTACAGAGATATTTCAGAAACATTTCATGCAATATTACGTTAAACATTTCTGAAATATTTCTGAAATATTCCAAGAAAGATTCGGAAAAGCCGTTCGATGTTGGAAATATTCCAAGAAAGATTCGGAAAGCCGTTCTATGTTGGAATTATTACAGAGATATTTCAGAAACATTTTATGCAATATTACGCTAAACATTTCTGAAATATTTCTGAATTATTCCAAGACAGATTCAGAAAAGCCGTTCTATGTTGGAAATATTACAGAGATATTTCAGAAACATTTCATGCAATATTACGCTAAACATTTCTGAAATATTTCTGAAATATTCCAAGAAAGTTTCGGAAAATCCGCTCTATGTTGGAAATATTACGGAGATATTTCAGAAACATTTCATGCGATATTACGCTAAACATTTCTGAAATATTTCTGAATTATTCCAAGAAAGATTCAGAAAAGCCGTTCTATGTTGGGAATTTTCCAAGAAAGATTCGGAAAGCCGTTCTATGTTGGAATTATTACAGAGATATTTCAGAAACATTTTATGCAATATTACGCTAAACATTTCTGAAATATTTCTGAATTATTCCAAGACAGATTCAGAAAAGCCGTTCTATGTTGGAAATATTACAGAGATATTTCAGAAACTTTTCATGCAATATTACGCTAAACATTTCTGAAATATTTCTGAAATATTCCAAGAAAGTTTCGGAAAAGACGTTCTATGTTGGAATTATTAAAGAGATATTTCAGAAACATTTCATGCGATATTACGCGAAACATTTCTGAAATATTTCTGAATTATTCCAAGAAAGATTCAGAAAAGTCGTTCTATGTTGGAAATATTACAGAGATATTTTAGAAACATTTGATGCAATATAACGCTAAAGATTTCTGAAATATTTCTGAATTATTACAAGAAAGATTCAGAAAAGCCGCTCTATGTTGGAATTATTAAAGAGATATTTCAGAAACATTTCATGCGAAATTACGCTAAACATTTCTGAAATATTTCTGAATTATTCCAAGAAAGATTCAGAAAAGTCGTTCTATGTTGGAAATATTACAGAGATATTTTAGAAACATTTCATGCAATATTACGCTAAACATTTCTGAAATATTCCAAGAAAGATTCGGAAAAGACGTTCTATGTTGGAAATATTACAGAAATATTTCAGAAGCACTTCATGCAATATTACGCTAAACATTTCTGAAATATTTCTGAATTATTCCAAGAAAGATTCGGAAAAGCCGTTCGATGTTGGAAATATTACAGAAATATTTCAAAAATATTTCATGCGATATTACGCTAAACATTTCTGCAATATTTCTGAAATATTCCAAGAAAGATTCGGAAAAGACGTTCTATGTTGGGAATATTCCAAGAAAGATTCGGAATAGCCGTTCTATGTTGGAAATATTACAAAGATATTTCAGAAACATTTCATGCGATATTTCGCTAAACATTTCTGAAATATTCGGAAATATTTTTGAAATATTCCAAGAAAGATTCGGAAAAGCCGGTCTCCGTTGGAAATATTACAGAGATATTTCAGAAACTTTTCATGCAATATTACGCTAAACATTTCTGAAATATTTCTGAAATATTCCAAGAAAGATTCGGAAAAGCCGCTCTATGTTGGAATTATTACAGAGATATTTCAGAAACATTTCATGCGATATTACGCTAAACATTTCTGAAATATTTCTGAAATATTCCAAGAAAGATTCGGAAAAGCCGTTCGATGTTGGAAATATTACAGAAATATTTCAGAAACCCTTCATGTAATATTACGCTAAACATTTCTGAAATATTTCTGAATTATTCCAAGAAAGATTCAGAAAAGCCGTTCTATGTTGGAATTATTAACGAGATATTTCAGAAACATTTCATGCAATATCACGCTAAACATTTCTGAAATATTTCTGAAATATTCCAAGAAAGATTCGGAAAAGCCGTTCTATGTTGGAAATATTACAGAGATATTTCAGAAATATTTCATGCGATATTACGCTAAACATTTCTGAAATATTTCTGAAATATTCCAAGAAAGATTCGGAAAAGCCGTTCGATGTTGGAAATATTCCAAGAAAGATTCGGAAAGCCGTTCTATGTTGGAATTATTACAGAGATATTTCAGAAACATTTTATGCAATATTACGCTAAACATTTCTGAAATATTTCTGAATTATTCCAAGACAGATTCAGAAAAGCCGTTCTATGTTGGAAATATTACAGAGATATTTCAGAAACTTTTCATGCAATATTACGCTAAACATTTCTGAAATATTTCTGAAATATTCCAAGAAAGTTTCGGAAAAGACGTTCTATGTTGGGAATATTCCAAGAAAGATTCGGAATAGCCGTTCTATGTTGGAAATATTACAAAGATATTTCAGAAACATTTCATGCGATATTTCGCTAAACATTTCTGAAATATTCGGAAATATTTTTGAAATATTCCAAGAAAGATTCGGAAAAGCCGGTCTACGTTGGAAATATTACAGAGATATTTCAGAAACTTTTCATGCAATATTACGCTAAACATTTCTGAAATATTTCTGAAATATTCCAAGAAAGATTCGGAAAAGCCGCTCTATGTTGGAATTATTACAGAGATATTTCAGAAACATTTCATGCGATATTACGCTAAACATTTCTGAAATATTTCTGAAATATTCCAAGAAAGATTCGGAAAAGCCGTTCGATGTTGGAAATATTACAGAGATATTTCAGAAATATTTCATGCGATATTACGCTAAAGATTTCTGAAATATTTCTGAATTATTCCAAGACAGATTCAGAAAAGCCGTTCTATGTTGGAAATATTACAGAGATATTTCAGAAACTTTTCATGCAATATTACGCTAAACATTTCTGAAATATTTCTGAAATATTCCAAGAAAGTTTCGGAAAAGACGTTCTATGTTGGGAATATTCCAAGAAAGATTCGGAATAGCCGTTCTATGTTGGAAATATTACAAAGATATTTCAGAAACATTTCATGCGATATTACGCTAAACATTTCTGAAATATTTCTGAATTATTCCAAGAAAGATTCAGAAAGGCCGTTCTATGTTGGAAATATTAGAGAGATATTTCAGAAACATTTCATGCAATATTATGCTAAACATTTCTGAAATATTTCTGAAATATTCCAAGAAAGATTCGGAAAAGCCGCTCTATGTTGGAATTATTACAGAGATATTTCAGAAACATTTCATGCGATATTACGCTAAACATTTCTGAAATATTTCTGAAATATTCCAAGAAAGATTAGGAAAAGCCGTTCTATTTTGGAAATATTAGAGAGATATTTCAGAAACATTTCATGCAATATTACGCTAAAAATTTCTGAAATATTCCAAGAGAGATTCGGAAAAGACGATCTATGTTGGAAATATTACAGAAATATTTCAGAAACCCTTCATGCAATATTACGCTAAACATTTCTGAAATATTTCTGAAATATTCTAAGAAAGGTTCGGAAATTCCGCTCTATGTTGGAAGTATTAAACAGATATTTCAGAAACATTTCATGCAATATAACGCTAAACATTTCTGAAATATTTCTGAATTATTCCAAGAAAGATTCAGAAAAGTTGTTCTACGTTGGAAATATTAGACAGATATTTCAGAAACATTTCATGCAATATTACGCTTAACATTTCTGAAATATTTCTGAAATATTCCAAGAAAGATTCGGAAAAGCCGTTCTATGTTGAAAATAATACAGAGATATTTCAGAAACATTTCATGTAATATTACGCTAAACATTTCTGAAATATGTCTGAATTATTCCAAGAAAGATTCAGAAAAGCCGTTCTATGTTGGAAATATTACAGAGATATTTCAGAAACATTTCATGCAATATTACGTTAAACATTTCTGAAATATTTCTGAAATATTCCAAGAAAGATTCGGAAAAGCCGTTCGATGTTGGAAATATTCCAAGAAAGATTCGGAAAGCCGTTCTATGTTGGAATTATTACAGAGATATTTCAGAAACATTTTATGCAATATTACGCTAAACATTTCTGAAATATTTCTGAATTATTCCAAGACAGATTCAGAAAAGCCGTTCTATGTTGGAAATATTACAGAGATATTTCAGAAACATTTCATGCAATATTACGCTAAACATTTCTGAAATATTTCTGAAATATTCCAAGAAAGTTTCGGAAAATCCGCTCTATGTTGGAAATATTACGGAGATATTTCAGAAACATTTCATGCGATATTACGCTAAACATTTCTGAAATATTTCTGAATTATTCCAAGAAAGATTCAGAAAAGCCGTTCTATGTTGGGAATTTTCCAAGAAAGATTCGGAAAGCCGTTCTATGTTGGAATTATTACAGAGATATTTCAGAAACATTTTATGCAATATTACGCTAAACATTTCTGAAATATTTCTGAATTATTCCAAGACAGATTCAGAAAAGCCGTTCTATGTTGGAAATATTACAGAGATATTTCAGAAACTTTTCATGCAATATTACGCTAAACATTTCTGAAATATTTCTGAAATATTCCAAGAAAGTTTCGGAAAAGACGTTCTATGTTGGAATTATTAAAGAGATATTTCAGAAACATTTCATGCGATATTACGCGAAACATTTCTGAAATATTTCTGAATTATTCCAAGAAAGATTCAGAAAAGTCGTTCTATGTTGGAAATATTACAGAGATATTTTAGAAACATTTGATGCAATATAACGCTAAAGATTTCTGAAATATTTCTGAATTATTACAAGAAAGATTCAGAAAAGCCGCTCTATGTTGGAATTATTAAAGAGATATTTCAGAAACATTTCATGCGAAATTACGCTAAACATTTCTGAAATATTTCTGAATTATTCCAAGAAAGATTCAGAAAAGTCGTTCTATGTTGGAAATATTACAGAGATATTTTAGAAACATTTCATGCAATATTACGCTAAACATTTCTGAAATATTCCAAGAAAGATTCGGAAAAGACGTTCTATGTTGGAAATATTACAGAAATATTTCAGAAGCACTTCATGCAATATTACGCTAAACATTTCTGAAATATTTCTGAATTATTCCAAGAAAGATTCAGAAAAGCCGTTCTATGTTGGAATTATTAACGAGATATTTCAGAAACATTTCATGCAATATCACGCTAAACATTTCTGAAATATTTCTGAAATATTCCAAGAAAGATTCGGAAAAGCCGTTCTATGTTGGAAATATTACAGAGATATTTCAGAAATATTTCATGCGATATTACGCTAAACATTTCTGAAATATTTCTGAAATATTCCAAGAAAGATTCGGAAAAGCCGTTCGATGTTGGAAATATTCCAAGAAAGATTCGGAAAGCCGTTCTATGTTGGAATTATTACAGAGATATTTCAGAAACATTTTATGCAATATTACGCTAAACATTTCTGAAATATTTCTGAATTATTCCAAGACAGATTCAGAAAAGCCGTTCTATGTTGGAAATATTACAGAGATATTTCAGAAACTTTTCATGCAATATTACGCTAAACATTTCTGAAATATTTCTGAAATATTCCAAGAAAGTTTCGGAAAAGACGTTCTATGTTGGGAATATTCCAAGAAAGATTCGGAATAGCCGTTCTATGTTGGAAATATTACAAAGATATTTCAGAAACATTTCATGCGATATTTCGCTAAACATTTCTGAAATATTCGGAAATATTTTTGAAATATTCCAAGAAAGATTCGGAAAAGCCGGTCTACGTTGGAAATATTACAGAGATATTTCAGAAACTTTTCATGCAATATTACGCTAAACATTTCTGAAATATTTCTGAAATATTCCAAGAAAGATTCGGAAAAGCCGCTCTATGTTGGAATTATTACAGAGATATTTCAGAAACATTTCATGCGATATTACGCTAAACATTTCTGAAATATTTCTGAAATATTCTAAGAAAGGTTCGGAAATTCCGCTCCATGTTGGAAATATTACAGAGATATTTCAGAAATATTTCATGCGATATTACGCTAAACATTTCTGCAATATTTCTGAAATATTCCAAGAAAGATTCGGAAAAGACGTTCTATGTTGGGAATATTCCAAGAAAGATTCGGAATAGCCGTTCTATGTTGGAAATATTACAAAGATATTTCAGAAACATTTCATGCGATATTTCGCTAAACATTTCTGAAATATTCGGAAATATTTTTGAAATATTCCAAGAAAGATTCGGAAAAGCCGGTCTACGTTGGAAATATTACAGAGATATTCAGAAACTTTTCATGCAATATTACGCTAAACATTTCTGAAATATTTCTGAAATATTCCAAGAAAGATTCGGAAAAGCCGTTCGATGTTGGAAATATTACAGAGATATTTCAGAAATATTTCATGCGATATTACGCTAAACATTTCTGAAATATTTCTGAATTATTCCAAGACAGATTCAGAAAAGCCGTTCTATGTTGGAAATATTACAGAAACATTTCATGCAATATTACGCTAAACATTTCTGAAATATTTCTGAAATATTCCAAGAAAGATTCGGAAAAGCCGTTCGATGTTGGAAATATTACAGAAATATTTCAGAAACCCTTCATGTAATATTACGCTAAACATTTCTGAAATATTTCTGAAATATTCCAAGAAAGATTCGGAAAAGCCGTTCTATGTTGGAAATATTACAGAGATATTTCAGAAATATTTCATGCGATATTACGCTAAACATTTCTGAAATATTTCATGCGATATTACGCTAAACATTTCTGAAATATTTCTGAAATATTCCAAGAAAGATTAGGAAAAGCCGTTCTATGTTGGAAATATTACAGAGATATTTCAGAAACATTTCATGCAATATTACGATAAAGATTTCTGAAATATTTCTGAATTATTCTAAGAAAGGTTCGGAAATTCCGCTCTATGTTGGAAATATTACAGAGATATTTCAGAAACATTTCATGCAATATTACGCTAAACATTTCTGAAATATTTCTGAATTATTCCAAGAAAGATTCGGAAAAGCCGTTAGATGTTGGAAATATTCCAAAAAAGATTCGGAAAGCCGTTCTATGTTGGAAATATTACAGAGATATTTCAGAAACATTTCATGCAATATTACGCTAAACATTTCTGAAATATTTCTGAAATATTCCAAGAAAGATTCGGAAAAGCCGTTCGATGTTGGAAATATTCCAAGAAAGATTCGGAAAGCCGTTCTATGTTGGAAATATTACAGAGATATTTCAGAAACATTTCATGCAATATTACGCTAAACATTTCTGAAATATTTCTGAAATATTCCAAGAAAGATTCGGAAAATCCGCTCTATGTTGGAAATATTACAGAGATATTTCAGAAACATTTCATGCAATATTACGCTAAACATTTCTGAAATATTTCTTGAAATATTCTAAGAAAGGTTCGGAAATTCCGCTCCATGTTGGAAATATTACAGAGATTTTTCAGAAACATTTCATGCAATATTACGCTAAACATTTCTGAATTATTTCTGAAATATTCCAAGAAAGATTCGGAAAAGCCGTTCGATGTTGGAAATATTACAGAAATATTTCAAAAATATTTCATGCGATATTACGCTAAACATTTCTGCAATATTTCTGAAATATTCCAAGAAAGATTCGGAAAAGACGTTCTATGTTGGGAATATTCCAAGAAAGATTCGGAATAGCCGTTCTATGTTGGAAATATTACAAAGATATTTCAGAAACATTTCATGCGATATTTCGCTAAACATTTCTGAAATATTCGGAAATATTTTTGAAATATTCCAAGAAAGATTCGGAAAAGCCGGTCTCCGTTGGAAATATTACAGAGATATTTCAGAAACTTTTCATGCAATATTACGCTAAACATTTCTGAAATATTTCTGAAATATTCCAAGAAAGATTCGGAAAAGCCGCTCTATGTTGGAATTATTACAGAGATATTTCAGAAACATTTCATGCGATATTACGCTAAACATTTCTGAAATATTTCTGAAATATTCCAAGAAAGATTCGGAAAAGCCGTTCGATGTTGGAAATATTACAGAAATATTTCAGAAACCCTTCATGTAATATTACGCTAAACATTTCTGAAATATTTCTGAATTATTCCAAGAAAGATTCAGAAAAGCCGTTCTATGTTGGAATTATTAACGAGATATTTCAGAAACATTTCATGCAATATCACGCTAAACATTTCTGAAATATTTCTGAAATATTCCAAGAAAGATTCGGAAAAGCCGTTCTATGTTGGAAATATTACAGAGATATTTCAGAAATATTTCATGCGATATTACGCTAAACATTTCTGAAATATTTCTGAAATATTCCAAGAAAGATTCGGAAAAGCCGTTCGATGTTGGAAATATTCCAAGAAAGATTCGGAAAGCCGTTCTATGTTGGAATTATTACAGAGATATTTCAGAAACATTTTATGCAATATTACGCTAAACATTTCTGAAATATTTCTGAATTATTCCAAGACAGATTCAGAAAAGCCGTTCTATGTTGGAAATATTACAGAGATATTTCAGAAACTTTTCATGCAATATTACGCTAAACATTTCTGAAATATTTCTGAAATATTCCAAGAAAGTTTCGGAAAAGACGTTCTATGTTGGGAATATTCCAAGAAAGATTCGGAATAGCCGTTCTATGTTGGAAATATTACAAAGATATTTCAGAAACATTTCATGCGATATTTCGCTAAACATTTCTGAAATATTCGGAAATATTTTTGAAATATTCCAAGAAAGATTCGGAAAAGCCGGTCTACGTTGGAAATATTACAGAGATATTTCAGAAACATTTCATGCGATATTACGCTAAACATTTCTGAAATATTTCTGAAATATTCCAAGAAAGATTCGGAAAAGCCGTTCGATGTTGGAAATATTACAGAGATATTTCAGAAATATTTCATGCGATATTACGCTAAAGATTTCTGAAATATTTCTGAATTATTCCAAGACAGATTCAGAAAAGCCGTTCTATGTTGGAAATATTACAGAGATATTTCAGAAACTTTTCATGCAATATTACGCTAAACATTTCTGAAATATTTCTGAAATATTCCAAGAAAGTTTCGGAAAAGACGTTCTATGTTGGGAATATTCCAAGAAAGATTCGGAATAGCCGTTCTATGTTGGAAATATTACAAAGATATTTCAGAAACATTTCATGCGATATTACGCTAAACATTTCTGAAATATTTCTGAATTATTCCAAGAAAGATTCAGAAAGGCCGTTCTATGTTGGAAATATTAGAGAGATATTTCAGAAACATTTCATGCAATATTATGCTAAACATTTCTGAAATATTTCTGAAATATTCCAAGAAAGATTCGGAAAAGCCGCTCTATGTTGGAATTATTACAGAGATATTTCAGAAACATTTCATGCGATATTACGCTAAACATTTCTGAAATATTTCTGAAATATTCCAAGAAAGATTAGGAAAAGCCGTTCTATTTTGGAAATATTAGAGAGATATTTCAGAAACATTTCATGCAATATTACGCTAAAAATTTCTGAAATATTCCAAGAGAGATTCGGAAAAGACGATCTATGTTGGAAATATTACAGAAATATTTCAGAAACCCTTCATGCAATATTACGCTAAACATTTCTGAAATATTTCTGAAATATTCTAAGAAAGGTTCGGAAATTCCGCTCTATGTTGGAAGTATTAAACAGATATTTCAGAAACATTTCATGCAATATAACGCTAAACATTTCTGAAATATTTCTGAATTATTCCAAGAAAGATTCAGAAAAGTTGTTCTACGTTGGAAATATTAGACAGATATTTCAGAAACATTTCATGCAATATTACGCTTAACATTTCTGAAATATTTCTGAAATATTCCAAGAAAGATTCGGAAAAGCCGTTCTATGTTGAAAATAATACAGAGATATTTCAGAAACATTTCATGTAATATTACGCTAAACATTTCTGAAATATGTCTGAATTATTCCAAGAAAGATTCAGAAAAGCCGTTCTATGTTGGAAATATTACAGAGATATTTCAGAAACATTTCATGCAATATTACGTTAAACATTTCTGAAATATTTCTGAAATATTCCAAGAAAGATTCGGAAAAGCCGTTCGATGTTGGAAATATTCCAAGAAAGATTCGGAAAGCCGTTCTATGTTGGAATTATTACAGAGATATTTCAGAAACATTTTATGCAATATTACGCTAAACATTTCTGAAATATTTCTGAATTATTCCAAGACAGATTCAGAAAAGCCGTTCTATGTTGGAAATATTACAGAGATATTTCAGAAACATTTCATGCAATATTACGCTAAACATTTCTGAAATATTTCTGAAATATTCCAAGAAAGTTTCGGAAAATCCGCTCTATGTTGGAAATATTACGGAGATATTTCAGAAACATTTCATGCGATATTACGCTAAACATTTCTGAAATATTTCTGAATTATTCCAAGAAAGATTCAGAAAAGCCGTTCTATGTTGGGAATTTTCCAAGAAAGATTCGGAAAGCCGTTCTATGTTGGAATTATTACAGAGATATTTCAGAAACATTTTATGCAATATTACGCTAAACATTTCTGAAATATTTCTGAATTATTCCAAGACAGATTCAGAAAAGCCGTTCTATGTTGGAAATATTACAGAGATATTTCAGAAACTTTTCATGCAATATTACGCTAAACATTTCTGAAATATTTCTGAAATATTCCAAGAAAGTTTCGGAAAAGACGTTCTATGTTGGAATTATTAAAGAGATATTTCAGAAACATTTCATGCGATATTACGCGAAACATTTCTGAAATATTTCTGAATTATTCCAAGAAAGATTCAGAAAAGTCGTTCTATGTTGGAAATATTACAGAGATATTTTAGAAACATTTGATGCAATATAACGCTAAAGATTTCTGAAATATTTCTGAATTATTACAAGAAAGATTCAGAAAAGCCGCTCTATGTTGGAATTATTAAAGAGATATTTCAGAAACATTTCATGCGAAATTACGCTAAACATTTCTGAAATATTTCTGAATTATTCCAAGAAAGATTCAGAAAAGTCGTTCTATGTTGGAAATATTACAGAGATATTTTAGAAACATTTCATGCAATATTACGCTAAACATTTCTGAAATATTCCAAGAAAGATTCGGAAAAGACGTTCTATGTTGGAAATATTACAGAAATATTTCAGAAGCACTTCATGCAATATTACGCTAAACATTTCTGAAATATTTCTGAATTATTCCAAGAAAGATTCAGAAAAGCCGTTCTATGTTGGAATTATTAACGAGATATTTCAGAAACATTTCATGCAATATCACGCTAAACATTTCTGAAATATTTCTGAAATATTCCAAGAAAGATTCGGAAAAGCCGTTCTATGTTGGAAATATTACAGAGATATTTCAGAAATATTTCATGCGATATTACGCTAAACATTTCTGAAATATTTCTGAAATATTCCAAGAAAGATTCGGAAAAGCCGTTCGATGTTGGAAATATTCCAAGAAAGATTCGGAAAGCCGTTCTATGTTGGAATTATTACAGAGATATTTCAGAAACATTTTATGCAATATTACGCTAAACATTTCTGAAATATTTCTGAATTATTCCAAGACAGATTCAGAAAAGCCGTTCTATGTTGGAAATATTACAGAGATATTTCAGAAACTTTTCATGCAATATTACGCTAAACATTTCTGAAATATTTCTGAAATATTCCAAGAAAGTTTCGGAAAAGACGTTCTATGTTGGGAATATTCCAAGAAAGATTCGGAATAGCCGTTCTATGTTGGAAATATTACAAAGATATTTCAGAAACATTTCATGCGATATTTCGCTAAACATTTCTGAAATATTCGGAAATATTTTTGAAATATTCCAAGAAAGATTCGGAAAAGCCGGTCTACGTTGGAAATATTACAGAGATATTTCAGAAACTTTTCATGCAATATTACGCTAAACATTTCTGAAATATTTCTGAAATATTCCAAGAAAGATTCGGAAAAGCCGCTCTATGTTGGAATTATTACAGAGATATTTCAGAAACATTTCATGCGATATTACGCTAAACATTTCTGAAATATTTCTGAAATATTCTAAGAAAGGTTCGGAAATTCCGCTCCATGTTGGAAATATTACAGAGATATTTCAGAAATATTTCATGCGATATTACGCTAAACATTTCTGCAATATTTCTGAAATATTCCAAGAAAGATTCGGAAAAGACGTTCTATGTTGGGAATATTCCAAGAAAGATTCGGAATAGCCGTTCTATGTTGGAAATATTACAAAGATATTTCAGAAACATTTCATGCGATATTTCGCTAAACATTTCTGAAATATTCGGAAATATTTTTGAAATATTCCAAGAAAGATTCGGAAAAGCCGGTCTACGTTGGAAATATTACAGAGATATTCAGAAACTTTTCATGCAATATTACGCTAAACATTTCTGAAATATTTCTGAAATATTCCAAGAAAGATTCGGAAAAGCCGCTCTATGTTGGAATTATTACAGAGATATTTCAGAAACATTTCATGCGATATTACGCTAAACATTTCTGAAATATTTCTGAAATATTCCAAGAAAGGTTCGGAAAAGCCGTTCGATGTTGGAAATATTACAGAGATATTTCAGAAATATTTCATGCGATATTACGCTAAACATTTCTGAAATATTTCTGAATTATTCCAAGACAGATTCAGAAAAGACGTTCTATGTTGGAAATATTACAGAAACATTTCATGCAATATTACGCTAAACATTTCTGAAATATTTCTGAAATATTCCAAGAAAGATTCGGAAAAGCCGTTCGATGTTGGAAATATTACAGAAATATTTCAGAAACCCTTCATGTAATATTACGCTAAACATTTCTGAAATATTTCTGAATTATTCCAAGAAAGATTCAGAAAAGCCGTTCTATGTTGGAATTATTAACGAGATATTTGAGAAACATTTCATGCAATATCACGCTAAACATTTCTGAAATATTTCTGAAATATTCCAAGAAAGATTCGGAAAAGCCGTTCTATGTTGGAAATATTACAGAGATATTTCAGAAATATTTCATGCGATATTACGCTAAACATTTCTGAAATATTTCTGAAATATTCCAAGAAAGATTCGGAAAAGCCATTCGATGTTGGAAATATTCCAAGAAAGATTCGGAAAGCCGTTCTATGTTGGAATTATTACAGAGATATTTCAGAAACATTTTATGCAATATTACGCTAAACATTTCTGAAATATTTCTGAATTATTCCAAGACAGATTCAGAAAAGCCGTTCTATGTTGGAAATATTACAGAGATATTTCAGAAACTTTTCATGCAATATTACGCTAAACATTTCTGAAATATTTCTGAAATATTCCAAGAAAGTTTCGGAAAAGACGTTCTATGTTGGGAATATTCCAAGAAAGATTCGGAATAGCCGTTCTATGTTGGAAATATTACAAAGATATTTCAGAAACATTTCATGCGATATTTCGCTAAACATTTCTGAAATATTCGGAAATATTTTTGAAATATTCCAAGAAAGATTCGGAAAAGCCGGTCTACGTTGGAAATATTACAGAGATATTTCAGAAACTTTTCATGCAATATTACGCTAAACATTTCTGAAATATTTCTGAAATATTCCAAGAAAGATTCGGAAAAGCCGCTCTATGTTGGAATTATTACAGAGATATTTCAGAAACATTTCATGCGATATTACGCTAAACATTTCTGAAATATTTCTGAAATATTCCAAGAAAGTTTCGGAAAATCCGTTCGATGTTGGAAATATTACAGAGATATTTCAGAAATATTTCATGCGATATTACGCTAAAGATTTCTGAAATATTTCTGAATTATTCCAAGACAGATTCAGAAAAGCCGTTCTATGTTGGAAATATTACAGAGATATTTCAGAAACTTTTCATGCAATATTACGCTAAACATTTCTGAAATATTTCTGAAATATTCCAAGAAAGTTTCGGAAAAGACGTTCTATGTTGGGAATATTCCAAGAAAGATTCGGAATAGCCGTTCTATGTTGGAAATATTACAAAGATATTTCAGAAACATTTCATGCGATATTACGCTAAACATTTCTGAAATATTTCTGAATTATTCCAAGAAAGATTCAGAAAGGCCGTTCTATGTTGGAAATATTAGAGAGATATTTCAGAAACATTTCATGCAATATTACGCTAAAAATTTCTGAAATATTCCAAGAGAGATTCGGAAAAGACGATCTATGTTGGAAATATTACAGAAATATTTCAGAAACCCTTCATGCAATATTACGCTAAACATTTCTGAAATATTTCTGAAATATTCTAAGAAAGGTTCGGAATAGCCGTTCTATGTTGGAAATATTAAACAGATATTTCAGAAACATTTCATGCAATATAACGCTAAACATTTCTGAAATATTTCTGAAATATTCCAAGAAAGATTCGGAAAAGCCGCTCTATGTTGGAATTATTACAGAGATATTTCAGAAACATTTCATGCGATATTACGCTAAACATTTCTGAAATATTTCTGAAATATTCCAAGAAAGATTCGGAAAAGCCGTTCGATGTTGGAAATATTACAGAGATATTTCAGAAATATTTCATGCGATATTACGCTAAAGATTTCTGAAATATTTCTGAATTATTCCAAGACAGATTCAGAAAAGCCGTTCTATGTTGGAAATATTACAGAGATATTTCAGAAACTTTTCATGCAATATTACGCTAAACATTTCTGAAATATTTCTGAAATATTCCAAGAAAGTTTCGGAAAAGACGTTCTATGTTGGGAATATTCCAAGAAAGATTCGGAATAGCCGTTCTATGTTGGAAATATTACAAAGATATTTCAGAAACATTTCATGCGATATTACGCTAAACATTTCTGAAATATTTCTGAATTATTCCAAGAAAGATTCAGAAAGGCCGTTCTATGTTGGAATTATTACAGAGATATTTCAGAAACATTTCATGCGATATTACGCTAAACATTTCTGAAATATTTCTGAAATATTCCAAGAAAGATTAGGAAAAGCCGTTCTATGTTGGAAATATTAGAGAGATATTTCAGAAACATTTCATGCAATATTACGCTAAACATTTCTGAAATATTCCAAGATAGATTCGGAAAAGACGATCTATGTTGGAAATATTACAGAAATATTTCAGAAACCCTTCATGCAATATTACGCTAAACATTTCTGAAATATTTCTGAAATATTCTAAGAAAGGTTCGGAAATTCCGCTCTATGTTGGAAGTATTAAACAGATATTTCAGAAACATTTCATGCAATATAACGCTAAAGATTTCTGAAATATTTCTGAATTATTCCAAGACAGATTCAGAAAAGCCGTTCTATGTTGGAAATATTACAGAGATATTTCAGAAACTTTTCATGCAATATTACGCTAAACATTTCTGAAATATTTCTGAAATATTCCAAGAAAGTTTCGGAAAAGACGTTCTATGTTGGGAATATTCCAAGAAAGATTCGGAATAGCCGTTCTATGTTGGAAATATTACAAAGATATTTCAGAAACATTTCATGCGATATTACGCTAAACATTTCTGAAATATTTCTGAATTATTCCAAGAAAGATTCAGAAAGGCCGTTCTATGTTGGAAATATTAGAGAGATATTTCAGAAACATTTCATGCAATATTATGCTAAACATTTCTGAAATATTTCTGAAATATTCCAAGAAAGATTCGGAAAAGCCGCTCTATGTTGGAATTATTACAGAGATATTTCAGAAACATTTCATGCGATATTACGCTAAACATTTCTGAAATATTTCTGAAATATTCCAAGAAAGATTAGGAAAAGCCGTTCTATGTTGGAAATATTAGAGAGATATTTCAGAAACATTTCATGCAATATTACGCTAAACATTTCTGAAATATTCCAAGAGAGATTCGGAAAAGACGATCTATGTTGGAAATATTACAGAAATATTTCAGAAACCCTTCATGCAATATTACGCTAAACATTTCTGAAATATTTCTGAAATATTCTAAGAAAGGTTCGGAAATTCCGCTCTATGTTGGAAGTATTAAACAGATATTTCAGAAACATTTCATGCAATATAACGCTAAACATTTCTGAAATATTTCTGAATTATTCCAAGAAAGATTCAGAAAAGTTGTTCTATGTTGGAAATATTAGACAGATATTTCAGAAACATTTCATGCAATATTACGCTTAACATTTCTGAAATATTTCTCAATTATTCCAAGAAAGATTCAGAAAAGCCGCTCTATGTTGGAATTATTAAAGAGATATTTCAGAAACATTTCATGCGATATTACGCGAAACATTTCTGAAATATTTCTGAATTATTCCAAGAAAGATTCAGAAAAGTCGTTCTATGTTGGAAATATTACAGAGATATTTTAGAAACATTTGATGCAATATAACGCTAAAGATTTCTGAAATATTTCTGAATTATTCCAAGAAAGATTCAGAAAAGCCGCTCTATGTTGGAATTATTAAAGAGATATTTCAGAAACATTTCATGCGAAATTACGCTAAACATTTCTGAAATATGTCTGAATTATTCCAAGAAAGATTCAGAAAAGCGTTCTATGTTGGAAATATTACAGAGATATTTCAGAAACATTTCATGCAATATTACGTTAAACATTTCTGAAATATTTCTGAAATATTCCAAGAAAGATTCGGAAAAGCCGTTCGATGTTGGAAATATTCCAGAGAAGATTCGGAAAGCCGTTCTATGTTGGAATTATTACAGAGATATTTCAGAAACATTTTATGCAATATTACGCTAAACATTTCTGAAATATTTTCTGAATTATTCCAAGACAGATTCAGAAAAGCCGTTCTATGTTGGAAATATTACAGAGATATTTCAGAAACATTTCATGCAATATTACGCTAAACATTTCTGAAATATTTTCTGAAATATTCCAAGAAAGTTTCGGAAAATCCGTTCTATGTTGGAAATATTACGGAGATATTTCAGAAAACATTTTCATGCGATATTACGCTAAACATTTCTGAAATATTTCTGAATTATTCCAAGAAAGATTCCGAAAAGCCGTTCTATGTTGGGAATTTTCCAAGAAAGATTCGGAATAGCCGTTCTATGTTGGAAATATTACAAAGATATTTCAGAAACTTTTCATGCAATATTACGCTAAACATTTCTGAAATACTTCTGAAATATTCCAAGAAAGATTAGGAAAAGCCGTTCTATGTTGGGAATATTCCAAGAAAGATTCGGAATAGCCGTTCTATGTTGGAAATATTACAAAGATATTTCAGAAACATTTCATGCGATATTACGCTAAACATTTCTGAAATATTTCTGAATTATTCCAAGAAAGATTCAGAAAAGCCGTTCTATGTTCGAAATATTAGAGAGATATTTCAGAAACATTTCATGCAATATTACGCTAAACATTTCTGAAATATTTTTGAAATATTCCAAGAAAGATTCGGAAAAGCCGGTCTACGTAGGAAATATTACAGAGATATTTCAGAAACATTTCATGCAATATTACGCTAAACATTTCTGAAATATTTCTGAAATATTCTAAGAAAGGTTCGGAAATTCCGCTCTATGTTGGAAATATTACAGAGATATTTCAGAAACATTTCATGCAATATTACGCTAAACATTTCTGAAATATTTCTGAAATATTCTAAGAAAGGTTCGGAAATTCCGCTCTATGTTGGAAATATTACAGAGAAATTTCAGAAACATTTCATGCAATATTACGCTAAACATTACTGAAATATTTCTGAATTATTCCAAGAAAGATTCAGAAAAGTCGTTCTATGTTGGAAATATTAATGAGATATTTTAGAAACAATTCATGCATTATTACGCTAAACATTTCTGAAATATTTCTCAATTAGTCCAAGAAAGATTCAGAAAAGCCGCTCTATGTTGGAATTATTAAAGAGATATTTCAGAAACATTTCATGCGATATTACGCGAAACATTTCTGAAATATTTCTGAATTATTCCAAGAAAGATTCAGAAAAGTCGTTCTATGTTGGAAATATTACAGAGATATTTTAGAAACATTTGATGCAATATAACGCTAAAGATTTCTGAAATATTTCTGAATTATTCCAAGAAAGATTCAGAAAAGCCGCTCTATGTTGGAATTATTAAAGAGATATTTCAGAAACATTTCATGCGAAATTACGCTAAACATTTCTGAAATATTTCTGAATTATTCCAAGAAAGATTCAGAAAAGTCGTTCTATGTTGGAAATATTACAGAGATATTTTAGAAACATTTCATGCAATATTACGCTAAACATTTCTGAAATATTCCAAGAAAGATTCGGAAAAGACGTTCTATGTTGGAAATATTACAGAAATATTTCAGAAGCACTTCATGCAATATTACGCTAAACATTTCTGAAATATTTCTGAATTATTCCAAGAAAGATTCAGAAAAGCCGTTCTATGTTGGAATTATTAACGAGATATTTCAGAAACATTTCATGCAATATCACGCTAAACATTTCTGAAATATTTCTGAAATATTCCAAGAAAGATTCGGAAAAGCCGTTCTATGTTGGAAATATTACAGAGATATTTCAGAAATATTTCATGCGATATTACGCTAAACATTTCTGAAATATTTCTGAAATATTCCAAGAAAGATTCGGAAAAGCCGTTCGATGTTGGAAATATTCCAAGAAAGATTCGGAAAGCCGTTCTATGTTGGAATTATTACAGAGATATTTCAGAAACATTTTATGCAATATTACGCTAAACATTTCTGAAATATTTCTGAATTATTCCAAGACAGATTCAGAAAAGCCGTTCTATGTTGGAAATATTACAGAGATATTTCAGAAACTTTTCATGCAATATTACGCTAAACATTTCTGAAATATTTCTGAAATATTCCAAGAAAGTTTCGGAAAAGACGTTCTATGTTGGGAATATTCCAAGAAAGATTCGGAATAGCCGTTCTATGTTGGAAATATTACAAAGATATTTTAGAAACATTTCATGCGATATTTCGCTAAACATTTCTGAAATATTCGGAAATATTTTTGAAATATTCCAAGAAAGATTCGGAAAAGCCGGTCTACGTTGGAAATATTACAGAGATATTTCAGAAACTTTTCATGCAATATTACGCTAAACATTTCTGAAATATTTCTGAAATATTCCAAGAAAGATTCGGAAAAGCCGCTCTATGTTGGAATTATTACAGAGATATTTCAGAAACATTTCATGCGATATTACGCTAAACATTTCTGAAATATTTCTGAAATATTCTAAGAAAGGTTCGGAAATTCCGCTCCATGTTGGAAATATTACAGAGATATTTCAGAAATATTTCATGCGATATTACGCTAAACATTTCTGCAATATTTCTGAAATATTCCAAGAAAGATTCGGAAAAGACGTTCTATGTTGGGAATATTCCAAGAAAGATTCGGAATAGCCGTTCTATGTTGGAAATATTACAAAGATATTTCAGAAACATTTCATGCGATATTTCGCTAAACATTTCTGAAATATTCGGAAATATTTTTGAAATATTCCAAGAAAGATTCGGAAAAGCCGGTCTACGTTGGAAATATTACAGAGATATTCAGAAACTTTTCATGCAATATTACGCTAAACATTTCTGAAATATTTCTGAAATATTCCAAGAAAGATTCGGAAAAGCCGCTCTATGTTGGAATTATTACAGAGATATTTCAGAAACATTTCATGCGATATTACGCTAAACATTTCTGAAATATTTCTGAAATATTCCAAGAAAGGTTCGGAAAAGCCGTTCGATGTTGGAAATATTACAGAGATATTTCAGAAATATTTCATGCGATATTACGCTAAACATTTCTGAAATATTTCTGAATTATTCCAAGACAGATTCAGAAAAGACGTTCTATGTTGGAAATATTACAGAAACATTTCATGCAATATTACGCTAAACATTTCTGAAATATTTCTGAAATATTCCAAGAAAGATTCGGAAAAGCCGTTCGATGTTGGAAATATTACAGAAATATTTCAGAAACCCTTCATGTAATATTACGCTAAACATTTCTGAAATATTTCTGAATTATTCCAAGAAAGATTCAGAAAAGCCGTTCTATGTTGGAATTATTAACGAGATATTTCAGAAACATTTCATGCAATATCACGCTAAACATTTCTGAAATATTTCTGAAATATTCCAAGAAAGATTCGGAAAAGCCGTTCTATGTTGGAAATATTACAGAGATATTTCAGAAATATTTCATGCGATATTACGCTAAACATTTCTGAAATATTTCTGAAATATTCCAAGAAAGATTCGGAAAAGCCGTTCGATGTTGGAAATATTCCAAGAAAGATTCGGAAAGCCGTTCTATGTTGGAATTATTACAGAGATATTTCAGAAACATTTTATGCAATATTACGCTAAACATTTCTGAAATATTTCTGAATTATTCCAAGACAGATTCAGAAAAGCCGTTCTATGTTGGAAATATTACAGAGATATTTCAGAAACTTTTCATGCAATATTACGCTAAACATTTCTGAAATATTTCTGAAATATTCCAAGAAAGTTTCGGAAAAGACGTTCTATGTTGGGAATATTCCAAGAAAGATTCGGAATAGCCGTTCTATGTTGGAAATATTACAAAGATATTTCAGAAACATTTCATGCGATATTTCGCTAAACATTTCTGAAATATTCGGAAATATTTTTGAAATATTCCAAGAAAGATTCGGAAAAGCCGGTCTACGTTGGAAATATTACAGAGATATTTCAGAAACTTTTCATGCAATATTACGCTAAACATTTCTGAAATATTTCTGAAATATTCCAAGAAAGATTCGGAAAAGCCGCTCTATGTTGGAATTATTACAGAGATATTTCAGAAACATTTCATGCGATATTACGCTAAACATTTCTGAAATATTTCTGAAATATTCCAAGAAAGATTCGGAAAAGCCGTTCGATGTTGGAAATATTACAGAGATATTTCAGAAATATTTCATGCGATATTACGCTAAAGATTTCTGAAATATTTCTGAATTATTCCAAGACAGATTCAGAAAAGCCGTTCTATGTTGGAAATATTACAGAGATATTTCAGAAACTTTTCATGCAATATTACGCTAAACATTTCTGAAATATTTCTGAAATATTCCAAGAAAGTTTCGGAAAAGACGTTCTATGTTGGGAATATTCCAAGAAAGATTCGGAATAGCCGTTCTATGTTGGAAATATTACAAAGATATTTCAGAAACATTTCATGCGATATTACGCTAAACATTTCTGAAATATTTCTGAATTATTCCAAGAAAGATTCAGAAAGGCCGTTCTATGTTGGAAATATTAGAGAGATATTTCAGAAACATTTCATGCAATATTATGCTAAACATTTCTGAAATATTTCTGAAATATTCCAAGAAAGATTCGGAAAAGCCGCTCTATGTTGGAATTATTACAGAGATATTTCAGAAACATTTCATGCGATATTACGCTAAACATTTCTGAAATATTTCTGAAATATTCCAAGAAAGATTAGGAAAAGCCGTTCTATGTTGGAAATATTAGAGAGATATTTCAGAAACATTTCATGCAATATTACGCTAAACATTTCTGAAATATTCCAAGAGAGATTCGGAAAAGACGATCTATGTTGGAAATATTACAGAAATATTTCAGAAACCCTTCATGCAATATTACGCTAAACATTTCTGAAATATTTCTGAAATATTCTAAGAAAGGTTCGGAAATTCCGCTCTATGTTGGAAGTATTAAACAGATATTTCAGAAACATTTCATGCAATATAACGCTAAACATTTCTGAAATATGTCTGAATTATTCCAAGAAAGATTCAGAAAAGCCGTTCTATGTTGGAAATATTACAGAGATATTTCAGAAACATTTCATGCAATATTACGTTAAACATTTCTGAAATATTTCTGAAATATTCCAAGAAAGATTCGGAAAAGCCGTTCGATGTTGGAAATATTCCAAGAAAGATTCGGAAAGCCGTTCTATGTTGGAAATATTACAGAGATATTTCAGAAACATTTCATGCAATATTACGCTAAACATTTCTGAAATATTTCTGAAATATTCCAAGAAAGTTTCGGAAAATCCGCTCTATGTTGGAAATATTACGGAGATATTTCAGAAACATTTCATGCGATATTACGCTAAACATTTCTGAAATATTTCTGAATTATTCCAAGAAAGATTCAGAAAAGCCGTTCTATGTTGGGAATTTTCCAAGAAAGATTCGGAATAGCCGTTCTATGTTGGAAATATTACAAAGATATTTCAGAAACTTTTCATGCAATATTACGCTAAACATTTCTGAAATACTTCTGAAATATTCCAAGAAAGATTAGGAAAAGCCGTTCTATGTTGGGAATATTCCAAGAAAGATTCGGAATAGCCGTTCTATGTTGGAAATATTACAAAGATATTTCAGAAACATTTCATGCGATATTACGCTAAACATTTCTGAAATATTTCTGAATTATTCCAAGAAAGATTCAGAAAAGTCGTTCTATGTTGGAAATATTAATGAGATATTTTAGAAACATTTCATGCATTATTACGCTAAACATTTCTGAAATATTTCTCAATTATTCCAAGAAAGATTCAGAAAAGCCGCTCTATGTTGGAATTATTAAAGAGATATTTCAGAAACATTTCATGCGATATTACGCGAAACATTTCTGAAATATTTCTGAATTATTCCAAGAAAGATTCAGAAAAGTCGTTCTATGTTGGAAATATTACAGAGATATTTTAGAAACATTTCATGCAATATAACGCTAAAGATTTCTGAAATATTTCTGAATTATTCCAAGAAAGATTCAGAAAAGCCGCTCTATGTTGGAATTATTAAAGAGATATTTCAGAAACATTTCATGCGAAATTACGCTAAACATTTCTGAAATATTTCTGAATTATTCCAAGAAAGATTCAGAAAAGTCGTTCTATGTTGGAAATATTACAGAGATATTTTAGAAACATTTCATGCAATATTACGCTAAACATTTCTGAAATATTCCAAGAAAGATTCGGAAAAGACGTTCTATGTTGGAAATATTACAGAAATATTTCAGAAGCACTTCATGCAATATTACGCTAAACATTTTTGAAATATTTCTGAATTATTCCAAGAAAGATTCAGAAAAGCCGTTCTATGTTGGAAGTATTAAAGAGATATTTCAGAAACATTTCATGTAATATAACGCTAAACATTTCTAAAATATTTCTGAATTATTCCAAGAAAGATTCAGAAAAGTTGTTCTATGTTGGAAATATTAGACAGATATTTCAGAAACATTTCATGCAATATTACGCTAAACATTTCTGATATATTTCTGAAATGTTCCAAGAAAGATTTGGAAAAGCCGCTCTACGTTGGAAATATTACAGAGATATTTTATAAATATTTCATGCAATATTACGCTAAACATTTCTGAAATATTTCTGAAATATTCCAAGAAAGATTCGGAAAAGACGTTCTATGTTGGAAATATTACAGAGATATTTTAGAAACATTTCATGCAATATTACGCTAAACATTTCTGAAATATTCTAAGAAAGGTTCGGAAATTCCGCTCTATGTTGGAAGTATTAAACAGATATTTCAGAAACATTTCATGCAATATAACGCTAAACATTTCTGAAATATTTCTGAATTATTCCAAGAAAGATTCAGAAAAGTTGTTCTATGTTGGAAATATTAGACAGATATTTCAGAAACATTTCATGCAATATTACGCTTAACATTTCTGAAATATTTCTGAAATATTCCAAGAAAGATTCGGAAAAGCCGTTCTATGTTGAAAATAATACAGAGATATTTCAGAAACATTTCATGTAATATTACGCTAAACATTTCTGAAATATGTCTGAATTATTCCAAGAAAGATTCAGAAAAGCCGTTCTATGTTGGAAATATTACAGAGATATTTCAGAAACATTTCATGCAATATTACGTTAAACATTTCTGAAATATTTCTGAAATATTCCAAGAAAGATTCGGAAAAGCCGTTCGATGTTGGAAATATTCCAAGAAAGATTCGGAAAGCCGTTCTATGTTGGAATTATTACAGAGATATTTCAGAAACATTTTATGCAATATTACGCTAAACATTTCTGAAATATTTCTGAATTATTCCAAGACAGATTCAGAAAAGCCGTTCTATGTTGGAAATATTACAGAGATATTTCAGAAACATTTCATGCAATATTACGCTAAACATTTCTGAAATATTTCTGAAATATTCCAAGAAAGTTTCGGAAAATCCGCTCTATGTTGGAAATATTACGGAGATATTTCAGAAACATTTCATGCGATATTACGCTAAACATTTCTGAAATATTTCTGAATTATTCCAAGAAAGATTCAGAAAAGCCGTTCTATGTTGGGAATTTTCCAAGAAAGATTCGGAATAGCCGTTCTATGTTGGAAATATTACAAAGATATTTCAGAAACTTTTCATGCAATATTACGCTAAACATTTCTGAAATACTTCTGAAATATTCCAAGAAAGATTAGGAAAAGCCGTTCTATGTTGGGAATATTCCAAGAAAGATTCGGAATAGCCGTTCTATGTTGGAAATATTACAAAGATATTTCAGAAACATTTCATGCGATATTACGCTAAACATTTCTGAAATATTTCTGAATTATTCCAAGAAAGATTCAGAAAAGCCGTTCTATGTTCGAAATATTAGAGAGATATTTCAGAAACATTTCATGCAATATTACGCTAAACATTTCTGAAATATTTTTGAAATATTCCAAGAAAGATTCGGAAAAGCCGGTCTACGTAGGAAATATTACAGAGATATTTCAGAAACATTTCATGCAATATTACGCTAAACATTTCTGAAATATTTCTGAAATATTCTAAGAAAGGTTCGGAAATTCCGCTCTATGTTGGAAATATTACAGAGATATTTCAGAAACATTTCATGCAATATTACGCTAAACATTTCTGAAATATTTCTGAAATATTCTAAGAAAGGTTCGGAAATTCCGCTCTATGTTGGAAATATTACAGAGAAATTTCAGAAACATTTCATGCAATATTACGCTAAACATTTCTGAAATATTTCTGAATTATTCCAAGAAAGATTCAGAAAAGTCGTTCTATGTTGGAAATATTAATGAGATATTTTAGAAACATTTCATGCATTATTACGCTAAACATTTCTGAAATATTTCTCAATTATTCCAAGAAAGATTCAGAAAAGCCGCTCTATGTTGGAATTATTAAAGAGATATTTCAGAAACATTTCATGCGATATTACGCGAAACATTTCTGAAATATTTCTGAATTATTCCAAGAAAGATTCAGAAAAGTCGTTCTATGTTGGAAATATTACAGAGATATTTTAGAAACATTTCATGCAATATAACGCTAAAGATTTCTGAAATATTTCTGAATTATTCCAAGAAAGATTCAGAAAAGCCGCTCTATGTTGGAATTATTAAAGAGATATTTCAGAAACATTTCATGCGAAATTACGCTAAACATTTCTGAAATATTTCTGAATTATTCCAAGAAAGATTCAGAAAAGTCGTTCTATGTTGGAAATATTACAGAGATATTTTAGAAACATTTCATGCAATATTACGCTAAACATTTCTGAAATATTCCAAGAAAGATTCGGAAAAGACGTTCTATGTTGGAAATATTACAGAAATATTTCAGAAGCACTTCATGCAATATTACGCTAAACATTTCTGAAATATTTCTGAATTATTCCAAGAAAGATTCAGAAAAGCCGTTCTATGTTGGAATTATTAACGAGATATTTCAGAAACATTTCATGCAATATCACGCTAAACATTTCTGAAATATTTCTGAAATATTCCAAGAAAGATTCGGAAAAGCCGTTCTATGTTGGAAATATTACAGAGATATTTCAGAAATATTTCATGCGATATTACGCTAAACATTTCTGAAATATTTCTGAATTATTCCAAGAAAGATTCAGAAAAGTTGTTCTATGTTGGAAATATTAGACAGATATTTCAGAAACATTTCATGCAATAATACGCTAAACATTTCTGAAATATTTCTGAAATATTCCAAGAAAGATTCGGAAAAGCCGTTCTATGTTGAAAATAATACAGAGATATTTCAGAAACATTTCATGCAATATTACGATAAAGATTTCTGAAATATTTCTGAATTATTCTAAGAAAGGTTCGGAAATTCCGCTCTATGTTGGAAATATTACAGAGATATTTCAGAAACATTTCATGCAATATTACGCTAAACATTTCTGAAATATTTCTGAATTATTCCAAGAAAGATTCGGAAAAGCCGTTCGATGTTGGAAATATTCCAAAAAAGATTCGGAAAGCCGTTCTATGTTGGAAATATTACAGAGATATTTCAGAAACATTTCATGCAATATTACGCTAAACATTTCTGAAATATTTCTGAAATATTCCAAGAAAGATTCGGAAAAGCCGTTCGATGTTGGAAATATTCCAAGAAAGATTCGGAAAGCCGTTCTATGTTGGAAATATTACAGAGATATTTCAGAAACATTTCATGCAATATTACGCTAAACATTTCTGAAATATTTCTGAATTATTCCAAGACAGATTCAGAAAAGCCGTTCTATGTTGGAAATATTACAGAGATATTTCAGAAACATTTCATGCAATATTACGCTAAACATTTCTGAAATATTTCTGAAATATTCCAAGAAAGTTTCGGAAAATCCGCTCTATGTTGGAAATATTACGGAGATATTTCAGAAACATTTCATGCGATATTACGCTAAACATTTCTGAAATATTTCTGAATTATTCCAAGAAAGATTCAGAAAAGCCGTTCTATGTTGGGAATTTTCCAAGAAAGATTCGGAATAGCCGTTCTATGTTGGAAATATTACAAAGATATTTCAGAAACTTTTCATGCAATATTACGCTAAACATTTCTGAAATACTTCTGAAATATTCCAAGAAAGATTAGGAAAATCCGTTCTATGTTGGGAATATTCCAAGAAAGATTCGGAATAGCCGTTCTATGTTGGAAATATTACAAAGATATTTCAGAAACATTTCATGCGATATTACGCTAAACATTTCTGAAATATTTCTGAATTATTCCAAGAAAGATTCAGAAAAGCCGTTCTATGTTCGAAATATTAGAGAGATATTTCAGAAACATTTCATGCAATATTACGCTAAACATTTCTGAAATATTTTTGAAATATTCCAAGAAAGATTCGGAAAAGCCGGTCTACGTTGGAAATATTACAGAGATATTTCAGAAACATTTCATGCAATATTACGCTAAACATTTCTGAAATATTTCTGAAATATTCTAAGAAAGGTTCGGAAATTCCGCTCTATGTTGGAAATATTACAGAGATATTTCAGAAACATTTCATGCAATATTACGCTAAACATTTCTGAAATATTTCTGAAATATTCTAAAAAAGGTTCGGAAATTCCGCTCTATGTTGGAAATATTACAGAGAAATTTCAGAAACATTTCATGCAATATTACGCTAAACATTTCTGGAATATTTCTGAATTATTCCAAGAAAGATTCAGAAAAGTCGTTCTATGTTGGAAATATTAATGAGATATTTTAGAAACATTTCATGCATTATTACGCTAAACATTTCTGAAATATTTCTCAATTATTCCAAGAAAGATTCAGAAAAGCCGCTCTATGTTGGAATTATTAAAGAGATATTTCAGAAAGATTTCATGCGATATTACGCGAAACATTTCTGAAATATTTCTGAATTATTCCAAGAAAGATTCAGAAAAGTCGTTCTATGTTGGAAATATTACAGAGATATTTTAGAAACATTTCATGCAATATAACGCTAAAGATTTCTGAAATATTTCTGAATTATTCCAAGAAAGATTCAGAAAAGCCGCTCTATGTTGGAATTATTAAAGAGATATTTCAGAAACATTTCATGCAATATTACGCTAAACATTTCTGATATATTTCTGAAATGTTCCAAGAAAGATTTGGAAAAGCCGCTCTACGTTGGAAATATTACAGAGATATTTTATAAATATTTCATGCAATATTACGCTAAACATTTCTGAAATATTTCTGAAATATTCCAAGAAAGATTCGGAAAAGACGTTCTATGTTGGAAATATTACAGAAATATTTCAGAAACATTTCATGCAATATTACGCTAAACATTTCTGAAATATTCCAAGAAAGATTCGGATAAGACGTTCTATGTTGGAAATATTACAGAAATATTTCAGAAGCACTTCATGCAATATTACGCTAAACATTTCTGAAATATTTCTGAATTATTCCAAGAAAGATTCAGAAAAGCCGTTCTATGTTGGAAGTATTAAAGAGATATTTCAGAAACATTTCATGTAATATAACGCTAAACATTTCTAAAATATTTCTGAATTATTCCAAGAAAGATTCAGAAAAGTTGTTCTATGTTGGAAATATTAGACAGATATTTCAGAAACATTTCATGCAATATTACGCTAAACATTTCTGATATATTTCTGAAATGTTCCAAGAAAGATTTGGAAAAGCCGCTCTACGTTGGAAATATTACAGAGATATTTTATAAATATTTCATGCAATATTACGCTAAACATTTCTGAAATATTTCTGAAATATTCCAAGAAAGATTCGGAAAAGACGTTCTATGTTGGAAATATTACAGAAATATTTCAGAAACATTTCATGCAATATTACGCTGAAAATTGCTGAAATATTTCTGAAATACTCCAAGAAAGATTCGGAAAAGCCGTTCTATGTTGAAAATAATACAGAGATATTTCAGAAACATTTCATGTAATATTACGCTAAACATTTCTGAAATATTTCTGAATTATTCCAAGAAAGATTCAGAAAAGCCGTTCTATGTTGGAAATATTACAGAGATATTTCAGAAACTTTTCATGCAATATTACGCTAAACATTTCTGAAATATTTCTGATATATTCCAAGAAAGTTTCGGAAAAGACGTTCTATGTTGGGAATATTCCAAGAAAGATTCGGAATAGCCGTTCTATGTTGGAAATATTACACAGATATTTCAGAAATATTTCATGCGATATTACGCTAAACATTTCTGAAATATTTCTGAAATATTCCAAGAAAGATTCGGAAAAGCCGTTCGATGTTGGAAATATTCCAAGAAAGATTCGGAAAGCCGTTCTATGTTGGAATTATTACAGAGATATTTCAGAAACATTTTATGCAATATTACGCTAAACATTTCTGAAATATTTCTGAATTATTCCAAGACAGATTCAGAAAAGCCGTTCTATGTTGGAAATATTAAAGAGATATTTCAGAAACATTTCATGCAATATAACGCTAAACATTTCTGAAATATTTCTGAATTATTCCAAGAAAGATTCAGAAAAGTCGTTCTATGTTGGAAATATTACAGAGATATTTTAGAAACATTTCATGCAATATAACGCTAAAGATTTCTGAAATATTTCTGAATTATTCCAAGAAAGATTCAGAAAAGCCGTTCTATGTTCGGAATATTCCAAGAAAGATTCGTAATAGCCGTTCTATGTTGGAAATATTACAAAGATATTTCACAAACATTTCATGCAATATTACGCTAAACATTTCTGAAATATTCCAAGAGAGATTCGGAAAAGACGATCTATGTTGGAAATATTACAGAAATATTTCAGAAACCCTTCATGCAATATTACGCTAAACATTTCTGAAATATTTCTGAAATATTCTAAGAAAGGTTCGGAAATTCCGCTCTATGTTGGAAGTATTAAAGAGATATTTCAGAAACATTTCATGCAATATAACGCTAAACATTTCTGAAATATTTCTGAATTATTCCAAGAAAGATTCAGAAAAGTTGTTCTATGTTGGAAATATTAGACAGATATTTCAGAAAAATTTCATGCAATATTACGCTAAACATTTCTGAAATATTTCTGAAATATTCCAAGAAAGATTCGGAAAAGCCGTTCTATGTTGAAAATAATACAGAGATATTTCAGAAACATTTCATGTAATATTACGCTAAACATTTCTGAAATATGTCTGAATTATTCCAAGAAAGATTCAGAAAAGCAGTTCTATGTTGGAAATATTACAGAGATATTTCAGAAACATTTCATGCAATATTACGTTAAACATTTCTGAAATATTTCTGAAATATTCCAAGAAAGATTCGGAAAAGCCGTTCGATGTTGGAAATATTCCAAGAAAGATTCGGAAAGCCGTTCTATGTTGGAATTATTACAGAGATATTTCAGAAACATTTTATGCAATATTACGCTAAACATTTCTGAAATATTTCTGAATTATTCCAAGACAGATTCAGAAAAGCCGTTCTATGTTGGAAATATTACAGAGATATTTCAGAAACATTTCATGCAATATTACGCTAAACATTTCTGAAATATTTCTGAAATATTCCAAGAAAGATTCAGAAAAGCCGTTCTATGTTGGGAATTTTCCAAGAAAGATTCGGAATAGCCGTTCTATGTTGGAAATATTACAAAGATATTTCAGAAACATTTCATGCGATATTACGCTAAACATTTCTGAAATATTTCTGAATTATTCCAAGAAAGATTCAGAAAAGCCGTTCTATGTTCGAAATATTAGAGAGATATTTCAGAAACATTTCATGCAATATTACGCTAAACATTTCTGAAATATTTTTGAAATATTCCAAGAAAGATTCGGAAAAGCCGGTCTACGTTGGAAATATTACAGAGATATTTCAGAAACATTTCATGCAATATTACGCTAAACATTTCTGAAATATTTCTGAAATATTCTAAGAAAGGTTCGGAAATTACGCTCTATGTTGGAAATATACAGAGATATTTCAGAAACATTTCATGCAATATTACGCTAAACATTTCTGAAAATATTTCTGAAATATTCTAAGAAAGGTTCGAAATTCCGCTCTATGTTGGAAATATTACAGAGAAATTTCAGAAACATTTCATGCAATATTACGCTAAACATTTCTGAAATATTTCTGAATTATTCCAAGAAAGATTCAGAAAAAGTCGTTCTATGTTGGAAATATTAATGAGATATTTTAGAAACATTTCATGAATTATTACGCTAAACATTTCTGAAATATTTCTCAATTATTCCAAGAAAGATTCAGAAAAGCCGCTCTATGTTGGAATTATTAAAGAGATATTTCAGAAACATTTCATGCGATATTACGCGAAACATTTCTGAAATATTTCTGAATTATTCCAAGAAAGATTCAGAAAAGTCGTTCTATGTTGGAAATATTACAGAGATATTTTAGAAACATTTCATGCAATATAACGCTAAAGATTTCTGAAATATTCTGAATTATTCCAAGAAAGATTCAGAAAAGCCGCTCTATGTTGGAATTATTAAAGAGATATTTCAGAAACATTTCATGCGAAATTACACTAAACATTTCTGAAATATTTCTGAATTATTCCAAGAAAGATTCAGAAAAGTCGTTCTATGTTGGAAATATTACAGAGATATTTTAGAAACATTTCATGCAATATTACGCTAAACATTTCTGAAATATTCAAGAAAGATTCGGAAAAGACGTTCTATGTTGGAAATATTACAGAAATATTTCAGAAGCACTTCATGCAATATTACGCTAAACATTTTTGAAATATTTCTGAATTATTCCAAGAAAGATTCAGAAAAGCCGTTCTATGTTGGAAGTATTAAAGAGATATTTCAGAAACATTTCATGTAATATAACGCTAAACATTTCTAAAATATTTCTGAATTATTCCAAGAAAGATTCAGAAAAGTTGTTCTATGTTGGAAATATTAGACAGATATTTCAGAAACATTTCATGCAATATTACGCTAAACATTTCTGATATATTTCTGAAATGTTCAAGAAAGATTTGGAAAAGCCGCTCTACGTTGGAAATATTACAGAGATATTTTATAAATATTTCATGCAATATTACGCTAAACATTTCTGAAATATTTCTGAAATATTCCAAGAAAGATTCGGAAAAGACGTTCTATGTTGGAAATATTACAGAAATATTTCAGAAACATTTCATGCAATATTACGCTGCAAATTGCTGAAATATTTCTGAAATATTCCAAGAAAGATTCGGAAAAGCCGTTCTATGTTGAAAATAATACAGAGATATTTCAGAAACATTTCATGTAATATTACGCTAAACATTTCTGAAATATTTCTGAATTATTCCAAGAAAGATTCAGAAAAGCCGTTCTATGTTGGGAATATTCCAAGAAAGATTCGGAAAAGCCGCTCTATGTTGGAAATATTAGAGAGATATTTCAGAAACATTTCATGCGATATTACGCTAAACATTTCTGAAATATTTCTGAAATATTCCAAGAAAGATTAGGAAAAACCGTTCTATGTTGGAAATATTACAAAGATATTTCAGAAACATTTCATGCAATATTACGCTAAAGATTTCTGAAATATTTCTGAATTATTCTAAGAAAGATCCGGAAAAGCCGCTCTATGTTGGAAATATTAGAGAGATATTTCAGAAACATTTCATGCGATATTACGCTAAACATTTCTGAAATATTTCTGAAATATTCCAAGAAAGATTAGGAAAAAACCGTTCTATGTTGGAAATATTAGAGAGATATTTCAGAAACATTTCATGCAATATTACGCTAAACATTTCTGAAATATTTCTGAAATATTCCAAGAAAGATTCGGAAAAGCCGGTCTATGTTGGAATTATTACAGAGATATTTCAGAAACATTTCATGCGATATTACGCTAAACATTTCTGAAATATTTCTGAAATATTCCAAGAAAGATTAGGAAAAGCCGTTCTATGTTGGAAATATTACAGAGATATTTCAGAAACATTTCATGCAATATTACGATAAAGATTTCTGAAATATTTCTGAATTATTCTAAGAAAGGTTCGGAAATTCCGCTCTATGTTGGAAATATTACAGAGATATTTCAGAAACATTTCATGCAATATTACGCTAAACATTTCTGAAATATTTCTGAATTATTCCAAGAAAGATTCGGAAAAGCCGTTCGATGTTGGAAATATTCCAAAAAAGATTCGGAAAGCCGTTCTATGTTGGAAATATTACAGAGATATTTCAGAAACATTTCATGCAATATTACGCTAAACATTTCTGAAATATTTCTGAAATATTCCAAGAAAGATTCGGAAAAGCCGTTAGATGTTGGAAATATTCCAAGAAAGATTCGGAAAGCCGTTCTATGTTGGAAATATTACAGAGATATTTCAGAAACATTTCATGCAATATTACGCTAAACATTTCTGAAATATTTCTGAAATATTCCAAGAAAGATTCGGAAAATCCGCTCTATGTTGGAAATATTACAGAGATATTTCAGAAACATTTCATGCAATATTACGCTAAACATTTCTGAAATATTCTAAGAAAGGTTCGGAAATTCCGCTCTATGTTCGAAATATTACAGGGATACTTCAGAAACATTTCATGCAATATTACGCTAAACATTTCTGAAATATTTCTGAAATATTCCAAGAATTATTCGGAAAAGCCGTTCGATGTTGGAAATATTACAGAAATATTTCAGAAACCCTTCATGTAATATTACGCTAAACATTTCTGAATATTTCTGAATTATTCCAAGAAAGATTCAGAAAAGCCGTTCTATGTTGGAATTATTAAAGAGATATTTCAGAAACATTTCATGCGATATTACGCTAAACATTTCTGAAATATTTCTGAATTATTCCAAGAAAGATTCAGAAAAGTCTTTCTATGTTGGAAATATTACAGAGATATTTTAGAAACATTTCATGCAATATAACGTTAAAGATTTCTGAAATATTTCTGAATTATTCCAAGAAAGATTCAGAAAAGCCGTTCTATGTTCGAAATATTCCAAGAAAGATTCGGAATAGCCGTTCTATGTTGGAAATATTACAAAGATATTTCACAAACATTTCATGCAATATTACGCTAAACATTTCTGAAATATTCCAAGAGAGATTCGGAAAAGACGATCTATGTTGGAAATATTACAGAAATATTTCAGAAACATTTCATGCAATATTACGCTAAACATTTCTGAAATATTTCTGAAATATTCCAAGAAAGTTTCGGAAAATCCGCTCTATGTTGGAAATATTACGGAGATATTTCAGAAACATTTCATGCGATATTAGC